>ML677335.1:48123154-48460745 GCA_007922305.1 Dermatemys mawii | reverse complement strand
AGGAGGTAAAGCTGCTTTTCTATGGGGAAGGCAGGCAGCTTGGGGTGGAATGGGATGCTTGCATGCTTGCCTACATGTGGAATAGAGCATTGATGTAGTCTATCACCTCGCGGTAGTCATCATCAGTAATCTCTTCAAAGGTCTCAATAAGAGCGCTTGCAATGCGCCTGCGCAGGTTTCCCGGGAGAGCCAGCGTGGTTCCCGTCCCGGTCCCGGTCACTAGTCCCCGCCACTGTGCTACAATGGGTGCGGGGAGCATTGCTGCACATAGGCAAGCTGCATATGGCCCTGGGCGGAAGCCGCATCTCATTAAAATCCCTTCCCTTTGTTCCTCAGTGACTCGAAGCAACGAGATATCTTCCAGGACAAACACCTACAGAGAATGTTGGAACAGTGTTCAGAGTAGGGCTCCTTCCACTTCCCTGCACAGCTTTTCTGGGGCAGGGAAAAAATCATTTCCCTTGCCTCTGGAGTGCACTCACCATGGCAGGGGCTCCGTTGCTGTATCTGTGCTCTGCGGGACAGGCAAACGGGGAATGCGGGGGAATCATAGGCATGTCTGCTCTTTACAAGGGAACCACTGTTAAATGTATCTTTTTATTTTAGAAGGGTCGTCCTTCAGCCCTGCGCCATCGCTCTTATCAACAGCTGAGAGGCTGAGGCGACTGAGGAAGCGGCCACGAAGGAGTAAAGAGGATCTTGTATAGCAAGTAATGCAACAGGCTGTAACGGAGAATCGAGTTGCACAGAGGTGGAGGGAGAATGAGAGCAAGTTGAGGGAGAAGGCGCGGAAGGAGAATGCGATTCACCGCCGGAAAAGCACCGATAAGCTGCTCTCATTACTGCAGCTTCAATTGCAGACTATGCAGCGGATTGTCACCCTTCAGGAGGAGAAGCACTGCACCCACCACCCCAATTATCATTTGCCCCAAATCCCTTCCCCTTCTGTGCCTCAGTACCCTCCAGGCCACTATCATCAGCTATATGGTTATCACCATCCATAGTTGCCTCCAACCCCTCTGTCTTCACCGAACAACCCCCAAACCCCGGACCATTATCCACTGCAGTCAACCCCTAATAACATGCCTTACTGCCCTCCGCAAATGGGGTTCGGGGGACATGGCCACTGGGAGGGCACTGGAGACTCAGAGACCCGGACATATTCCGATCTCTGACTGACCCCATGCCACCCCCATTGCACCTCCCCCGGCTTTCCCCTCACACGCATCACAATATTTTCTTTCAGCAACCGAAGTACCTGTTCAATAAATGAATTGTCTTCTTAATAAATGGGTTTCTTTATTAAGTGTACATACATTATTACAGGCTACAGAAAAGCAAATGCCTGTTCCTATTAAAAGAATGCTCCCTCCCTCCCTCTGCACCTCACTTTAGAACTGGCTTTCAGCCTCAAAATGCTCCCTCAAGGCTTCCCTGATCCTAACAGCCTCGCGCTGGTCCCCTCCAAGAACCCTGCTCTCTGGCTGGGCGTATGTGGCCTCCAGGCATTGAACCTCCAAGGACCATGCCTGAGTGAAGCCTTCGCCCTTCCGCTCACAAAGATTATGAAGGGCACAGCATGCGGAAATAACCGCAGAGATACTACCCTCGGCCAAGTCTAGCCTCCCATAAAGACAGCGCCAGCGCGCCTTGAGACGCCCAAAAGCACACTCCACAGTCATTCGACAACGGCTAAGCCTGTAGTTGAACCTTTCCTGACTGCTGTCCAGGCTCCCTGTGTAGGGTTTCATGAGCCAGGGCATTAAAGGGTAAGCAGGGTCACCAAGAATCACTATGGGCATTTCCACTTCCCCCACGGGGATCTTCTGGTCTGGGAAAAAAGTCCCGCCTTGCAGCTTCATGAACAGGCCGGTGTTGCGGAAGATGCGTGCGTCATGCACCTTTCCAGACCAGCCCGCGTTAATGTCAGTAAAACGCCCACGGTGAACCACAAGCGCCTGGAGAACCATGGAGAAGTACCCCTTTCGGTTAATGTACTCGTCTGCTAGGTGGGCGGGTGCCAGAATAGGTATATGGGTCCCATCTATCGCCCCTCCATAGTTAGGGAAACCCATTTCTTCAAAGCCAGCCACAATGTCATGCACGTTACCAAGAGTCACGATTTTTCGTAGCAGGATGCGATTAATGGCCCTGCACACTTGCATCAGCACAACTCCAATAGTTGACTTTCTCACTCCAAAGTGGTTGGCCACCGATCGGTAGCTGTCTGGTGTAGCCAGCTTCCAGATCGCGATAGCCACCCGCTTCTCCACCGGGAGGGCAGCGCTCAGTCTGGTGTCCTTGTGCCGCAGGGTGGGGGCGAGTTCAGCACACAGTCCCATGAAAGTGGCTTTTCTCATTCGAAAGTTTTGCAGCCACTGCTCGTCGTCCCAGACTTGCATGACTATGCGATCCCACCAGTCAGTGCTCGTTTCCCGTGCCCAGAAGCGGCGTTCAACGGCCGTGAGCATGTCCGTTAATGAGACAAGAAGCTTCGTGTCAAACGCATTCACCGCTTCGATCTCGTCTTCAGACTCATCACTGTCATCCTGCATGTCAAGGATTAACTCCACTGCACACAGAGATGTGCTGGCAACAGTCGTCAGCATGTCCCTCAGCAGTTCTGGATTCACTGCAGCACACGACAATGGAAGACAGAGCACGCCTTGCTGAAACTGTTCAAAGATGGCGCCGGAGGTGGAAGGAAACACAGGGATTGCTGGGATATACCAAAAAGCATCATGGGTAGTTGAAACAGGATACAGAATGCCCCGCAAGTGACGCCCCCCCCACCACAAGGCATTGCGCCAGATCGGGAAGAGGTGTACTGTGGGATACATGCCCTAATGCGCTGCTCTTAATACCGTATTAAGTGCCGCAAATATGGCCATGCTATAACGCTGGAGCATCTCAGTGTGGACATACAATAGCGCTATTCATATTACTGTATAAGGGGACTGCTATAACCAATAGCGCTATAATCTTGTAAGTGTAACCATGCCCTTAGTAAAGCATGGCAGTCAATGTATGCACAACACAAAGCACTACAGTACTTAGTACTTAGTGGCCTGAATCTTAGCCCTGAGCTCCTTTGAGCTAGTAACCAAGCTTCCCAAAAACATCTACAGTATTTCACTTGGATTATATGAGGCTATATTCTTCAACTGATTCCAGACACTACTTACATCCATCAGACAGAGAATGCTACTTATTCACTCTACTTGTCACAAGTCAAAGTTTATTATTCATTTAATCATATTTAAAATGCACCAATCGCTCCAGGTGCATGGATTTTGAATTAAAGGAAGTTGCTGCTGCTTGCAGCTGATAAGACCTACTGTTAATGGTATCCATCAGTGTTTGCATCATGCATCCTGGGGCAACAAATCCATGAGCTTTGAACAACAGAAACAATTACTAGCTAAAGTGCATATAACTGGAGATGGGACAAAACACCTTGTCCCTTAGCTCCAAAACCTCCCCCACTTCCCCTTGAGCTAAGAGAGAACTCCTTTAAGCAGCAAATGTAACTGGGCCCATACTCTCGAGATCAACTGCCAGGAAACTTTCATTTGCACAAGCCAGTGCGCTACACTGGGATAATACCACTGGGGGAAGTAGTGGGTTCTTGGCAATCTACGCTGCTTGGCCTGGCCTTTGAGAAGGTAATCAGGGGTGAAAGTAACTTAAAGGACTTACCACTATGCCAGAGTTCTGAGCAGGGGGCAGGACTTCAACCAGAAGAGACATGGCCTCAACCGGAAGAGGAGGGATCTTTAAATCCCCAGGCCCTTTAAATCAAGATCACGGCTGGAGCCCTGGGGTAGTGGAAGCAGGGCTCCGGCAGCAATTTAAAGGGCTCGGGTCAGCAGCGACAGCCAGAGCCCCAGGCTCTTTGAATTGCTGCCGGAGTACAGCCACCATTGCCCCAGGGTTCCGGCAGCAAGGCTCCAGTAGCGATTTAAAGGGCCCAGGGCTCCAGCCGCTGATACCGCCCCAGGCCCTTTAAATTGCTGCCTGAGCCCCACTGCTGGAGCCAGTGGAGATTTAAGGGGCACGGGATGGTAGCAGCGGCTGGAGCCCTTTAAATTACCCCCTGAGTCCTGTTGCTGGAGAACCTGTGGTAGCGGCAGTGTGGCTCCAGAGGTGATTTAAAGGGCCTGGGGCTCCCAGCTGCTGGTACCGCAGAGGAGCCCTGAGCCCTTTAAATCACTGCTGCAACCCCAGGGCTCCACCACTGGGGCTCTAGTGGCAATTTAAAGGGCCTGGGGTTCCAGCCGACTCTTGCTGGTACGCCATACCGGGGCGTGCCAGCTTACTTTCACCTCTGAAGATAATACTCTGTGCTTATCCAAGGATCTCAAAGCATTTTACGAAGATGGGTAAATATCCTCATTCTACAGATGGAGAAACAGAAAATTTAATTACTTGCCCACAGTTGCACAGCAAATCAGCAGCCAACTGGGGATTAGACTTCAGAAGGCTCAGTCCACTAGATCACATTACCCTTATCGTGCTTATAGGGCACAATTCTGCTCTCAGATCCACATATGCACACAACCCTCATTGCAGTCCATGCGAGTTGCACAAATGTATCTGAGAGCCAAATCTGATCTTAAATCTAAAGTAATACTGTGCTGATGGGCTACTGCCTTCAGACAGGCTTCCTTGTAGACTTGACTAGATCCCAACATGTCGGCAAAATGTGAAGAGATTTTTAGAGCAAACCCCCTGAATAATAGTGAAATAGGGCAGATTTTTTCCAGGAGCTCTGTTCTGCACCTTCTTATCCACACTATAATCTCTCTCTGCCATCAAATAATGGCAGATATTGTTTGGGATGGATGTAAAATTGAGTTAATTTGAGCATCCCCTTCCAAACAGTCCTCCTTCCCCACTCCTCCAAAAACAGAATAGAAAGCCAATAACACGGCTGGGGGAAAACAGTATATAATGAGACAGAGATAACCATATTTCTGAAGGAGGATGTCAAATGCCACTTCTTTGGAACGAGACTAAAGGATCAGATTTCACAGTAACAAAGCTGAAACAGCCAGCAGCTGGCCTTGAGGCGTATACTCCTCAGCTGCATTTGATTACAATGGGCATCCCTCACGTTGCACCCAAAACTGATTGCATCCCACCCTAGCCTGCTGTTCTCAGTCTTCACGGTACATTGACATCAAACACTGACTCAGGAAACTGAGGTTAGAGGGAACAGTATTTACGCTAAAGGGATTAATCCCACATCTCGTCACGCTTCCTCTACTATGCTTTGTTTTATAGTGCGTCATTTTGATTTTATGTTCGAAATCTAGGCTAGGGCAGGCTGAGAGCTACACAGGCAGAAGACACACAGCTCTGCATAATGTAAAATGAACTATAGGCAAAGAGCCAGAACCCCTAACTTCCACAGAAAGAGAGAGATTGCACACGCATATTGGGTGCCTGAGATTTGGGCACTGAGATCTGGGCACAGGGAGTATGTCTGAGACACAGACCAAGGGAAGTGAAATCATGAAGTGAGCGAGGTGGGGAACCTGGGTGACGAATGCATTAGAACAACTGGAGTGGAGTTGATGGACAAATGCAAATACAAACCTTTAACTGCTGAGCAAATCAGCCTGGCTCACTTGTGCGTTTGTCTTTTTGCAGCAAGCACTCACATGGCTTAACCAATTAGGTGAATCTTCCCCATCCTGTGAGAACTGTATCTCAGTAACTCAGTACACTGGAGCTTTGAACTAGAAGCCACTTGGTTCGCAGGGCAGCCACTCTAGGAGATGAAGTGAATGGAGCCCCTACTGTGCTGAGCTAGTGGAGAAACACATCTTGTCTCAGCTGGAAATTGCTCTTATACACGGATCTCTCAACACACTAGAAAAATAACCTAAACTGGTGTTTCTCAAATGCAGCCACTAGGGCCGCATGCAGCCTCCAGGGGCTTTTCTTGTGGCCACAGCCTCCTGTGTGGTAATGGGGGGAGACGGGTGGCGACAAAGAAGCCCCTCCTCCCCCAGCAGGGGCAGATCCCTGCCCACTTTTGGAGCCACATACATAGTAGGAGCAGGCAACTAGTGAGAGTTCCCCACTTTCCTGGGGAAGGTTGGGGCTTGGGGCTTCGGGCTTCAGCCCTGGGGTGGTGGGCAACGGGCTGTGGCCATGTGACAGCAGGTTTCATCCCCCAGCAGCAGGGCTTTGGGCTCCAGTCCTGGCCTCACCCCCTCATCGTCACTGGCCTTCTCTGCCTCTCTACTCACCTTCTCATCTAGGGCTTAATTTGTCCCCCAGCTTGCCGGGGCTGAGTAAGTCTGCTGTGAAAACTGATTATTACCAAATATCACTTTTCCCAGTAGCAGATCTACTAGGTAGCACGTCTTTAAAAAAAAATAAATTATAATAATAATCAACCAAAAAAAGCAAAACATGTAAAGCACCTTACTTGTGTTTCTGTATAGGTCCAATAAAAAACAGAGACAACTGTATATTATTTTTGAGTTCGCAAAAAAAAAAAAAATCCTACTTATGTAAATGACAATGATTTGGACATATATATGTGCATATTTACTTGTTTTTCGTAAACGTAAAGTATTTTAGGAAAGCCTGTTAGAGCAGCTGCCAGCAAGAGTTGATGGCCACACTCCGAAGCCACTAAAAAATTTACTGAGAGAACCTCTGACCTAAGCTCTTGTTTTGAATCACAGCTTGTAGGCTCTGCATAGAGATATGGCTATTGAAATCCCAATTATCCTCCCCAGTGCTGATGTAATTATAGGCCTGCAATTGACTTTATTCTGTACAGGAGACAAAAGGTGAAGAAATTCCAGTCAATGATACCTGAGATTAGGGAATGAGCAAATGGAAAAAGCAATGCTAGGTCTTCACATTCAGACGTGCCAGTATTATCGTACATATATAGGGTCTAAAAAAAATCCTTGACGGGGGCTGGTGGGAGGCTTTGGCAAACACTAAGTTAAAATAAATGAAATTTCTAGACCTTAAGGTTATGAAGACAACTTTCCAGATGTAAACCAAATGTAAACCAATGCAGACAACGTCTTCCTACACCTGCAGAAAGGACCGCTCCGGTGGCCCGTTCTGCTCAGGGCTTTCCCAAGCTGCAGCCAGGGCCGGCTCCAGGCACCAGTTGAGGAAGCAAGTGCCTGGGGCGGCACATTCCAAGGGGCGGCATTCCGGCAGCAAAATAGGTAGAGCCAGCCCTGCCTGCAGCAGTGGAAACTAAACTGATCTAGTCTGTTATCAGTGCTGTTATTAAGAACTTGTGGGCAAAAGTAAAACTGAGGAGAGTCAGGTCAGTTTCATTTTGCTGCCTTTTAAGAGGCAAGTGCACCTGTGACTGGTCCGCTGATCTCCAGTTGGGTTCAAGAGAAGACACTTAGGCCACATAAATGGTCAGTCACAAAAGAGCCACAAGAGTGATGACTGAGAGCACAAAGAACAAGAAAAGGGGCAGGTGACAGCTGCCTGATAGTCAGGAAAGCAGCTAAGCTTGCTGACCTTCCTGAGCCAGAGAACCGGTGGCAGCAGGCTAAAGCGGGCTGAGTTGTTGGACTGCATTTGAGGTACAAGAGTTATGGTTACTCAGGCAGATGGCTGGCAGTGTGGGTCCCTGGAATCAGGCAGAAAGGAACAGGGACTTGTGTGCAGGTGGGCTCATGGAGAGGTGAAAGTGATGCCCACAGAGAGATGATCGGAAAATCACGGGACCTTTACACATTTTACTGTGGGAACTGAGAAAATCATTTTACCATGAGGGTTCTATGGACTATTGTACATATACATGAATAAATTATGCCTCAAGATGGGACTTTGAACTGGGCACTGAGAGTGACAGTACTCTTTTTATAGCTGGCCTGAGGGGAAATTGAGTCAAGCACATCTGTTATGCCCCATCTTAGAACATAAGAATGGCCATACTGGGTCAGACCAAAGGTCCATCAAGCCCCGTATCCTGTCCTCTGACAGTGGCCAATAGCAGATGCCCCAAAGGGAATGAACAGACATATCATCAAGTGATCCATGCGCTACCACCCAATCCCAGCTTCTGGGAAACAGGCTAGGGACACCATTCCTGCCCATCCTGGCTAATAGCCATCGATAGACCTATCTTCCACAAATCTATCTAGCTCCCTTTGAAACCCTGTTATAGTACTGGCCTTCACAACACCCTCTGGCAAGGAGTTTCAGAGGCTGACAGTGCGTTGCATGAAAAAATATTTTCTTGTGTTTGTTTTAAACCTGCTACCTATTAATTTCATTTCGGGGCTCCTTGATCTTGTATTATGAAAAGGAGTAAATAACACTTCCTTATTTACTTTGTCTATGCCACTCATGATTTTATAGACCTCTATCGTATTCCCTCTTAGTCGCCTCTTTTCCAATCTGAAAAGTCTCAGTCTTATTAATCTCTCTTTATATGGAAGCTGTTCTATACCCCTAATCATTTTTGTCGCCCTTTCCTGAACCTTTTCCAGTTCCAATATATCTTTTTTGAGATGGGGCAACCGGAGTATTCAAGATGTGGGTGTACCCTGGATTTATATAGAGGCAATATGACATTTTCTGTCTTATTATCTGTCCCTTTCTGCATGATTCCCAACATTCTGTTCGCTTTTTTGACTGACGCTGCACATTGAGTGAATGTTTTCAGAGAACTATCCACAATGATTCCAAGATCTCTTTCTTGAGAGGTAACAACTAATTTAGACCCCATCACTGTATATGTATAGTTCGGACTATGTTTTCCAATGTGCATTAATTTGCATTTATCAACATTAAATTTCATCTGCCATTTTGTTGCCAGTTTTGTGAGATCCTTTTGTAGCTCTTCAGTCTGCCTGGGACTTAACTATCTTGAGCAGTTTTGTATCTTGCCACTGTAAGACGCTCCAGGTTGGGGGTTGCCTTATTACAGGGCTGTAACAGACAGGCTAAGTGAACAATGCTGTGAAAGGCCAATGTCATGTTAGTTCCATGCTATTTGCACACAGGGGGTGGGGGGAGAGAGACCTGGGCGAGGATAAGCTGTTTATCAAACACCTACCAACCAGAAGCCGATAAGAAGGATCAAGAACCTGACTGGGGTTGAGGCACAGCAGTCTGATAGGAATTCTATCATCCTGCTCTTTCCTAGAAGTTGTGCAAGGGGTGAAAATGAAGATGCCTTCTCACTAGGGTATTGATCCTGGACGATGATGCCCTTCTCATCTTTTATATCAGTCTGGCTAATAAGTTCTCTCTTCTGGCTACTGTGTTCTATGTGAAACATAGATATGAAACAGGGAAGTAAAAGACGGATCGGAATAAGGTACAAAGGAAGAGTATGGCACAGACAGATTTCGGGGGAAGAAACTATATATGGAGAGGAGGTAGAGAACACAATGCAGGGAAAGGCATTCTGCACCCTGCATAGCAGATATTGGATAAGTTTTTCGAGCTCCATGTATTATATCACTGTGTATCTGCTGGTGTCTTCAAACTGTACTGTCCCCCTCCAACAATAGCATTTATTTGTAGAACTACTCATCCTGATCCAGGTCCAACATATCTCAAGAGGGGTGTAACACGAAAGATTCCATTTATACAAGGACCCTTGAGCTCTGAAGCAAACTTCCCAGATCTATCTGGCACTCCATTGCAGCAGGCACAGCAGAGATGCAGCAGCAGCCTCAGATAAATTCAAAGATGGAATCCAGAAAAATCTTCCACATGAAAAGTGAACAATACATTCAGTTTGGCATTCCTTACATTCATTCTGATTTTCAAAAGAAACTTATTTTACATGGCACTCAGTTTCCAATGGGCTGCAGATGTATTTATGCCTGGCCAGTACAAACATTGTAGAAGCTGTTTGGGTGATGAGAGAGAGGTTTGAAGGTCTAGGCAGCTTCAGTGGGGACAGTTTAGGTTTCTGGCACCCAGAAGACACAGGAGGTAGCAAGAACATGGTCAGACAGCTTAGGGCAATAAGTAGGAGGTGCATCTCCTCTTTCCCTCTTCCCTCAGGACAAGGTGAAATTTCCCTTGTGGTCTTGAATTCCTAATGAACACAATTAAAACAACTTCAACCAAAATAAAACAAACATATAATTTTCCATCTGGGAAGAGGAAAAAAAGATCACCTGTGACAGATATTAGCCATGTGGCTAAATGAACTTCTGGAACAGGCTCAGATACTCTGGTGACGAGGCTAGTGTAAGAACCTGTATAGAATAGAGCAGTTTTACCCTAGAAATTCTTGATAGCAATCAGCTGCCCCATTGCTACTCCCACACCCAACAGTAATGAATGCACATATTATCTTAATGTTGCCATTAGCTAACAGCAATGAAATAGTGAAAGCTAACAACAAATTGTCATTAGGTTTCAGAGTTAACAATTCAATTAAGTTGTATGGGGGGAGAAAGTTCACACCTCTGCTGCTTCAGGTTGTTTGCAGACTCAGGAAGATAACATTGTATTCACGCAGTCCACATACGGAAGATTTTCTTCACAACCATGAGGACTTGAAATACAACTTGTTTTTAAAAAAATGTAAAAGTTAGATTTGGAAACATAATTTTAAGGCAAAGGGTGAACTCTGCAGGAAATTCCACAGCTACAGATTACATGGGATTCTGTAAGAACAATGGCTATGGGGAGCTCCTGGTTACTACAGTTATTGTCAGCAGGAGTGGAATCAGCACAAAAAAATGGCACAGGAGCACTAAATGAGGGATGGGTAGGGCAATGATTGATGTCTAGTATCCACTGCTTGAGTGCTAGTTTCTAAAGACAGGAGTTATTCCTGGGAGTGACGTGAAAGTGCCACCCTTGGAGATTAATAGCACTAACTAAAATATATACAGAAAAAGGCCTTTAACTTGGAACCTACAAAAAGCCTGAGTGACAGAGCTGCTAGAGCAGACAAGAATCTTAAATCAGTAGGCAGTTAAAATTTTTATCTGTGAATAATTTAATTGAAGGCCGGATGGAAGGAAGCTGACAAGCATCAGTGGAAGAGCAGAACCTGAGAAGTACCAGCTACAAAGGGAAGTCAGACTGATTCCCAGCAGGTAAAGGATCAGAAAGGGTGGTTCTATTTTTGGGGGTGGGTGGGGGAGAGGGGAAGAGAAGAAACTTCGGTGACTCAACTGAAGCCACACACACTTGTCTAGAGAATAATGAGACGATGTTTTTAAGCGTATTCAGATGCTGAAATCCAAGTCAGGAATGCCCAGGAAAACTTTCGACAGCACCCGAGATTATTAGTAATCATAAAAACCCCACAGGGGAGCAGAGGAGAAAAAGTGGTGGGGATTTAATCTTGTGAAAGCTCAGGAACAGATGAGCGCCCATTCTCTTCCATACAGAAAGAAATATCCAAATCAAAACAGCAGCAGACCTTACAGAAAAAATTCAAATGCACAACCCAAGCCTCAGGTCTGATACCGTATCAGCTTCCTTCAATCACCAGGTTGAAACAGATGCCCTTCCTTCCCCCACACCTCTTATAAATGGAAACATAAGGCTAAGAATCTGTTCAGAAGCTAATCCTCATCTCCAATATCATGCTGTGTCCCACTGGACCTCTATCCCTCCTTTCTTACTCGATCACTTTTTTTCAACTCCATCTGGCACAGCTGGTGAATTTAGGGTAAAGGGAAGCTATCCGAAAAATATTTTTTATCCAAATGTCCCAGCCAAGCAGTTTCAAACCATGAGATCTACAAAATCTGAAGCATTATTCCTTCTGATGATTGGGAATTCATGTGGATAACCAGGGTACATAATGTCTGCGTGGGTCTGGGATATCCCTGAGAAGCTTAGAGGGAGTGTGAATGTTATGGTCTGTAGAGCAAATTCATGAAAGAATTAGTGGCATAATCATACATATTTTATATATATATATATAATATTATATTATATATATATATATATATACATACACATATACACACACACAAACACCCTCTGATATGCTCATTAGAAATTTCCCTTCTGCATCCCAACAGACTGAACAATTACCATATTAGCATTTTGGAAAACACTTGCACAACAGCAAAAGCAGCCTCACAGTAGGAAATCTCCAGCACGGAGACAACAAACCAACAACAAACAGGACATGCAGTATCAATGAGAAGTGAATTCTGAGCTGTCAGGGCAGATGCAAAAGCCTGTGGTGGTGGTGTGGGACAATGTACTTGTCTAACAACCTCAAGCACAGGCACAGGTTTCAGAGCAGTGAAAGAGGGCTCATGTTACCTTGAAGCAGAATCATTTGTCCATCTAATACTTCAGAAGGGCTGATGGGAGACATAATACTGGTCTGGGTCTCCACCGGGGATAAACAGCAGCTGATAAGTACCAAAACAGATTTTCACCTGTGGCCTACAGTAGACTTCAAATTCTGATGTCCAAAGGTACATATAGCTAGCAACAGAATTCATATCCAAATACACTAGTATGGGGAGCATCACTTCTAGCTACAGGACAGCAAACAGTGGTGAGCTAGTCAATGAACTAAATCTTGAAATTTGGTTCATCATATTTGCAAGCCCATTCAGTTTGTTTAAAAAAACAAAAAACAACGGGGTTAAACAAAATTTTGCTCGTATAAATGATTATGAACAAAATAAATCAGAAACATCTTAATTTCCCTTTGGAAGAAAGCAGAAATACCATGCGACTAAGATGCTGGAGCAGCAATCGGAGAAAGAGAATGAAAAAATATTCAGACAACACAGTCTGTCAAACCACCAAGAGGCTAAAATGTTTTGTATAAGGGTTTCAGCAAAAATTTCACAAAACCAGACGTTTTTCCAAACAAGCATCTGTTTAGGAACCATTTTGAACTGGAAAAATGCCTGCATTTCATTTAAAAAGCCACAGATATTTACCCACCTCCACATCCAGCCTTTGACTGCAGCAAAAGCCACAGGCAGCACACCAGTGCAGCGGCACACTCCTAGCACTCAAGAGCAGAGTGTATTTCACAAGATTAACAGGGATGTCCTTCAAATGTACACCCCCCGTCACCCTGAACCCTCACAAATCTGCTGTTATCTCACATCAGAAGTGATAAATCACCACGGAGAAAATATTTTCTGTATGATTCTATACCACTGACATTTGAAGCTTTCTGCCCTATCATTTTTTATTCTGCATTTTGGCCATGTCCCCTACACCACATCTCATATCCGGGCCTCAGTAGTCGGAGGCATGTGCAGCAAAATCCACAATCCAACACTATTCGGTTGGGAGGAACTGTACACAATTGATATTAAACAATCTCTGCTCAGGACCCTGTCAGACAATATGGCATTAATGCTGTGAGGAGACTGTCAACACAGATAGGGGCAACTGTCATTATAGTCACACACACACTCCTGGCAAACTTTACTGTTGCAGCCAGGGAACATGGCAAGTCAGACTGCAGCAAAGAAATTCCACTTTTCGTATGATGAAGCCTACATGAACTATCTGAGAAAGAAGGAGTGGGGACTATAGTATGCATTGTGAAGAGTTCCTTACCTTTTCCTTCAATTTGCAGAGGTTACATCACCCCTTGAAACACAGCCACAAGCAAAGGCAAGACTTGCATATGAATCTTCCTTTCTCTGGGTGTTTTGGAAAAAGTGGGTGGGGAGAAGGGGGAGCATGCACCTAAGTGAGCATTCATGCCTCAGACAGCTTCAGGATGAGGCTCTGCAGCAAAGTCCTTAAGACCTTCTCACGGCTGCTGATCTCATCCAAGAAACTGAAAGAGCATCTCAGCAGGACACTGCCAGATTCCTTTCAGATCCCTCTTCCTAATGGCTATTCTCTGGCAAGCAAAATGTCAAGAACCAGGCGGGGGCGGTGTTTGGAGAAGGAGGGTGATGGAGGGATAAGAGATTCTCACCATCCATCAGCCTCAAAACCTATTCAGCCGACAACTTGAATGGAGCCAGCATTTCATTCTCCATGGTAACAAGAGATGGAAGGAAGACGGAAAAAGAGAAAGAGACAGACAGAGGGGGCAAGTTCGGAGCAGGCCTGGCAGAAACTGATGTGGAAGAAGCTGGGAGAGTTCTAAACCTTGCCGTTTCTCTTTGCTGTGCAAGTTGCATAAGGAAAAAGGAAAAGCCCTTCTCCTGCCTTCTCAGCCTCTCTGTGTGGTAAGTTGTTGTAAGATCAGGGTGAGATGTCTTTTCTGCAAGTAGAGTAAAGGGGGGAAGGAAATCACTTACTCTCCTATAACCATCCTAAGAAGAGGGAACGACTCCTCCATGAGTGGAACTGGAAGAAGCATCACCTTTACTACGGCTGCTGCAGCCATTCCTACATCGGGGCATGGCTACCCCACAGCTAGCAGAGCTGAGGAGGGAGAAGGAACTATTATTGTCTGGACAATGCTTGATTTATAATGAAGACACTAATGCAGTTACAATCTGTGTGCCAACCCAGCCCCTCTGCCACCCCCAAATGGGCGGGGCCAGTTACCCCCAATTGCCTGCCTCCCCCATCCCTTTTCCTCTCACACGTGGATGCACATTTACAATTTTACTGCTACAAACTGAGTACCCTAGAAGCACAAAAGCCTGGTGTGTGTCTCTCTCTCCCCTGCCTCCTCCCCAAGGTGCACCGAAATGAAGTCACATATTCAAAATCCAGGCATCACCTTTCCCAACCTCTGGGAGCCCTGGCTAATTCAGCACTCATTAACATTTCAGACCTGGCCCTTCTTCCGAACTTTCTTTCCTATTTTACATTCATAACTCGAGCGGTCACAGCCAGAACATGCACAACGGGGAAATTACATTTGGATTCGAGTGGGTTTGTGTTGCAAGCTGGCCCCATGCAGCTACTGAAAGAGTCTCAGCTAAAGCATTTATGCAAGATAACCAAACAAAGGAATGAAAAGCCCAGCAAATCCTGGCCGCTGTCGCCCCCGTCTTATTCCTTTTTGAATTCCTGCCACAGATTTTTCTTGAAGGACACGTTTTAAAAGCTCCCTCCCCCCACCCCATCAGTGCTCAGGCTCTCAATTCCTGGTTTGTTCTGGCCCGGGGTATTGTATGCAGGAAAAACTGTTGCATGATAATTCTCAACAGCCTTGTCTATACACTCAGCTTTTTGTTAAAGGTGACCCTAGGCTGAATTCTCCCAATAGTCCTCAGAGCACATGTGTTTTAAAATCATCTTAAAGAAAAAATAAATAATCGGCATAACTTTTCTCCTGTTTCTTATTCCTCCTTCAAGTTTGCTTTTTGAAAATATCCTTTCCTCTTCAGCTCCCTATAGCTTGTGTAACTCAGTTTCTGCAAAATGATGACATCACAACCATCATGGACATGTTAACACTCATCTTACCCACCCAGACACAGGCTTTATTCATTCACCATTTCAAAAACAGCCATATTACTCTGCCATATGGTTTTGCAGGCCATGCATCTGCCACTGACAGTAAATGCCATCCTAAGAAGAAACAGACTTAATTTTCACCATCACCTTCCAAGTTCCAGAACAGTCTGAACTGCAAGCAACAAAGTGGCAACCTATGAGGGAACACCTCAGGGTCACTTCCCTTCTCCTCCTCTCCTGCAGCAGCCAGCTACAATATCATTCAACTCATCCTCCTGGTAGGCTGCTATCCTCCTGCCTCCTCAGCCAGCATGGAGCATCTTCACCTTTTGAGGTGTACACCAGGCACTTGCTTTTGCTGAGCATATGAAAGAGGGTGAGGGGAATGGGACTGGGAGTGTGGGCACTGGAGTCACATCTTTGTGAACAGGGACTACCAAAGAATTGTTAGAAATATAGTAATCTCCTAAATAAATATCAGACTTGCAAAGAATAGCTCTGAATTGCATTCATACAACCAACCTGAACTTTTGTCCTCTTCCCCTCATTTGAGTTCCTCTCGCAGCTCTTAGGAGATATCTGTCCCTCCCCCTTCACCCACCTGCGCACCTCCACCAAGGTGACTGTTCTTCTGAAAAGAACCATTTGTTTTAAGAAATAAAACAGGGAACAAACAACGTATAACAAACAACAGCTTTGTTATTGAAGCACAAAAGGGAAGACAACATTTTCTCCAGTTGTGACAAAGCAGGATCTCTCCCAGTGCTGACTGCACACTGAGTTTCACCTTGATCCTCTTGAAGAGGGTTTGAAAGCATTATTGTTTATCTGTAGTTTGGAGAGAGGATTTGCCTTCTCCATGAAGTGGGTTCTAATGTACTTTAAAGACCTGCCACTTGCTAATGTGATCCTTTTCTCTTGCTGTGATCCAAAAATAATGTCAGGGGCAAAAGGAAAACCTTTCCACACCCTCTCCAATGGCACACTTTAAGAAGAGGGGCAAAGAGCCTTGTAGCATCTTATAGACTAACAGATCTTTTGCAGATCTAGACTAACATGGCTACCCCTTTAAGAAGAGGGAAGACACTACCGATGTCACCAACTTATGGAAATGTGCCAAGAAAAAGCATTCAAAGGGCAAACAGCTCCACCAAATAGTTATAGTTCCCTCTCTTCCTCCATGATTCTTCTTACCCTCTAAGTGATCACAGCAGCCAGGGGAAGGGACTGTGGACTTTTCCAAGATCCATATCCTATTTGTCAGAGAGAACCTACTGTTAACAGACTGAAGCTAGCATAGTAAGGAATAAGAATCCTCCCCTAAAAGGATGCTCTCCCAGCACTGTAGTGGGTGGGAGAAGTCCATGCAGAGTAAAGGTCTCATTCAATTACCAAATGCAAGTACCATACAGCTGAAATATCTCAATGGGATATTACAGGAAAAGCCAAAATACAGCACTGCTACACGCTAACTTAGAAGGAAGCTGAGACTTTGGTTCCATCAAGTTTGGTAGTGTCTGTGCAGTTACCACATTACAAAAGCTACGATTGCAATCACCCCTAATTAGCAGAGAGTTGAAGCAGGGCAAGCCACACGAGTGGGGCACTATGGAAAGGCTACACATTCTGCACCTGGTCTCTGAACAAACAACTTCAGTCTCCAGAGCACTAAAGTCAGTGCCATATACATGGTCACCTGGGTATGGAGAGATAGCAACTCTGCACCTGTACTTCTGCTGCCCTTCTCTTGGGCATGCCTGAAAACATTACAGCTCAAAGTGGGGTTACTATTATGCCTTCTTTTACACATGTAAACTAAGCTCAAATCATACTGAAAAGGGTCTAACTTTACACCAGGCTGCAGTGGAAGGATACCACGGGTGTCCAAACCATGATGTTCACAGGAAAGAAAATTTGAGAAATAGACCCTCAGCTACTCGCTTCAAGGTCGTCTTCTCTTCTCTGTCTGCAGCAGATCAATGAACCACAGGATCATTTTGCAACTTTTCCTCTTTTGCCTGCATTCCCCTTTCAGTCAATTTTCAAAATACCATAAACGGTCTAGATTTCCCCTCTACAAGACAAGTGTGCAAGGTACACTTTCTAAAACCCTGGCCTGGACCCGAGCAAGGAGAAGTGACTATGAACTTTCAAGTTCAGACAGCCACACTAGCAAACATGGGGAGGACTGGCAAGCTCATCCCATGAAGGTGAAAGTTAGTGACTGTGGAGTAGGGCACTGAAGACAGGAAGGTAAAAGTGAAGAAAATCAGTGTTGGACGTCTTAGGCAGGGATGTGGGGATTTCTGTAGGGCTGAGTAGAGGGGGAGCTCAGGAATAGAAATTCCCCATTTTGGATGAGGTAGGACAGAGGGCACTGGAAAAGAAATCAAGAGCGGAGCAAAGATGATGATCCTAGTTTTGGAAAGTACTATTTAGAGCGGGTGGGCAGGGAATGCCTCAGATGTGGAAATCGGAAGGGAAAAGCACTTGTGGTCAATGACCAGGTGCCAGAACCCTTAATGCTGCTGTAATTCCAAAGAAGGGGAATTAGAAAAGAAAGAAGATTTCTCATGTGTTTGTTACTGTACTGAAACCAGGAAGAATCATCATAGCAACCAACAACATGATCCATGTCTCCAAATTCCCTCAACTCAGGAAGCGACCAGAGTATAAATCCCCAGTATGGCACAAAGGAGCAGCTAGTGGTAGCTATGGAAGAAGAGAAGGCGCTGGAACTTTGCAGCTATTTACAAACACAACCAAAAAGAAATCAAACTCTCTCTCTGAAAAATCAAAGAGGCCCAGTTTAATCAAGACATCACTCCAAAGGAAGATTAAGAATATTTATTTCCCAGCGGATCTAACCACAGTCTGTGCACAAGGTGATGAGGACATCAATGCAAAAAAAAATCTCATGTAAAAACAAAGTTACACTGGAGGCTGGGGGGAGAATCCACATAGAACTCCCCAACGTTTAGAATAAAACGTTTCCAAAGCTTGAACAGCACAGTTTCTGTACCGGGTGAATACGAAGCAGATAAGCCAGTGGCTAGAAGCCCTCCCAAGCTGGATCTAAAGCATCCAGAAGGCTGTAGACAGCATACTTCTCTCTTTAAACTTCATTATTTAATTCAAAGCTGCATGTTAAAACATCACAAGGTAACTCCACTACACAGATGACCCATGCAGCAAGCTGGTTTCATGCACTGCTTCTTTACCTCTCAGTATCCTGTTCTATCTTTCCCTCAAGAAAAATAATCCCCCCACAAAAACTAGAGTATAGAGAGAACGGAAACAGTTCTCCGAATCAAAACTTTTTTTCTGGGACTGGTGTAGAAATGAGGATTTTTTATGGGTTTTTTTGGGGTTTTTTTTTTTAAAGAAGATGGAAGGAATCTCAACAATTTTCAGGAAAGAAATGGGAGGAAAGTGCAGATGGGCTCAACTAGAGTTAACCAAAGGCCCATTTTGAGCTTAGCTTCCACTGAACTCCACCCTTGGCAGTTAAGTGGCTGGCAGTCATCGTGCACCGGTGAGTTCAACAATCAGACACAGCTTTCTCCTGTGAAGATTGCAAAACTGCAAATTAATCTTTAGAAATAAAATAATTTTTAAAAAAACCAAGCAGCCTTGTTCTTCACCAGCGTTGCCAGCCAGCAGCCACAAAGGCATAGGGAGGCTAGCAGATCCTCATGTACAAAAAGCCCCTAGGCCTAGCATCTCACTTGCGCTTCACTTAAGTTAACTAGCTTGCATATATCTAGCCAAAAAGTCAGGACACCAGCTAGGAATTACAGGGCCTAAGAGGTATTGCAGATCCTTTCCCTTTCCCCACAGGACTCACCTCCATCTTGCACCTGTCCAGTTCCTTCCCTTGGTATTTGTGGTTATGTCTATACTGCAGACACTTGCGGCTGGCTTGTACCAGCTGACTCGGGCTTATTGCAGCATAGAAGTTTGGGCTTGGGCTGGAGCTAGGGTTGCCAACTTCCTAACAGCACAAAACCAAATATCCCTGCCCCGCCCCTTCCCCGAGAAGGAGGAAGGAAGCTAGGGAAGGAGCTAGTGGTAGTTATGGAAGAAGGCTCCACCTCGCCTCTTCTCTGCAGCCCTGCTCTCACTCGCTCCCTCCGTCCCTCCATTGCTTGCTCTCCCCCACCCTCACTCACTTTCACTGGGCTGTGGCAGAGGTTTCCTGTGCGGGCTCCAGCTGGGGGTGCGGGCTCTGTGGTGGGGCTGGGGATGAAGAGTTGAGGTGAGGGAGAGGCCTCTGGGCTGGGGCAGGGTGTTGAGGTGCAGGGGGATATGGGGCCTGAGCTGGAGGTGCAGGCTTTTGGTGGGGCCAGAAATTAGGGATTCAGGGTATGGGAGAAGGCTCTGAGCTGGGGCAGGTGGTTGGAATGCAGGGGGGTGGGGGTGCAGGCTCCAGGTGGGGGTTCAGGCCCTTGGGTGGGGCTGGGGATGATGGGTTTGGAGTGCAGAAGGGAGTTCAGGGCTGGAGCAGGGAGTTGGGGTGTTGGTGGGGTGCAATTCCAGGAGGGAGCTTGGGTGCAGGAAGGGACTCTGGGCTGGAGCAGGGGATTGGGTTGCGGGAGGAAGTTTGGGTTGCAGGATTCTGGCACGTTTACCAAGGCTCCTAGGAAGCGGCCGCCAGGTCCTTGCAGCCCATAGATACATGGGCAGCCAGGGAGGCTCCGTGTGCTGCCCTAGCATCCACAGGATCCACCCACACAGCTCCCATTGATCGCAGTTCCCACCCAATGGGAACTGTGGAGCTGGCTCTCAGGGTGGGGGCAGCACATGGAGCCTCCCGGGCTGCTCATGCATCAACGCTGCAAAGACCTGGCGGCTGCTTCCGGGCACAGCACACAGCTAGGGCAGGCAGGGAGCCTGCCTTAGCCTCAGGCCCCTGCTACACTGCTGACTGGACTTTTAATGCCCTGGTCGGCACCACCACCAGGGTCTCTTTTCGCCCAGGCATTCCAGTCAAAAACCAGACTCCTGGCAACCCTAGCTGGAGCTCAAGCTACGGGACCCTCCCTCCTTGCTGGCTCCCAGAGTCCAGGCTCCAACTGG
Source organism: Dermatemys mawii (assembly GCA_007922305.1). NCBI lineage: Eukaryota > Metazoa > Chordata > Testudines > Dermatemydidae > Dermatemys > Dermatemys mawii. The sequence continues at coordinate 48,440,321 of ML677335.1, read as the reverse complement.
AGCCCAAACATGAGCCCGAATTAGCTGCCTCATCAGCAGCGGGCGTCTAACTGCAGTATAGATATACCCTTTAGTTCATCCACACACACATATGGAAGTAATCCTGCCCCATACACACACACTGACACCTCTCTTCCACCTGAAATCAGGCCTGATGAGGCTGCACCCAAGGAGCAGTAGTTCTTGGAAGGAAAGGGAGCTGCTCCTCTGCCCCGTGGAGTGCTCCTTAGGCCTGAAGAGAAGTCACTTGCTGACTTGTTTGGGCATTTTGGGGATGGGGGAGAGAAAGGGAACCGGCTCAGAGGCCAATTGTTGCTGCTTCCCCAGTTACTGGGGCAGGTGAGTGTAGGCACAGAAGGGGTTAGCTGCTCAGGCTAACCAGAGCAGCAATTAACCTAATGCTGTCTCCAGAGGCAGCACCACCCAGGCCATGGACAGTTGGCAGGGCAATTATAGAAAAAAAGAGAAAATCCAGGGGGGCAAAAAAGACCCCCGTCCTCCATGTCATTTCTTTTATACCAAGGTTGGAGCCGGTTTTACGAGCGTTTTGTAGTTTTTGTGCATTTCCTCATTTTTCACTGTCTGTATGGAGTGTCCGGGCCACGTGGTGCCCTGCCGAGCTGAGTCAGCAGGCGCAGGAGGGCACTGTTTGTGGGCAGGTTTGTTAAAAATGCCCTGATGGTGGATTAAAAGACTAGTCAGGGGGGAAAAAAATAAAGAAAAGAAGTGAAGCCAGGACCCAGCAGCCCCACTATTCCAGTTGTTTCTCTGAGCAGCAGAACTACTAAGCAGTGTCATATGGGTAACTGCTTATCAGTGTGACTTTTGCCCTCCAAAATCTCTTATTCCATCTTCAATAGGTAGGTTTCAAAGAATCATAGGACTGGAAGGGACCTTGAGAGGCCCTCTAGTCCAGTCCCCTTAACTCATGGCAGGACTTAGTATTACCTAGTATCAAAGGGGTAGCCGTGTTAGTCTGGATCTGCAAAAGCAACAAAGAGTCTTGTAGCACCTTACAGACTAACAAATATTTTGGATCATGAGCTTTCGTGGGCAAAGACCCACTTCATCAGATGAATGTTGTGGAAATCTCCAGAGACGACAAATGTGCAGGCAAGATAGCAAGGTAAATTCCATCAGGGAGGGTGAGGCCCACTTCCAGCAGCTGGAGGTGTAAACACCCAGAGAGGAGAAACTGCTTTTGTAGTTGGCAAGTCATTCACAGTCTTTGTTTAATCCTGAGCTGATAGTGTTACCGAGTTTACTCTCTTCATCATCAGAGCACTGGCAGCAGGAAGGAAAAAGGATAAAGAAATCTGTAAATAAAACGAGGAATTATTGTAGCACCTTAGTAACTTGTAGCGCTTACTAACCAGTTTATTTCAGCATAAGCTTTCGTGGGCTATAGCCCACTTCATTGGATGCTATAGCCCATGAAAGCTTATACTGAAATAAATTGGTTAGTCTCTAAGGTGCTACAAGTATTCCTCGTTTTATTTACAGATACAGACTAAAACGGCTGCTATTCTTAAACCTGAAGAAATCTGTGGAGTTGATAAGGCAACAGACTAGGAGTCTTGAGACTCACTGTGCAACATGGGCAAGAGGGCAACCCTCTGTACTTGCATTTCAGTGTCTGAAAAACAGAGAGAACGCTGCTTACTTTCGGCAATGGCTCTGTAGCTCTAGGGTTGAAAGAGCACTGTAACACATAGCATTATCTAAGGGACTGGTGGGGAAGAGACTTAACACTAATTATGATCCCAATGTACAACTTCTCCAACATCACACTCAGTTGTTAGGTTAAAGGCTCTCCAGATTTTTTCTCAGAGAAAGTTGAACATTCATCAATTCTCTGAAGAAAAATATTATTTTTTATTCTGAAGTTCATAACTTCATCCAGGCCAAAGACGATATTTTTTTAAAAAATGGAAAGAAAATCATATTTATACAAAATCATGCCTACTGATGATAAAATCTGTTACATGGACAGAGATCATCTGGCTGAAATGCCAAAGTCAGGAAGAATACAGAGGGAAAAGACAGACACGCCCCATCTATACACTTTAGAGCAAAAATTCAGTGCACAAGCCAATGAAAATAAATATGTAAACCTTCTAATTGCATGTGAGGCTTTCAAGCATATGTTAGAATTACATCCAGGGATAAGAAAAATGGTCAAACAAATATGCTTAGAAAACAAACCAGAAGACCTTCAACCTAGCCTATTCTCTGTTCTGAAGAATTCTGAGGACAAGATGCTGGAAATCTCAAAGCAACTTGATTTAATCCTAGCAACAAGGGCACAAATATCTCCGAGCTATGCACAACCAAATTTGTTTGAATGTGGAAATAATTTAGCTGAATATTAGACAGGCTGAGTTGATCCAATTACACAATCACATGTGGCCTCCATAAAAGAACAGACATAACCATTGAGTTCTTTCAAAGACGAGCCAGATGCTATGAAAAATCAGTATCTTCCTGAATTTATTGGATAAAATACAAATTTCACCAGAGCAGCAAGAACAATTTGACACAAGTATCTTTGAAGAAATCTACACTAATGCATCAGATCTTCCACAACCCCGAAATCCTCTGTCATCCCCCTAGGCCGGTGAGGCTGGGGCTGTTAACTCCCAGAGCAGTAAGGATAAATCTAGGTTGGTCTATGTGCGTTTCAAATACTGAAAAGGTTTTCCCGGCCAAATTAGGCCCTCTGACACCTGAGCCAACCTGCCATCTCCACATGATGTCCTCAGTTATGCCTGAGCAGTACCTTTACCCTTTAACAGGGCTGCACAGGTGTCAATGTGGGTGGGATCTGGCTATCCAAACTGGGATAGCCAGAAATACCACAAAGAAGGAAAGACCCATCTTGACTTTCAGGTGTCTGGTAGAGTTTGCAGGGCTGGCAACAATTAAACATCTTATGCCTTGTAAACAGGAAATTCAATATGGAAGCCATAATTTGGAGGTCTCACTTTCAGTGTATAACTGAAATTTAAGCAATTTTGAACACAAGCTCAAGTCACTAGACAGTGCTGAGAAAATGGAACTATTTCAGGATTTCATATCAGCATAAATAAATCACAGGCAATAGTACTCAGTGAGCGCTGCCCCCTCCCCCAGCCACTCCACCCCGCCATACCCACCCTCACAAAAACTACTTTGTTAACTGATTTTCCAGCAAAATGGTCATCTCAGGGTTTTAAATATCTGGAAATGAACCTGTCCCTGAAGATGAATAAAGTGATTTTGTTTAAATTTTATACCACACTCTGCAGATAATAAGATAGGACTTCAAACAGATGGCACAATTTACCTCTATTCCCTTTTGGAAGAGCTAACACAAAAAATGAGTATTCTCCCATACATTCTAGACTACTTACAGGTTTTACCTGTAATGATCCCAGCTAGCATAAAAAAGAACTAGACAAAAATAAGGAAAAACTTCCACTGACAAGGAACAAACAGATCATTTACAAAAATGCAGTGGTAAATTAAACTGGACAGAATAAGCTCTTTGGTGAAGGGACAGTGTCTACCTCCACATTTGTAAAGTGATTAGCACAACAAGGCCCCAACTGAAACCTCCAAGAGGTGCCATAAAGGGCCAGATGGATCTACCCTGAGGCCAATGTCCATTGTCTTTCCAGTCTTTTCTTTCTGGGCCCTCTTCTAGAAGCTGAGATTACAATGGTCCCTACTAGCTTTAGAATCTGTGAAAAAGATGGCCATACTGCTTTCTGGCCACTGGAGGGATTCTTTCCAAAATGCTTCTTAGCATGCAATGTCCTCAAAGCACTGTACCTCAAGAACCACCTCCTGAAGCACCATTCAAGGGACTCTCTGGTCTTAAACTAGCAGAACTAACTTCAGCAGTTCCTTACCCGATGCCTTCATGGGAGGATGACCCTCTTCCAACCTGGAACTCCTCACTCAGCTTTAGCTCCAAGATGGACTTTGAGCCTACACTATTCAGTGAGAAATGCCTGCTCAGGAGAATTATTCCCAGACTCGTGTTGCAAATGCCTCTTCCAGCAGGAGGTTCTGGAGAGGAGTTTTATAGAAGGCCTTGTCCAAATGCCCTTTCCCAACACATAAATAACATTCGCTGTTCAGTCCATCTGAAGCAGGGAGCACAAAGGCGCAAGAAGATGATTTTTTCAGTCCCATTATTTCCACAGGATTGGTTATGCGGAGTAATCCCCCTGGCAACTATAATAAACTTCAGCAAAAAGCCAAAACAACCATCACCACAACCACCAGAGAAAGTTTTCTAAAATATTCATTTCAGTCAAAGCCACGCATTAAAACTACTTTTGAGGTTTCTACACAACACAGAAAAAGAGAAAGCTAAGGTCTGCAATGCACCACCTGGCAGACAGAAAGGAACTGAGTGATGGTTAGAAGATGTGGGGTATTTATACCTGTAGGATCACAACCAAATGCCCTGAAAGTTGGCTGGGCCTATAATGTGAGGACAACAATGTGAAGGGGAAATACAAATTACATATTATTTCTCACAAGAAAAGGACTAAAAAGAAAGGAAGGACAGGCTGATGTTGCTAATGCAAGTGGGACCTAACAGGCCTCTACCATCAACCAAGGCTGACAGTCTCCACAAGTTTTAACCCAATCTTGGTTTTTACCTGGCTACTTCCCTTCATAAAGCATCATGAAGAAGGGAGTAGGTAAAGTGAACTGGGCTGCTGATGGGATGACAGCTTTGCCAAGCTTTGACTGGAAGGTATAGGAGATCTGAATTTACCTGCATCCAGAGACATGTTGAATGGGAGAATGGTACCTGTAGACTATTGCTGGCCTGCTTTGCTTCCTCTGGAGCTAAGATGTACCTCCTACCTTGGAAATGACAGCAGTATCTGCCTTGCTCTTCCCAGTGGAGAACTACAGGAGCACTGTGAGATCTCGACCATGGCTGAGGCTTCGAGGCTTACTATAATAAAAAGAAACAACTACAAACAGGCACTACTATAATAAAAAGAAACAACTACAAACTGGGCTCTACCAACCACTTCAGCATGAAGAGCTAGTCCTGGTAGGAAAATATTTAAGAATATAACCAGCCAACACAGGAAAGAATATTGTCACTGGCTGAAAAGAGGGAATGATAATGAGTGAGAGCTAAAGCTATCTTGTAAAGAAACAGTGACATCATATCCCTCTATTAGCAGGAATAGACAGGGCTAGAGGAAAGTGAACCCATTTGTCTGCGCTGGACAAGAAAAATGGAGATGAGTTTATAATACACACAACACTAGAACTTCACCCCAAAGCCAGAAGCTTCAGGGCCTGGTGCAGAAGAGATACTTTATGCTAGCCTCCTTCCTCCCTCAGTATGCTTTCAAACAAATGGGGGTGGGTAGCGCATGGGGGGAATGACTGTGAATTTAATTAAATGCTTGTACTCTTCCACTGCACCGTGTGTACACGAGGGATGTACAGAGAGATGGGCTACAGCCTCACTTTCCAGAAAATAAAACCAACCCCTGACTTCAGTAGGGGTAGGGAAAGGAAATAGGAAACTGGAGTTCTCCACTAACAAGGTTCCCAGTGTCTGATTTCTAATGCTAAAAGCTGCTTGCCTTGCTTGGGTGGAAGAGGAAAATGATGAAATAAAGATATATTTCATGCTATTTCCTTCCAACAAACTCAGCATCTGCTTCTACCATGGATGAATTTGCCAGGGATTCAGTCATTTTTGTATCACAGCTTTCAGTGTATCACATTGTCAGTCTCTTGTGGGGCAGAACCACAAAAGAGCACATCGTTGGACTACAGTTTGTCAGGTTTGCTGTTGAAGCATGCTCACAACTGGAGAAGTGAGCAATTTGTTGCCAGCTAGGGTCCCACATCTATTTAACATCTCTCCACAGTGCAGACCTTGCCAAAGTTGCAAATCATCTATTAATAATTACAGGTTGAATGTTGTATAGAATGGTACCGTTGCCTCCTTCATCCGCCTACACAGGTGTCCCACATGGATGTCCAGACCATCACCTTTGTGTCCCCTTTCCTCTCTCCCATCACTACCCTCAGCACCTCTGCTTTTGCTCTTCAATCCCCTCACACACAGGTTATGTGAAAAAAACCTCACTGCTTCAAATAAAAGAAGATGTTTCTCTTTCAAAATAGATAATACTTGAAAATATGGTGCCATCTCGTCCATTTTTCAGGTTGAAGCCATTGCTATCACAATGGTAATTATCATGGCATCAAATATGTGGCTAGGAATGCTTTACAAAAATAGAGAAAAGTGCCAGAGGTAGAAACCAAAAAAAGAATCAAGACAAAACTATCTGGTTAGCATGGAAATATCAGAATCAGCAGGCTTTCAATTTACACAAGCTCCAAGGGCAATGCTGCCATAGGCTAGGGCCAAAGATGAAACTGCCAGCACACCATCAAGACCAAAGCCAGGTAGACAGCAGCTGCAACTCTCCGCCAGGCCTAAGTGCTGAAATCATTCCTCTTTTTCCAGTGGGATTTTGAATGCAGAACTGAAAAGCTAACAGAGAAAAGCAATTCATTATATCCCAGACCCCCAAATGTAAAGCTAGCCCAAGAGAAACAAGACAGAGAAATAACAGCTTTTGTTTCTTTAAGATTTAAAAATACTTAAAATTAGAGAGGCCTTTCAGGCTATTCTGCTTATGTTTGAGTGTCAAAACAGTAGCATATTCAATCACCTTCTCCTTCCTATCTGCCCCTCCTCCTCTTCCACATCACAAGCAAAACCAAAGTCAATTATTCTCAGCTTCTCAAGCAAACAAAGATTAAAGATCCTAGGGAAACATCAACCACATTTAGCAACGCAACAAGCAGAGCGGTCATTGCCACTGCAAGACAGAGAACTCTTCCAAGCCCTTTATAAATCGAGTAAGGAGCTCTCCCCTCCTTCCTCCCCACAACGCTCTCCCCATACGTCATTCTGACATGCTGACTCAATTACAGCACACAAGAACCCCTAAGGCACAAACATAGCTTTCTGTTCACCTCCTTGATGGCAGATAACCTCCCTTCCTCACTTTGTGCTTTCCCAGAAACTTATTTCACTCCAAATTCTCTCTCTCTCTGCCCCTCATAACACTTGGTGCATCCCTTCCGTATGTCCTGGGCTTGCTTTATGTGTGGTGGCCTGAAGAATTAGCAAGTACTTCATCTCAAACGCCTTAGGTAAGACGCAGACTGTAGAAAGAGGTGTCCTGTGATGCCAGCGAAGCGAAGAGAAGAGGAAATACTCTCCATCAGGCCTAGAAGACACTCCTCACTACAAGCAAAAATAGGGGATGGGCAATTTAAACAGAAGTTGAAGCCTTAGGTAAGATTTTTACTAGGAGTGAGTGGGGAGACATGTAGATGCAGAGGGTATTTATTCCAAAAGATTCCTCCTGGAAAATTACAGAGCCTAAAACTAAGGTTACATGTTTTCCACGATGGATGACAATGACAAATGATAAAAACCAGGTGCCATTTGATGGAGTGGAGCCACAATGGAAACTGGGGAGATGTCTTGCCTCCAGGTGCTGGACTGGCAGATATTACTCCACTCTTTTGGGACTTAGCCTGAGGTCCTCTGCATCTCTCCTCCTCCTCCTCTTCACGTTATCCATGCACAGCCAATTACTGGCTTTTTGCATTCAGACCCACCGCTTGTGACTCAGAAGAGAAAACAATACAAGATTCCTGTTTTAAAACTGATTTTATGCATGGATGATATTTAAGGCTACAGTTTTGTCACGGAGGTTGCGGAAGACCTCCGTGATTTCAGCCCAGGCAGCAGGGAGCTGCAGGGTCCTACTGCCTCCCAGTCACAGGGAGCTGTAAGGTACCCCTGCCACGTGAGGCAGTGGGCCCCCAAGCTCTCAGCCACCATGGGTAGCAGAGGTATCCCACAGCTCCTAGCCAGCCACAGTGGAAGAGGGAACCTCCTATAGCTCCCCATTCCTCTGGCAGTGGTGACAGGAGGACCACCACTCACATACAGCTCCCTTCTACTGCTGGTGACAGGAGGAGCCTGGAGCTCTGAGTTCCCATGTGCGGTGGGGGCCCTAGAGCTCCTAGCCACCCCAAAGCTGCCCAGTCCCTTCCCATTTTATCATGGATATTTTTAGTAGAAGACAGGGACAGGTCACAGGCTTCCGTGATTTTTTTTAAGCTATGACCTGTCAGTGACATACTAAAAACATCCATGACAAAATCTTAGCCCAAATGATATTCTGTTGACAGTCCAAAATCTGCCAGGATCAGGTTTTTCCTTCCATGACAGGGGTGGCCATTTTAGCGGGAGCTCTCTAAAACAGAGATATTAGCATCAGACACTAGAAGCAGATGTGCTTTTGATTTCTGATTTCCAAAATCAGAGACTATGTGCCTTGGCATAGATTTAATCTGTGGGCCTGCAGGAGACAGCCTGAATGAATATGGAAGGGATGTGTGAGGAGTGAATGATTGAAAGATTTGAAATAGCACCATGGCGAGGAGAAACAGAAGCAGTCACTAATTACAGAGGCACAAAAGAAAGTAAGCTATGGGGGAGGGGGCCTATGTGTTCCAGCATGACAGTGTCCATTCCCAGATGCTTCAGTGGAATGTACAAGAAAGCCCAAAGTGGGCAATTATGAAATAATTTGCCTCTAAGAGCAGTTTCTTTCTCAATGCCTCTGAGTTTGGCTCATGGTCTGCTGCACAAGAGTTTACATCCTCTCCCAACTTTGTAGCATTATGTTCATTATTTTATCCTCTCTAGTGTAACTGTGCATGTTTCCAGTATCCACATAAAATGTCCAAAACTTTTCTGGATCCTACCAAGATCTCAGCCTTAGTGGTATCTTGTGGCAATAAATAGGCTAACTGTGCGTAGTGTAAAAGAGGATTTGCTGATAGTTTTAAATTTGCTGCTCTTCAATCTAAGACTGTGATTGTCTCTTTGTTCTTACACCAAGAGAGAACGTAAACAGGAGTTTCTGATTTATCTCCTGCTATGCATGACCAGAAAGGATTAAACATCATGCAGGATAAATTATCTAAATTCAACCCTTAAAGATATATTGGTAAAGGATAACACTGTAGTCAAACAGTCCCTGTCTATGCTGTATTCTGTTAATTCTTGGATCAAAAGAACATCTTAACATTTAAATGAACTGTAAACATAGTGATATCACTGTATTCATCTCTCTTTGAAATGTGTAGCAAATCATCTGCAAATGGTGGAAAAACAGGCAATTCCTTATGTTAATCTGTGTGAATAATTACTGGGGATGCTGAGGAAATGAGCATCTATTGTTCAAACACTAAGGGACTCTGAGCTGTCAAAGAAGGCCTGAAACTATATAAAGAATGGCTTGGGTCCTGATTCTGTCATCTCAGATCTGCTTGAGGTTTCATTTAGGGGAAGCCTAAGCCACAAGGACTAAGATCCCAACTCTGACTGGATCGCCCTGAAATATAAACACTGGACTATAACCTATGGATTTTTTCTGAAAGAACTCTTTGCATCTAGAAAGCTCTCCATCTCTGCTATGAATCTGAATCTCAATGAATTGAACTCACGTCTGTATGTATATTGATCTTTTAACCAACGCTCTCTCTTTTCGTTTTTAATAAATTTTAGTTTAGTTAATAAGAATTGACTGTAGCATGTATTCGGGTAAGATCTGGAATATTCATTAACCTGAGAGGTAATGTGTCCGACCTTTTGGGATTGGTAGAATTTTTTTATATGATGAATAAGATTTTCATTAATTTGACTTGGGTAACTAGGTGGAGGCATGAGACTGGGTTACTTTAAGACGGGATGGACAAACTTTTTGGCCCGAGGGCCACATTTGGGAATAGAAATTGTATGGCAGGCCATGCATGCTCACAAAATTGGGGTTGGGGTGCAGGAGGGGGTGAGGGCTCTGGTTAGGGGTGCGGGCTCCAGGCTGGGGCCAGAAATGAGGAGTTCAGGGTGCGGGAGGGGGGTCTGGGCTGGGGGAGCAGAGTGCAAGGGGGTGAGGGCTCCAGCTGCAGGTTCTGGTGAGGGTGGGGAGTTTGGGGTGTAGGAGGGTGCTCTGGGCTGGGACCGAGGGGTTCGGAGATGGGATCAGGGCTGGGGCAGATGTGTGGGAAGGGGTGCAGGCTCCGGATGGGGTATGGGGTCTAGGGTGGGGCTGTAGAGGAGAAGTTTGGGGTAGAGGAAGGTGCTCCAGGCTGGGATTGAGGGGTTTGGAGGGCAGGAGGGAGATCAAGGCTGGGCCAGAGGGTTGGGGCATGGGGGGAGGCGCAGGGGTGCAGGCTCCCAGCAGCGATTACTTAAAGTAGCTCCCAGAAGCAGCACATGTCCCTCCTCCGGCTCCTATGCCGAGGTGCGGCCAGGTGTCTCTGGATGCCACCCTATCCACAGGCACTGCACCTGCAACTCCCATTGGAGTACTGGAGGGGTCCATTGGAGTGGGCCATGCTGCAGCTTCTGGGAGCCACATGGAGTGGCCCCCAACCCTGCTCCCCGGCTGGAGTGGGGCCATGCCACAGCTTCTGAGAGCTGCAAGGTGCAGTCCCCATCCCTGTGCCCCGACTGGAGCTCTGGAGCGGGGCAAGCCCCAGACTGCACTCCCCAGCAGGAGCTCGCAGGCCATAGTTTCCACACCCCTGCGCTTTAAGGTAACTGTGTTCTTGACTTCTGAGTAACCAGTGAAGTATAAAGGAAGCTGATTTGTGCTCGCTTGGTAAATTTAAGTATTGGAATATCCACCAGCTTTGGAGATTGCCTGCCCCACTCTTTGCCATTCACCCTAATTGAGTGACCTCGGCTGGCTCCCCTGAGATTCCAGTCACACCTCCATTAGATCATTCCTTATTTAATCAATATCATGCATTCTCTTAGCCACCTCTTCTCTAAACAGATCCCAATATTTCAATCTCTCCAGACCTCTATTAATTTTTGTCACCTACATATGAACTCCTTTAATTCTGGAGGTAGGGGTGGGGGTGATAAACCTGGGGACCAAAGTGGAATGCAGTACTGCTGATGAGGGTATAGCCCTCCGTTATGTTATGGCATGAACAGTATTCTCCAATACTGATGTTCAAGAGAGTAAAGAACAATGAAACCACACTATGGAAGTTGTACAAAGAATTCCCACCACTTTGGTATTAGCCGCAATGGGAGCCCTACTGCAGACTACTCTTTGATTCAAGCAGCCATTTATAGCACTGCCAATTAACCCTGCTCTGAGGAAGTCTAAACACGGCGGTGTAAACAGCTGGAAGAACCAGCGAGCCCTCTACACTAAAGCTTCCACTGGATTAGCTGTGTCAGTGGTAGCTTCAGAGGGGATTTTCTGGCAAAGTGCCCTGTTGCAGACGGAACCAAAGAGACATCCGTAAAATAAATTAGTTAGGTTTTCATCTCACTTTCTGTGATACTGGGTGTGGCACATTGTAACATTTTCTTGGGGTATCCAGGATTGCAAGTCACCAGGTAACTCCCCCTTATTCAGTGAAAGAGAGAGAGACTTGCTTGTGCTTAACTGTGTGTCAGCTTCCTGATACCACCAGCCTATTTGTCACTCAAACAATCTCCTCAGGGCCCTGTCAGCCCTTACTTTGCCTTGCAGTTTAACAATAGGTGCACCTCGCCCCCCTTAAAGTGGTCCCCTGCAGTATCCACCCCTTAACTGCTGGACATTCATTGAAATTACCTGGGAAGCTGTCCTTAAAGGAATACACACACCAGCTTGTTTGATTTAACTGAGGATCAGCTCCAATAGAACATCACAGCACAGATATAGTTATACTGAAAACAATCTTAATGCTAAGATTTAAGAGCTAGTGAGGAATGATAACAATGGAAACAGAAAACAAAAAGCGTACCACACTTCTTACAGTATAAACTTAACTTTAGCATGCTAATCCCTTGGCTAAAGCAGTTTATCTCACCTAAAGCAATCTTCCAGCATCTCCAATCAATAGAGCTGGGATCCCTCTTTCATAAATGCAGAAAGCACTGTTCTTTTTATCCTTCACTGAAGAAAGCAAAGAGGTGTCCTTTTGCCTCCTTCTTATGTCCCCAAAGTTCACTGTTTTGTTCCAAGAGTCAGGATGACCCCATGGTTGACTCCCTGGTGTGCTGGCTCCGTGTTGCTTTCAAAGCCTCATGTTGATGTTGTATGCACATAAGCTTCCGTTGTGTTGGCTTACAATGCCTATTTTACATGTGAACTGAGGCAGATAGAATATACATCCTTTGGTCAAAACCTGCTTGACAATCCTGCTTTGATTCAAACTTTAAAAAATATTTTCCAATATGTATACACAACTCCTCAAATATCATCCGCATGTACATCTCACAATGATTATGAGGATCATTATGACATAAGCTTTTATTAGAGACTTCACTTGACCCTCTTTGAATAAATACTGTGTTAGGTGTAGTGAGTTTGTCAGGCCTGTCAGGAGTTACTGTTATAGTGAACCCTTTGCCAGTTGGCACTGAGGCTTTCTTAAGGTCTGACATGGGGTTCACTCATCACAATGGCACCTCCTGCTAGCCATCCTGGGGATTAGCTCTGCCAGTGCGCCCTCTCCTAGTGGTGCCTCTCCTGTCATCTCCTCCGCCTCCCACCTCAGTCCATGTACCACAATGTCCTCTTCATGAATCAGCCTCCGGTCACATCACCGTCCGTTTTTCACCCTTCTGGGGGTGGATATCACTTTCCACCAGCCAAGCCACTCCATCAGTAGTGAATGGGTTGGGAACGTTGATCCTCCCACTGCTCTGGCTCCCACCCCAGGGACCCTGTAGATAGCAGCCTTCTATTGCGACTCTTAACTTCTTCCAATGCTACTCCTTTTTCCTTGGCCACTTCTCCATGGCCTCAGCACCTTCTTCACCCTCACCTCAGACCCTTCTGCTGTCCTGTCCCAGCAGCCAGCCAAGAGCTCCCTCTCCCTCTGCCAGTCCCTACCAACGGTTACTCTGTCTAAGGTGCTCTACAGTTCCTTCAGCCTGTTAAGAACACAGTCCTTACTCCTTGAACTCCCAGCAGCCACCAATGTGTTCTGCCCCGCAGCTCCTCTCATATAGGCCTGGGGGTACCAGATTGGCTGTGCCCATGCAGCCTCTCTAGGCTGCTCAGAGGACTCACCTCCACTGCTCCACTCTGGGGAAGGATACAGTAGTACCAGGAGACCTCCACTAAACCCTCCCACTCCTGTGTGGGGTGGACAACTCATCACAGGGTCCCACATGTCACCTACGAAGATGAAGCTTGATTTATCACAGAGGTGGGCAAACGGTGGCCCGTGGACCATATCCGGCCTGCAGGACCGTCCTGCCTAGCCCTTGAGCTCCCGGCTGGGCAGGTTAGCTCCCGGTCCCTCCCCCCAACAGCCTCTTCTCGCCGTGCCGCCAACACCCTGGGCAGCAGGGCTGCGAGCTCCTGTTGGGCATCATAGCGGCGTGGCTGGCTCTGGCCAGGCAGCACAACTGACAGACATGCTGCTCTGAGCAGCATGGTAAGGGGGCGGGGAGCGGTTGATAGGCATGGGAGTCCCAGGGGGCCTGTCAGGGGTGGAGGTGTGGATAGGGGTCGGGGCATTTAAGAGACAGGGAGCTTGGATAGGGGATGGGATCCTGAGGGGACGGTTAGAAGCAGGGAGTCCTGGGAGAGGGTGGTCAGGGGACAAGGAGTGGCGGGGGGGGGGGAGAGGTTGGATGGGTTGGGAATTCTGAGAGCGGCAGTCAGGGGATAAGTGGGAGAGGGCAGATAGGGGACAGGGACCAGGCTGTTTGGGGAGTCACAGCCTTCCCTACCTGGCTCTCCATAGTGTTTCAGAATCCCAATGGGCCTTCAGGCCAAAAGGTTTGCCCACCCCGACTTACCAGTATCTGAATTGTATTTCTGAGAATAAATGGGGAGAGGATGTGAGAGAAGCATACGTGTAGCTACTGGAGGCGGCACTTTCTATCCCTGAGATTGGCAAACTTTGGCCTCATTACTCTAATCCCGGGGTCTCCACACTTTATGAGACAAGGGCCATATTAGATTTTTGAAAGGGCTTCGTGGGCCAAAGCGACTGTGAAAATATTCAATATATGCAAATATATGCAACCCCCAGCCCCGCTCCTCTGGCTGATGCTGCGACCTCCCCGCCTTTGCTCCTCCGGCCACTGCAGCGGGGGCACTCACCCCTCTGCACATGGGGCTGCTGGCAGCAGCTTGCGGGGAGGGGACAGCAGCGGCGGCTTCTCCACCTGCCTGCTCAGTGTGCCTGCTCAGCTGGAGGGCCAGACAAAACGAAACCGTGGGCCGCATCCAGCTCCCGGGCCGTAGTTTGGAGACCCTTGCTCTAATCCAATTCTCCAGAGGGAATGAAACAGAAACCTCAGGATGGAATACTGTAACCGGTCCATTTTGTGGTGAGAGGTCTGGGATGAATGTGGACTTGGGACAATAGAATTTTATACGCTCCTTATTAGACTCCAGAGAAGATATAAGGGCAGAAGAGATGAAGACCCTGAATCAATGAAAATCTGCATGCAGAAAGCTCATGGAAGCACCTGGATCTATAAACATTTGTAAGCATTGCTTTCCTGGAGTAGTCGGAAGGATATCTGCAATTATGCACCTACCACAGCATCTGCAAATCCCATCCACTATGCCAGAGGACAATATGTATTTGGCAAGACCTTCTTGGCAGCATCACTTGGACATCAGACACGGAACACTGAAGAAACAGAGAATATCTGGACACTGATGAAATTGAAGGAGGACATGATAGACGCTAGCACCTTCTCGAACAGCTACCAGCAATTCTGCAAACAAGTACTAAATTCAGAGATTAAGAGATTTTCATGATTTGCATTTCAGATCAAACAGACAGCAAAGTTAACACTTCTTTGGGCCTCACCAATAAAAGCCACTGCGACACAATGTTCCCCCTAATTTCTCTCATGCACGTACAGAATGAATTTTGTAAAGTGCACCAGTATGGAGGTGACATCTGAAACATCATCTCCATATTGGTGCACATAAAATTCATGTGGCGGGGGTGAGGCCAAGAGGTTTGAAGTGTAGGAGGGGGCTCAGGGGTGGGGCAGAGGGTTGAGGTGCAGGGGGATGAAGGCTCCGGCTGAGGATGCGGGCTCTGGGGTGGGGCTGGGGATGAGGGCTTTGGGGTGCAGGCTGCCCTGGGGCTACAGTGGGGAGAGAGGACTCCCTCCAGTTCTCTCTCCCTGCAGCAGCACCTGGGCTGGGGAGGGAAGAGGCACCTCTCCCTACCACAGCAGCTCCAGGTCTGGGGCTGTGAGATAGGTGTCTCTCACCCAGATGCAGCAGATCCAGGCCGAGCTGGGTTGGGGCTGGGGGAAGAGATGCCTCACCCCCAATCACAGCAGGTCTATCCACAGTCCAGGTCCCGGAGGAGCCCAAAGCTTCAGACTGTCCATCACTGGCAGCCTGGAGGAGCAGCAGTGGCTGTGGGATCCTTTCCCTGCCCACCGTCACGGGCAAGCAGCCAGCAGCTGCTGCCTGTCTGTAACAGAAAAGCGGGATGGAGATATGAGCCATCAGTCACCTGGCTGAGAGGAACACGTGTAGGGGCCTAGAAGAGCGCAGAGGAGGGGGCAGAAAGGAGAGAGGCTGCAGCATAAGTGAAGTGGAGTGTCTGGCTGGGCCAGCAGGGCCCTTCACTGTCTGGGCCAGGCTGGGGAAGGGGGGGTCTCTCTCTGCCACAGCAGGTCCAGGGCTGAGGGAAAGGCATCTCCCTCCATTGCAGCCCTGCATGGTGCTTAATAGGCTACTGGGCAGCTGCCCAGCTTAGATAGAACTTAGACTATGAGAGCTAGAAAGAAGCAAAAGGTTGTCTTTAGTCCATCCCTTGAATTCCAGTAAGAATGCCCACTGGAAGGGTTAATTTAAGGCCTGGAATTGATGGGGGATTTTTGTTTGTTTTTTTACAGTCCTACTCAAGATACTTGGGGTGGGAGGATATTCAAGCAAATGGACATCATTTGTTGTAAAAGTACATGACATTTGTTTATTCTAGCTTCTTGGCCCTATGAATAATCTCAAGAGTTTAACTATGAGTTTGATGGAGATGGGAGAAGGAGAAAAGATCTTATCACCAAGCTCAGGGTAGAAAACAGAAGCTAATTATTACTTCCCTTACCTTGTAAATTATTATATGATATTCCAAATTGAATATCAAGAGACTCCTTGATGTACACGCCCAAATTCATAGGTACAACTCCTGGAGAGATGCCCTTAAAAGGTAACCAAACTACTACATGCATTCTAATCCAGACATAGTTGTAGATTAGTTAAGTACTACTCAGTCATTACCTGAATCTCCTCCAACACATGCTCATTTTTAAAATAAGGCATCAATGAGATAAACAGAGTTAAGATGTTTCCAGTGTTGTTGTAGCCATGTTGGTCCCAGGATATTAGAGAGACAAGGTGTGTGAGGTAATATCTTTTATTGGACCAACTTCTGCTGACAAAAGAGACAAGCTTTCTAGCTACACAGAGCTCTTCTCAGGTGAACATTTATTTCCTTGAGTAGCAGACAATGATCTTCAGCTGCACAACAATACTACTGTAAATGAAACCCACCACATCTCACTGATTCCTTACTGCTTAAGGGCCAACAATTGCATTGGTTGTCGCCAAACCCAGCTCGCTGTCAGGGGATTTCATACACTTATAGCCACAATGTTCAAAACCACCATGGGGACCTGGTTCCCTATTCTGCAACAGTACATCCCGGCCACTTCAAATATCAAACTTGCTTGAACACAAGAAGGTGGATGGAAGCCTGCTCTGGAGAAAATCAACAATTATGCAAGAAAATAATGAATAATGCAGTTACCCACTAAGTATATATTTGAAATCGTAACGGGTCATTGCACGGCATGGGTGCCACTTGTGCTCCTTATACTTGGCATACATAAACTGATTACTAGCTTCCTTGCTGACAAATTAGCACCTGTCAATGTACCCCATGATTCCCGTATGTCCTCAGAAAATCTGTAACATTATTTATTTGGCACTAACCTTATGAAATACAGGCTCACTGATATTTCCTTGGTTTCTGAATAAACAAGTTTTGATGGAACTTGACAATAACGAATGAGTATCACAAACCTCCCCTCCTTCTGCTTTAAGTGCTGGGCAGTTTTCTTTGTCCTTGCCTTCTCTAATAAATACATAGCTGTATGTGTATGTAGTGTGTATTTTACACACACACACACACACACACACACACACACACACACGTAAAATTCCAAAAAAATCCTCTCCGCTACACACAGTTCTTCCCCCAGGTAGATGATGAAGGAACAAATGTGACAAACATTAGTCACATTGCTTAATGCACTATTGAAAAAAGTTCAGGTACCATGGTGCGGGGTACAGTGTGAGAATCTATATAAAACAGAACAGAATGCAATGAAACATATGATTGCCTGATCCTTCATGTGTCTGAGTAGGTTGACCAGATGTCCCAATTTTATGGTGACCGTCCCAATTTTGGGGTCTTTTCCTTATATAGGCTCCTATTACTGCCCACTGCCTGTCCCCATTTTTCACACTTGCAGTCTGGTCACCCTACTGATACCAGTCAGCTCTGTGTTTCTGGGGAACCAGGGCGCAATATCTAGCCTGATTCATGAAAGATACCCTTCCTACACCAGTCTCTGCTTGAACCAGAACCGATCAGAGAAAAGGTTTGCAGAGAACAGTGAAGGGCATTCGGAGACACACCTAGAACCCTCCTGACAAGGGTAACAAGATTAAGACATCTTCATGTGCATACAGAATGAAGAATAAGACAACTCCCCTAGTCTTAGCTGCATGAAAGATGGGACAGTGATTAGCATACAGAATGAGGAACAGAGAACTGCAGAGAACTCTGGAACCAGAAAAGCAGGGACGCACTGCATCATGGGAATCCCTGCTCCAGATGCTAATGAACCTACACCTGCACATACCCAGCTGCTAATGAACCTACACCTGCACATACCCAGCTCAGCAATTATCAGACCAATCCTAGTAATATATTTTTGACTGATATCCAAAATACTAAAGCAGCCTAGTTACATCGTGAGATCCCTGGAAGAAACCACCACCCATAGCCAAGAGTGATCAGCAACCATTGCCTAAAGAAAACCCTTGAGTCAGTTTACCCAAAAACAAATCTAGAGTTCTCCCAAACCACTGTATTTTCTCTACAAAACCCCCTACCTATGCCCAAGTCAGGGTTCTGATGTATAGACCCAAACTCTGCATCAGTTCCACTGGGATTCCATCTCCTGACTGATTGTGCTGGAGGCTCTGCCTGTTTCCAGCACTCAGGACCCTGAGCTACCACTATCACCTGGGAACCCCGACCAGTTCAAGCTTCATGGAGTGGGTGAGATATCTCTCTCTTTTCTTTCCTACCTCAGGTATTAACCTTTAAAATGTAACTGTTATGTTTGTTTAGCACTCCTTGTGTAGTTATCACTATTGTTCAATAAATAACTTTTATGGTTCAGCTGGTTGCTTCTCTCTCTCTCTCTCTCTCTCTCTCTCTCTCACTGAATTTTCCTCTTTTGTGTTTTTAGCTTCCCCCATTTACTTCTTGTCCCAAAGCTAAAGATCCCTGTAGTGCACAAAAATACTGTGGGGTTTGCTCATCAAGCGGGTTACTACCGGTACAATTGTAATGTGAAAGTGGGATAGGGATGTGTTAAACTTCAGGCACATAAGGGGGGGCTGGGGGAGCAGCTGAAAGTGCTGCTCAGCCCAGCCCATTGAGATCAGGGGCACACAAGGGTACCAGCTTGAAAGTGCTGCTTAACCCAGCCCAATGAGTACAGGGACAAATGAGGGGATCAGCTGGAGAGTGCTGATTGAGCCGGTCTGCTCAAACTTGTGTCTAGTTCTAGGGCTGGAGGAACTCAGCCCTGGGGAACCCAGGTCCTGTAGGATAGCTCCATTGGGAGGGGACTTGCTGAAGGAAGGAGTAGAGCTCCATATGAACACACAAGTGACATAAGCAGCACATTAACAGAATTACAGACCCCCCAACCCCCCAAAAGAATAACCTTAATCAATGACCATACCCCAAAGTAACAGGCTCTATTGGTAACACTATTCCTGAGCAAGGGATTGCATGCATCATCTTGGTTAGCAAGGGCAACATCTCTTGCCACTTTTACACACCCTAACACAGGGGTGGACAAACTACGGCCACGGGCCACATTCGGCCCGCAGGAACATCCTGCCTGGTTCACCTGAGCTCCCAGCTGGGGAGGCTTCCCCGCTCCTGCTGTCCCCTCTCCCCAAGCCTAAGCTCGCTGCGTCCAGGAACAGCCCTGGACAGTGCTGCAGCGGCATGGCTTCGGCAGGGCCTGAGTTCCTGCTGCTCAGAGTGGCATGGAAAGGGAGCAGGGCTGCGAGCTCCATCAGGCTGGGCAGCTTCCAGACACACTGCTTGAGTGGCATGGTAAGGGGGTCGGGGGGGTGGATAAGGGGCAGAGACTACCGGGGGGCAGACAGGGAGCAGGGGGGGTTGGATGGGACAGAGGTTCGGGGGGGCAGTCAGGTGACTGGAGGGTTGGATAGGGCGTGGGAGTCCTGGAGGTCAGTCTGGGGTGGGGGGGTGGATAGGGGTCGGGGCAGTCAGGGGACAGGAAGCAGGGCGGTTGGTTGGGACGGGGTCCCAGGGAGGTGGTTGTGGGTGGGGTCTTGGGAGGGAATTGTCAGGGGACAAGGAGCAGGATGGGTCAGGAATTCTGAAGGGGACAGAAAAGGGCAAGAACTGGGTGGACGTCAGATAGGAGGTGGGAACAGGCTGTTTGGGGAGGCACAGCCTTCCCTACCCGGCCCTTCACACAATTTTGGAACCCCGATGTGGCCCTTGGGCCAAAAAGTTTGCCCACCCCTGCCCTAATACATTCAGGCTTCTTCTTTGTGTTTTTAGCTTCCCCCATTTACTTCTTGTACCAAAGCTAAAGATCCCTGTAGTGCCCAAAAATATTTTGTGGGATTTCTCCTCTCCTTCCTCCAGTTAAAGGGAAACTCCTGCTCTCCTAAACAATTCAGGGGAAACTGAATAGCAAATTCCATTAACTTGAACTCTGAGACAGTAACTTGGCTACTATCAGTCACTGACAGCTGGGAACAATCCCACCAGTTTTGGAGAGATGCCATACTCAATGCAGTAGCCGCCCCCTTCCACACCAGTCCACAAAAGCTAGCGAATCTGAAAGGAATGACAAAGATGCTACTGCTCGCTAGAGAGGGAGGAATGACCCTTCTGAAAGAATCCCAGTAAAAGAAAGGCCTGCTTCAGGCAAGCTTCTGAGCAGAAAAGCACTTTATGTTCAACATCATTGTTTCTGAAATGGTCTGACCTGTGCACTGCGACCTAGGTTTCTGGTTTGAAAAGGGGGCTTAGCAAGCTTTCCTGTAGAGAACTGTTATATAATTACCAAGCCTCACCCAACCACCTCTCTGGTATGCGGAAGAAGAATTGTACTCTTGTGCATCCATCAGTGTATGTACTATGGTGCCTTACTGGCAGAATTCACACACTCAGCAACACAGATCAGTAGGTTCCCTCAACCCACAAATACACACTGGTCAAGAATGAAAGCACTAACAGGTAGATACTAAAGAGCAACAGCTAATGTCAGACTTTAGCTTCTTTCCATCTCCAAAATTATCTCCCTGAGTCACAAATGAAACATTGTTTGCAACAAAAAAAACTTTCCTACACCCAGCCCTAAAGAAACTGTTCGCCGGCTTCCTCTCCTGCATCCATTTTAAATTCTTTGTCCTCTGCTTGAGGGCCCTCTCCAATTCACTCTCCCAGCATCTCAGCTCTCGTTTACCTCTCACCCGCCCTGCCAAACCACTCCCTTCTCTCCTTTAAGCCAGGCTCTGAAAAATAGCTAACTAAAAATAGCACCTGCATGACCAGCAGACCTGCTCCATATGTGTATTCCAAGCCCTATCTGCTTGCTTTAGTGGCACTTTACTCCCATTAGCTATGCAAACCCAACACAGCTAAGAAAGGGGAACTGAATTCCTTCCTTCTCACACACCACACTTGCTTGCTGAGGTTCAGTCAGGTTCACAGACATCACTGAAGGCACAGCATTTTATTAATAATGGTGAGGAAGCGTGATGAGGAAAGAAACCAACTTGACTCTGATCTCAGGTTAACTCTGCAAGTTTAGAAAGGATATGTTTTCACTTGTCATCCAAGCACATCCAAGATGGAGTTATTAAGAAAGAATAAACATGGAATCACAAGTTCCCCCTTTTTTTTTTACAGTCACTTTCAAGGGTACAACCACAAAAAGGTAAAGGTCCGGTCCTCAATATCTTCCTCCCACTAGCACCTTTGTTTGCTCTTAGGTCCTGGTCTACACATGGCACTTTAGAAAAGAAATTCACACAGACGCCACCACCAATTCAACGGCACTGGTTGGAGCCTCACAACATTTAGCTAACAGTGATGAAAATGCCAGAAGCTGCCACAGCCATGTGTGCACTAAAACTCACAGCAGTTCTATCACTGATACAGCTAAACCAGTGGTAGCTCTGACGGGACAGTTCCACCCCATTTTTTCCGCTTATGAAAACTAGATCCAGGACTTTTTTCAAGTCAATCTCTTACACACACAACCACTGCCCCTACCTGTTCACCAACCACTCTTTGGTCCTCCAAGTCCATTTTTGCAAAACCTTCTTCCATTGCCTCCTTCACAGCTGTTCCCTACATCCTCTAGCATGGAAACATTCCAACCACAGATGCCACAAGTAATTTGCTCCCTATTGTTGTAACAAATCTCTCTTTTGGGATTGTGACATATAGTTGTATCTACTTTACAAGTTACGTCTACTACATTTGGTTTAATGTTATTTTAGGAGGGAACTGCAGGTTCTCTCTATAGGAAGACTTCCAGGATGGAGAGCGAGGGATGAATTAAAGTATATTAAAAGATCTAGCTAAAAGATCAGCTAGAAATGTTTGTGCATGCACAAAGATAGGAATGGATTCTTTTTACAGCTAGTTCACACCACCCAAGGCTTCAAAACACATACTTTGAAGTTTAAAAAAACCCAAACCTTTAAAAGTAACCAAAGATGCAAAAGGAGATTTAGAAATGCTATGCAGCTGGATACTGAACTCCATTAAATATATTTTTGTAAACTGGAACATACAATGGTAACTGTGCATTAGAGAGAGGAATGATGCAAAAGGCAAAATGTTAATAAGGCTTTCTAACATCTATATACAAACCTTTAGAAATAGTAGGAACAGGGTACACAAGACATCCGATCAAGAGCTAAAAGAGTGGTCAAAGCACTGATTTTAAGATCCAGATGGACCCACAGACAGACTCAGCTAAAGAAAGAACAACTTCTAAATGTGCATGGGTAACCGCTACCAACCTGTAACTATTTAACAAAGTTTAACAACCCGACTATGAGATATTCGTAGCTTGCAACTGGGTCAGAATACATTTAAATACAGTTTCTCATGTTTTAAAAAATGCATTTTACTAATAGCTTTACAGAAAACTATAATACTCAACACCGTACTAAAGTTTCTTGATCAAAAACGTTGGCTAAGAGGACAAAAGAACAAAGGCAGTAATAAACCATAGTGACAGGTTTAAAGTTCAGTATGCTACAACTTGTCAAGAACTGGAAGCGAAACTTTTAGACTCCCTGGATTACACAGCACTTGCTTCCAACCGTAGAAGGTTCTGAGATATTGGAGTTTACAATCATAATATTATGTAATGAAAAGGTATTTTAGATTATTGTTTACACATTTCTAAAACAGTTATTATTCTCTCCCCCTCCAAAACTTAAAGTGTTGCACTCATGGCATTAAGACAGACTGGCTTTACAGGTTGAGGAATAGTATCAATATTTTTTTTTTAAACTCAAAAATATTGAGAAAGCAGATTTTCTGTCAAGTATCGGGCACACAGAGAACATGTGAACACACAAAATTTTATCATCACTATTTTGGGATGATTTGCAACCATTACTCATGGCTTGACCACTTGTGAGTAATATAGCCAGTCCAAACACATCCCAATGCATTCTTTACACCACGTCACATCATATATTCACTTTCATCCAGTTTCCTCTGAAGCACTGATAGTATTCCTCATACATGCGTTTTGTCTGCATGCAGCCAAGGCACAATCCTGTTTCACAATTACAGAATACCATCATGCTTTCAAATTTCTCTTTAGGATTAGTCACTGCCCTGGTTTAACCTACTCATTTTCAAAAAGATCTGTTGGAAAAACACTCCTCCACAGTAGCTCTACCCATCCTTCTGGTACCTCCCAATATTTCCTTGCCTGGAATGGAGGCTTTACACAAATCACTACTCAGGAACTACCAGCACGTTCTGGTAACACAGCAATGGGAGTGACCCTCACCCCCTGTCTCATGACTGTCCCCACAATCCCTTCACAAAAAGCATATTACTTCTTTTCCTCGCAAGTAAGGCATAAATATGTCTGCTTTGCTCAGACAGCACCCAACGCTTCACACAGGTAGGCAGGTTTATGTAGAAACGCACACCACTTTTTGAAGTGCTCACCTCAGCCATGCCCTGCAGTGATGGTCTTTGGTCAACAACAGTACAAATACCAGCAAGTTAGTACTGTAATTAATACTCATTTTCAGGTCAAAGCAATTTTTGTTGGCCTAAATCCAGCCTTCCCACCCTGCACGTGAGAGGAGACCCGTACTTACTTTTCAGCTTCCCCCTTCTGCAGTGCTGCAAAATGCCATGCCATCCACGCTGAACCAAAATTTAACAGCACTTTGATGGCTGACACTTAAGATTTTATGAGCTGGTAGATTAGATTCTCTCCACTGAGAGCTTAGTTACAGTTAAAGGTGACAGGTATGGCAAGTCAAAATTTATTAGTCTCTCGGAATATAAATCTACATCAAAGAGGATGGAGGTTAAGCTCTTACCTTTTCAGCAGCACCTTTGTTCGGCAGCCAGAACGCAGAGCAAAAACTGACAATGCTTGGCTTGCAAACACTCCCTGCAGCTGGAAAGAAAGCAAAATGGGTCTGGCTTAGAGACTTGCAGGAGAGGAAGATCAGAGCCTAAATAGGATGCTTCATTTCAAAGGAGTTTCAAGATAATCGCAGCCAATGTTCTGAGAACACTCTCTTGGGGGAGAGGTTTCCAAACAGGACTGAAATAGCCAACAAGGCACTGCACCTCTGATTGTTCCTGGATGGGAGCCACTAAGTGCAGGTAAAGGCGATAACAACATGTAACACAGGGCGTGAACCACGTCAAAACAGAACCAGAGAAGGGAATGAAAAAACAGAGGGGGGGGCTGGCTTGTCATGATCTTTCCGGATCTGAATGTCAAAGTCCAGAGGTCTCTTCATATGAAGGTCACTGTCCTGAGAAATCTGAAGTTCATGTCATAGAGAGACCTTTCTTCCCCATGTAGAGTAAACTGAGGCTCATTGGTTCATATGTCACAACATTCTCTCTATCACAGAGCCCAGAGAGCAGCTGTAGGTCCTTACGTAGATATTTTCTGTGTACAGAAATGTAATGTACTACTATAAACCAACTCTTTATTACTGCTGTTTGAAATGTGAGGTATAGATTTTCTAATCTTACATAGGAAAACCCCAAAACTGGGACTTTCCCCAAATTCTTTGTATAATCTCCTCAAATTAATACCAGAGCTGCCTGAAAGTCAATGCTAGTCAGCCAGCCAATGATAACTTTTCCTTTCATAAGCCTGTAGCCAGCGACTCATGTAACTGTTCCACACAGAGCTCAGGCTGGGTTCTCCATCACAACCCCCATTTATCACGAGACTGTCAGTCAGTCATCTGTCAGTTCGCCCAGGAAAGCAGCAGCTCACTCTGCTTGGCAACATGAACATGTTTCACCACTTCCCTTATCACACAGATCAAACACAGGAGTTTAGGGCCACCCTACCTTGTCTCAGCAGCAGATACACTGACCTTTTGGCTGCAATTTTATCACATGCTTTGGATCATTAAAGAAAAAAACATCTCCCATACCACCTCTTGTTTTAAAAAGTTTTGCTGTTATTCAGGTTGTCTAGCCCAGGGGTTCTCGCAACAAATTTTTTGGTGGCCTCAGAGTGCGGTCACCAACTCTTGCTGGTGGCCATGCTGACAATTTTTCCTAAAATAATTAACTTTAGGAAAAACAAATAAATATGCACATATACATGTCCAAATCATTGTAATTTATTTACGTAGGGTTTTTCTCAGACACAGTAATAAAAATAATTTACAGTTGTCTCTATTCTTTATTGGCCAAAACAGACTAGAAACACAAATAAGGCACGTTCTTTGCATGTTCTTGTCTTTTGTTATTGTTTCTTTTGCTTTTTTGGTTGACCTTTTTTCCCCCCTAAGACTTGCTAGATGGTTAGTCTTCTGTTGTGAAAAGTGATATTTGCATGTTTGTTAATATCACTTTTCACAGCAGACTTAGTCCCAGCAAGCCCTGGGACAAATTAAGCCTGGATGGGGAGGGAGGCAGCAGGTCCCAGGGACAATAGGAGGGGTGGTGAGCATGGGGCCGGAGCCTGGAACCAAAGCCTGCCACCATGTGGATAGAGCCCAAAGCCCCATGGCCGAAGCCTGCCTTCCCTAACCCCAGGAAAGTGGGGAATTCACCAGTTGCTTGCTCCTCCAGTGTTTGTGTCTCTGGAAGGAGGCAGGGACCAACCGCGGCTAGCAGCCCTGCGAGAGGGGCCACTGCTTTGCATTCTCCACCCCCCCCCATCACAGTCTAGATGGCTGTGGCTGCAAGAAAGGCCCTGTTGGCTGCATGTGGCCATGGTGGCCGCATGAGAGAAACACTGGTCTAGTCACTTGCATGTTTTCACAGTCGGACCATGTCACCACTACCACTTATATGGGCAAAACATATGTCACTCAAAGGTGTGAAAAAAATATACACCCCAAGGGAAATATGTTTCACTGGCACAGGTGGTAGTATGCACAGTGCTATGTCAGTGGCCGAGCTTCTCCCACCACTCGTTGGGGTGGCTTAATTAGGTCAACGGAAGATATCTCTTCCATCAGCATAGAGTGTCTACACGAGAGAGATTATAGCAGAGCAGCTGCATCGGTACAGCTCTCCCACTGTAAGCGCTCTTGTGTAGACACGACTTCAAACAAGTCTAACACATAAGGTAGTCCACAGCATGGGATCTCCCTTCACAGCATTTCTACAATACACAGCTCCAAAGAGAGAAACAATGAACCAGACGTTACTGGATTAAATGGTTTCCTGGCACCGGGCCACTTGCACAAACGTGGGCAAGAGCTTGTGGGTAGCACCAGTGGGTTATACTAGGAGATTAAAAGACAATGCTTAGGAAAGTCAGCCCAGAAGTCTATTCACTTTCCTTCTCCTGCCCCATATATCTATTTACAAAGTTAATGTAATTTAACAAGCTTTTTCTTTTCCCAATCAAATCTTTCAAAAGCGCTGGGCATTTGACCAATCCAAAAATAACTAGTCAACTGATCAATCAAATATTGTCAAAAAATAACATAAATGGTGAAATATTTTAAAGCACAGATTTACAAGAACAGTAACAAGAGTAACAAAAAAGAAAAAGACCTTCTGGTTTCTAATAAGCTTACCTTTAGACAGCTACTTATGCTTAATTACAAAACCAAGGTGATCAGCTGAATTACTTTAACTGAGAAAAATGTGTAACACAATAATATTAAGGTCTCAGAAATGAAAGAATGACCGCTGCCTATGTCAGGGCAATCTTGCTGGAATACCTGACAATATATCACTTTAGTCAAGTAATAGGTGGTCAACTGACCAGTCAATGGACATTATTTGCCCAGTCAATTAACTGGTTTGCCAAACCTAATCTCAGGTTAGGATCTATGTTCCCTCTAAGCTGTGCAGTTGGGCAGCCGCCCAGGAGAAGCATCAGGCAGCATGTGTTCAGGTGCCCCTCCCACCTGCTGCTTTGCAGCCAGGTTGCTCCTGCCACTGCTCCCAGGACCCTCCTGCTGCCTGTGCAGAGCAGGGGTGGAGGAGGGGTATTGATGTCAGGGTGTCGTGTCTCCCCCCCCCCCCCCCTTGAACCCCATCCCCTCAGAGCAGGGGAGAGAGGACAGCCTGGGTCAGCACTCAGAGCTGCTGAGGTCTGAATGACTCAAGCCTCTGGGCAGTGAGTGCCTTTCTTAAAGAGACAGCACATGGTATCTCAGCTACTTCCCCAGCAGGCAGCACACACACAGTCTCTGTGTCACACACACACTCTGTGCTGCACACACGCACTAAGTGTCACACACACACACACACAGTCACTCACACAGTTTCTTTCACACTCACCTCTCAGCACATACTTGTATTATTGTTGTGGTTACTTCTTGGTACTTCCTGCAATACACATATATTCCTCTGTAATTTTATTCTTTCAAAGTGTGTTATTTTAGTGTTTTGACTGGTCCATGGATTTCATCATTTTTAATTTCTCTTACACTTAAATTTAATTCTTTGAATAGTGAGTTCTAAAATGCCTAACCTGTCCTGGCTGGAGTAATTATCCTTATGGTAATTTTTAAAAGAGATAGATAGATAGGATTTTTGTTTCTACTGGTAGCACACATCAGCACATACCGCAGTGCACATAAAATTTATTCCGCACATGGATGAAAAAAATTAGAAGGAACATTGGTTAGGATCTGAACACTTCCCCCTGCCCTTCTATATCCATTATCTCCCTGGACTCAAACATCATGATGGATAAACGATAATGTAGATTCACTAGAGAGGGAAGAGGTGAGAGGCAGAAAGAAATTGTTAAAAAGGGAGGAGACCAGCATGTCTTGATGCATGTCAGAAGCATAGAAATTAAGAGATGAAAGAGACCTATTAAATCATCTGATTTATCCCCATGCAAAAGCTGGGTATTTGGCTTTAGGATCCACATCTTGAGTGCTTTGTCCAGTCTAGTTTTAAATTTCTTCTTCCAACTCTTCCTTTGGGGAGACTATCCCAAAAAATTAATAATTTTTAGGATCTCATTCCACTGGTTATGCCTCTTCGTATAAAGTTAAATTAATTCATTTCCATCTTTCAAGAGTACTCCCCTCAAATATTTGTAAATTATTACCACTTTTCTCCACTACATGCTTTCAGCTATCACGTATTTACAATGGGTTCTTTGCTCGCATCAGTCCCTTCCGTCTTTAATCATTTGTCACTCTTCTCTCAACTCCCTCCAATTTGTTTGTAATGAAGTACTTGGTCCTCCACCCTACTGTAAGCTAAGGCTATGGCCACACTGGCACTTTTGTCCCTAAAACTTTTGTTGCCCACGGGTGTGAAAAAACACACCTCGCTGAACGACAAAAGGTTTAAAGGCAAAAAGCACCGGTGTGGACAGCGCTTTGCTGGTGGGAGCCATGCTCCCAGCAACGAAGCTTCCACCCCTCGTTGTGGGTATTTTTATTTTGTCACCAGGAGAGCTCTCTCTCGGAGATAGAGCAGCCACACAGCACACCTTACAATGGCCCAGATGTAGCAGCACAGCTACGCCATTGTAAGATGCACTGTGTAGACATAGCCTAAGTCTCAAACTTACAAGTGAGGGACTTATTACCTCACTTTTCTAGAACATGAAGCCCAAAGTCATATTGGCTTGTGTTTTGCTGCCATACTGC
Source organism: Dermatemys mawii (assembly GCA_007922305.1). Taxonomy (NCBI): domain Eukaryota; kingdom Metazoa; phylum Chordata; order Testudines; family Dermatemydidae; genus Dermatemys; species Dermatemys mawii. Next base: position 48,411,567 of record ML677335.1, on the reverse strand, counting down.
ACGTGCAAGCCCATGGATCTGCTGCCCGTTCTGACTCAGAGATCTCTTTCGGCATTACTGCTTACCAAATGCCTCTCTCCCATTAAATATCAGCATTTCAGGTTATTTTGTTTCAATGTACTAGTATCTGCCTGTTTAAAGAAGTAATTCATTTTGATATTTCCTATCCACATTTCCAGTTTCTTGTGTTATTTCTCTGGCCTCACTGGTGTTTGCAACACAAACCACTCACTTGCTCAATTTTGTATGACTTGCAAATGTCATTAAAAATCCAGATTTTTAATATATCTAAAAGCAATCTCTGTAACACCCCACAAGACAATGCCTCCATAAAATTCTGAACAATCCTGTTCAGTATTACTGATAGTTGCATGCGTGTTTATCACTAAGCACCTGTTGAGGCCTTGTGACCTATTCTTTAGCTTTATGCAAAACCAGGATCATAATGGGTAATCTTGACACACTCAAAGCTTCCACTCTGAAGAGCCATTTGGGTATGTGACAGAGAACCTGTTGATCTTGTTTAATATATTTACTAATTACGTGGAAGAAGGAATGAATCAGGAAGTAACAACACTCTGGATGACAAAGTTATTATAACTAACTTACAACTGACTTAACAGTCAGTCAAGTCTAAAGAAGATTGCGAGGAATTTTAGGAGGTCCTAATAAAAGGAGGCAACTGGGCTGGTTGGTGGCAGATGAATATTGACAATAGCAAGGAAATGCACATTGGAAGGAAGAGCCTGAACTAGTGAGGTGTTCTAAATTAATTGTAAGCATTCCAGAAATATTCATGCTGTACAGGTGTCACTGCAAACAGTTTATTGAAATCATTTACTTAATTATTTCAGAAGTAGTCAAAAAGCAAACAAGACATCAGGAAGAGAAAAGAATAATACTGAAATTACATCAATTAATACTATGCCCTCATCTCAAATTGTGTGTTCAATTTTGGTCACCCCACTAAAACAGTATGTAGCAAAAAAAAGGAAGAAAAATGATAAAGAACAATGAGAATTATTAGAAGAATGGAAACACTTGCATGTGAAGAGATATTACAGAGATTAGGACTCATTTAGAGAAGAGGAGATTAATAAAGCTAGATAAAATAATGAAAGGTATGGAGAAAGTAAATTAAATAGTCTTATTTATTTTCTAATTACAGAAAACAGACAAGTGTGAAAATGGAAGTATTATCCCCTTTTTACTAAAAAGGAATGAGGCATCCAGAGAATAAATAAATAACCTACCCAAGTTCACACAGGAAGTCATTGTCAAAATTTCATCTAAATTTTTGGATTCCTATTTCTCTGATTTAACCACAAGATCGTCCTTCCACTCAGCTTCTTTAAACACTAGAAGACATAGTAGTAAAAACCCCGTAACAGGGTCGACACCTGCCTCTCATAAGCACCCCCCTTCTCTGGCTGATGATGCCTGTAATCTCTCAGTTCTTTTCAGCAGGGCGGCACTCACCTTTCATGAGCTCCCCCTTCCAGCCGATAGATCTGTTGGTGTATCTTCAGCGACTCAGTCCTCTGGCTAAGCTAAGCCTTTACGGCAGGCCTGCACATCATGCGGCCCGGGGGCCACATGTGGCCTGCATGGGCTCACTGTGCGGCCCGCGGGGGGTAAGTAGGGGTGGGGCAAGCCAAGCAGTGGGGTGGGGAGAAGCGGATGGGGGCGGGGCTTTTCGGCCCGCAGCTGGTTTTTTTGCAGTAATATGGCCCTCGCTGCTTTCCGAGTTGTGCGGGCCTGCTTTACGGGGTACGCTGTCCAACCTGGCCTATCTCAAAGTCCTCAGTAATGTCCTACAGCCCTCATCACCTGATGAGCTTTCCTGTGGGCACTTCAGGCAGTATATGAATAATGGCTGCTATGACTCATCAAAGCATGCAAGGGCATTTTACTACATCATGGAATACCGGACTCCATCTTATGCCCGTACTTCTCCACAAACTGTGCTGGGGACTTTGCTTGGAATTATGAAGTTTCCTTCACATGGAAGAAGTTACAAAAGGGGGAAGTGACATCATCACATGGCCTCACACCCCCCACAATTCAACACCTGGAAACACCGGAAGAATAAAGACTGAACGGGTATGTGGTCCCAAGCTGAAGGGATTTCTAGTCTGTGTATAGAGGATTGGCGGACTATTTGTACCATCAGGGTGAGATACTGCTTGATTCAAATCCTGTCTAGTGTATCGAACTTAGATTGCAATTTTGTTTATTTCTTAGGTAACTAACTTTGATCTGTACACTTATTAGTCACTTTAAATCTATCTTTCTGTAGTTAATAAAACTATTAATTTTTTTTTTTTACCTAACACAGTGTGGTGATGTGCAAAGGGAAATCTGCTCAGGAACAGGGGCTGGTGCACTGTCCTCTTCACATTGAGAGAGGGGCAGATTGGGAAAGAAACTTACACTGAGTGGCATGTGATATTCAACCTAAGAGGTTTTTGACTATGGAAAGGGATAAGTTCACTCTTTCAACAAGGGGGAAGAATTGGTAGGGGAAATGGAAGTAGGTGGCAACCTGGGCAGCAGTGACCATGAGATGGTTGAGTTCAGGATCCTCACAAAAGGAAGAAAGGAGAGTAGCAAAATACAGACCCTGGACTTCAGAAAAGCAGACTGTGACTCCCATAGGGAACTGATGAGCAGGATCCCTTGGGAGGCTAATATGGTGGCGGGGAAGAGACCAGGACAGCTGGCTGAATTTTAAAGAAGCCTTATTGAGGGCGCAGGAACAAAACAGACAGGTATGCCCAAGGGTTCAGCAGTACCCCAGTTCCAGGTTGCACCCTGGGGAAGCCCATCACAAAACAAAAGCCGGCTTCCAGTATAACACAGAGGAGGGAGAAGTATTCTGTAGCTATTCACTGAAGAAACCCCTTGTGAAGTGGGGGAGCTTTCATGAATGTTTGGATTTTGTTCTGTATTGCAATAATTTATTTCCACCACACTCTCTTGTTTCTAATTAAATCTTTATACTTCATTAAATAAACCTACTTATGTTGATAAGTGCTCACAAGTCCTGTACGGTCTATAGCAGCAGGAATCTAAGGTAAAACCGGTAAACTGAGGTACACTGGATCTGGAATTTCTGTGAGTACCCAGTGTGGGAAACATTCAAAGAGATTTGGAGATTCGGATGCACCTATTGTTAGCCTGCACGGTAAAATTAGTGCTGAAACAGCTCAGAGGAGTGTGCTGAAGCTACCACAAGGAAGATTCCCCTCTCGTGGAGACAAGTTCACTCTGAGTCCTGGGTACTCTGGAGTTTAAGAATGAGTCTGCTATAGGATTGCACCAAAGTGCAGTCTGCAGTGTCCAAGAATAGGGAATGAACAACTGTTGTGAGTATCACACACAGAAGATACTGCTAAATAGGTGGAGGAAGATGACAAAAGGATAGTGGGGTCTATTTAATTCACTTTATACTAATGATTACTTTACAATCACTTATTAGTTTCCAGGCAGCAGGAATAAATACATATTTAAAAATAGAGTGCTATTAGTCAATATACAGCATGAGTACAACAGTAACACTTCACTCTTATGGACAGTTTTTCATCTGAAGATCTGGCAACCATTTACAAAGGAAAGCAAGTAACATCCTTACAACAGTCAGGGTAAGCTAGATATACCGGAAGTCTGAAGAGCTAAGTGGCTTATGCAATTTGATGTGCCCTGCCAGAAGGAATACTAATCCTACCCTAGCTAAACTCAGAGGGGGTAGGATTCTAGCCAAAGAAATGAATGTTCTTTATTAATAATACCAAATGGAGTTCAGCAGTGTAAATAAAAACCCTCTTGCCTCAGCTGAAGCATCATTATCTTCTCTCTCTGGCATCCCTACTACCCTCTTGTAGAACCATTTGGTGCAAGTTTCTCATAGCAAGTCTGTTGCTCATGCATGCTGGGTGATGTTAGTATATAGGCTTGTTTGCCAGCCTGAGACAGAACTTTGGGGTTGACTTTTTGATACTCTTAGATCTTCTACTAAAATGTGAACAAACGGATCCTTACTAATGTGTGAAGAACAATGAACAAAGCATTTCCTCCAACCAGATGGGGCTTTCAGTACAATGAGAAAAGATAAGGGATCAAGTTAAAGTGTTAGTGGGCATGGTGGGAGTATAATATAAGAGAGCAAACTTGAAGACTGCCTTAACTCTTATCTCAAGGCAAGGTCAAGCAAACAGTCAGAAGGGGCAAGGGAGGATGGGGGAGGGTGAGCAGGCATAAGAAACATTAAAAGCCAAAGAGAAGCCTGGCCTTAGCCAGAACACAACCTCGCTCCTCCTATCGGATACAAAAGACAAAGACCGCCGACTTTTCCAAAACGAAAAATCACCATAAGTTGTAAGGGGTGGGACAGGAGCATGCAGCGCAGGTATATTTGGGTCTGCTAAGAAAGAAGAGGTGGGAAATTGGAATGGGGACACAGGCAAGGCTCTGTGGCATCAGAGCTGGGAACGGAACACTGGGAAACAGACTCTGCCGGCATGCAGAGCTATGGCTATGCTTGCTTAGAACTAATCTCAACAAACATCGCACTGCCTGCACTTCAGACTTCTGGTCTTCTGCTTTCTGTCTGTGAGACAAAAATTACAGGGTGGAGATAAGGAAAAGCCCTCTAACAGGTGGGAGTGTGTCTGTTTTTATCTGCATTTGGTAAGTTTTCCTTAGGTTGGAGACTAAGAATGAAGTTTTCAAGGAAGCGATCAGAAAAGTACCATATTTGCACGGCAGCACGGTCTGCTGGAAGGGGCATTACGTTGGGAGCCAAAAAGACCTAGGCTCTCTTCCCAGCTTTGTGACTGATCTGCTGAGTGAGCCTGGGCAAGGCACTTCAGCTCCCTCTACCAGAGTTTCCCTACCTGTAAAACTAGAGATAATGACACTTACTTTCTTTTGTAAAGCACTTGAGAACTGAAAGTGAAAAGCACAGTAGGGCCAGGTCTACACTACAAAGTTAAGTCAACATCATGTAAGTTGACACTGGGCCGCCAATTTAAGCAAGTTGATCTTGCATGTCCACACTACACTCATTGTGCCGGCGGAGTGCATCCTCACTAGCAGGGCTTGCATCGACACACGGAGCGCTGCACTGTGGATAACTATCCCACAGTGCATGGAGCTGAGTGGAATGCTGGGCTGGGCTTGCAATGCCTTATGGGACAAAAACATTGGCACAGGTGGTTATGAGAACATGGTATTAGCCTCTCATGAATCACTTATCTCCCTCCCTTCCTGAAATCAACAGCAAATAAACCAAGCCTTTTTTGTGCCTTTTTTTCGTAAGCCTTGGTTACCCGCACGGATGCCATAGCACAATAAGTATGGACCCAGCTCAGCTGTACATTTGTTGTGAGAGCATTACAAACACCTCATGCCTTATCCTGCAGTATTTACACAGCTGATACAGGAACCCCTGCGCAGAACAGTGTGATGCCAAGCAAGCAGTCCTGCTGGAAGACATAGAGCAGAGCAATTTGCAGTTGCTGGCGACAGCCACATATCATCTTGACACAGTTGAGCACCATTTCTGGGCCTGGGAAATGAGTACTGACTAGTGGAACCACATCGTTTTGCAGCTATGGGATGATGAGCAGTGGCTGCAGAACTTTTGAATGTGTAAGGCCACTTTCCAGGAACTGTGTGAAAAGCTTTCCCCAGCCCTGAAGCACAATACTACAATGATAGCTGCTCTAACAGTGGAGAAGGGAGTGGTGATAATTGTGTGGAAGCGTGCAACACCAGACTGCTACCGGTCAGTGGGATATCAATTTGAAGTGGGTAAATCTACTATGGGATCTGTTGTGATCCATGTTTGCAGAGCCATTAACAGACTTCTGCTAAGAAGCGTGGTGACTCTGGGCAACGTGCAGGACATAGTGAACAGTTTTATTGTGATGGGGTTCCCTAACTGCGGGTGGCGCTATAGACTGAACGCATATCCATATGTAGGTACCAGACCACCTTACCAAAAAGTACATAAACCGAAAGGGGTACTTCTCAATGGTGTTGCAAGCGCAGGTGGATCACTAGGGTCGTTTCACTGACAGCAACGAAGAATGGTCGGGAAAGGTGCATGACGCTCACATCTTTAGGAACACATCCGTTCAGAAAGCTGCAAGCAGGAACTTCCTTTCCAGACTGCAAAATAACCATTGGTGATGTTCAAATGCCAATCATGACCCTGGGAGACCGAGCCTACTCCTTGCTCCCATGGCTCATGAAGCCGTACACAGGCAGCCTGAAGAGCAGTAAGGACTGTTTCAACCACAGGCTGAGCAACTGCAGAATGGTGGTGGAATGTGCCTCTGGGCATTTAAAAGGTCGCTGGCGTTGTTTGCTTACTCATATCTCAGTGAAATCAATATCCCCATTATTGAATCATAGAAGAGTAGGGTTGGAAGAGACCTCAGGAGGTCATCCAGTCCAACCCCCTGCTCAAAGCAGGACTGTAGTGGGGCAGCTGCCCCACTCCAGGAAAAAGGGCTTAAAACAGCCCAGGACAGGGCTGTGGCTGTGGGGGCAAGCATCTCCCAGGCTAACTGGACATAGTAGCCACAGCTGTGGCTGGGTTAATTAGGGCCCAGCTGGCCCTGATAAAAGAGTTCAGAGTTTGGAGCTCAGAGAGTTGTCTCTGTCTGTGGAGGGAGCCAGGCCTGGCTGCTGGGGGAGATTGACAGGGTACCTAGAGTGGAGCATGGCTGGCGCACAGCAAGAGGAGCTGGGGGGAGCTCTGGCCTAGAAACCTCCAGACTGCAGGGCCTAGGGGACGGCCCAACAAAGGGTACTGGGGTTGCATGGGGCAGCCCATGGCTACAGAGGCAGTGGCAGCAGGCCAACCATCCTTGCCAGTGATGAGTGGCAATTATACTGCAGTCTGTCCCAGTGAACAGGCATAAGTGGTGACTGGCAGTTGCCTAGACTGAGGCAAGGTAGGGATAGGGGGTGGGGGTTCCCCAGGGAGGGGAGACTCAGACTCTGGGGGTACTGCAGAGGTGCAGTACCCTAAGGAAAAGGGCACCAGGGTCCAGGGAGGGACACGGGGCCAGTGCAAGTGGGACTACAGCCTGCAGAGGGTGCTCCGGACGCTGGACAGAGCTAATTCCCCGGATGACCAGCAGCAGTGCCGTAGAGATGAGTCACCACTCTGCTACAAGGACCAACACCATCTAAATCATCCCAGCCAAGGCATTGTCAAGCCGGGCCTTAAAAACCTCTAAGGATGGAGATTCCACCACCTCCCTAGGTAACCCATTCCAGTGTTTTACGTCCCTCCTAGCGAAATAGTTTTTCCTAATATCCAAACTAGACCTCCCCTACTGTAACTTGAGACCATTGCTCCTTGTTCTGTCATCTGCCATCACTGAGAATAGCCAAGCTCCATCCCCTTTGGAACCTCCATTCAGATAGTTGAAGGCTACTATCAAATCCCTCCTCATTCTTCTCTTCTGTAGACTATATAAGCCCAATTCCCTCAGCCTCTTCTCCTAAGTCATGTGCCCCAGCCCCCTAATCATTTTTATTGCCCTCCACTGGAATCTCTCCAATTTGTTCACATCCTTTCTGTGGTGGAGGGGCCTAAAACCAGACACAATACTCCAGATATGGCCTCACCAGTGCAAAACAGAGGGAATAATCACTTCCCTCGATCCGCTGGCAATGCTCCTACTAATGCAGCACAATATGCCATTCGCCTTCTTGGCAACAAGGGCACCCTGTTGATTCATATCCAGCTTCCACTGTAATCCCCCGGAACTTTTCTGCAGAATTGCCGCTTAGCCAATTGGTCCCCGGCCTGTAGCAGTGCATGAGTTAAGTTTAGAGGCGAGAGCAACAAGGGTGACGTCAAGGGCATCTGCTATAGACCTCCAGACCAGGAGAATGAGGTAGACGAGGCTTTCTTCAGACAACTAACAGAGATTACCAAATCACAGGCCCTGGTTCTCATGGGGGACTTCAAATCACCCTGACGTCAGCTGGGAAAGCAATACAGAAATGCACAGACAGTCCAGAAAGTTTTTGGAGAGTGTTGGGGACAACTTTCTGGTGCAAGTGCTGGAGGAACCAGCCAGGGGACATTCTCCTTTTGACCTGCTGCTTACAAAGGGGGAAGAATTGTTAGGGGAAGTAGAAGTGGGTGGCAACCTGAGCAGATGGTTGAGTTCAGGATCCTCACAAAAGGAAGAAAGGAGAGCAGCAAAATACAGACCCTGGACTTCAGAAAAGCACACTTTGACTCCCTTAGGGAACTTATGGGCATGATTCACTGGGAGGCTAATATGAGGGGGAAAGCTGGCCGTATTTTAAAGAAGCCTTATTGAGTGCACAGGAACAAACTATCCTGATGTGCAGAAGAATAGCAAATATGGCAGGCAACCAGCATGGGTTAACAAGGAAATCTTCTGTGAGCTTAATCACAAAAAGAAAGCTTACAAGAAGTGGAAACTTGGACAGATGACTGAGAAGGGGTATAAAAATATTGCTTGAGCATGCAGGAGTGTAGTCAGGAAGACCAAAGCACAACTGGAGTTGCAGCTAGCAAGGGGTGTGAAGGGTAACAAGAAGGGTTTCTACAGGGATGTTAACAACAAGGTGGTAGTAGGGAAAGTGTGGGACCTTTACAAAATGGGGGAGGCAACCTAGTGACAGATGATGTGGAAAAGGCTGAAGTACTCAATGCTTTTTTTGCCTCGGTCTTCACAGACATGGTCAGCTCCCACACTGCTGCACTGCACAGCATAGTATGGGAAGGAGGTGAGCAGCCCTCAGTTGTGAAAGAACAGGATACTGACTGTTTAGAAAAGCTGGACATGCACAAGTGCATGGGGCCACATGCAATGCATCCAAGGGTGCTGAGGGATTGACTGATATGATTGCAGAGCCATTGACCATTATCTTTGAAAACTTGTGGTGATTCAGAGAGGTCCCAGACAATTGGGAAAAGGCAAATATAGTGCTCATCTTTTAAAAAAGAGAAGGAGAATCTAGGGAAATACAGATCCATTAGCCACACCTCAGTCCCTGGAAAAATCATGGAGCAGGTTCTCAGGAAAACCATTTTGAAGCACTTGGAGGAGAGGAAGGTGATCAGGAACAGTAAAAATGGATTCATCAAGGGCAAGTCATGCCTGACCAACCTGATTGCCTTTTATGATGATGTAACTGCCTCTGTGGATGTGGGGAAAGCGATAGATGTGATATATCGTAACTTTAGCAAAGCTTTTGATACGGTCTCCCACAATATTCTTGCCAGCAAGTTAAAAAAGTATGGATTAGATGAATGGACTATAAGGTGGATGGAAATTGGCTAGATTGTTGGGCTCAACGGCTAGTGATCCATGGCTCAAAATCTAGCTGGCAGCCAATATCAAGCAGAGTGCCCCAGAGGTCGATCTAGGAGCCGTTTTTGTTCAACATCTTCTTTCATGATCTGGATGATGGAATGGATTGCACCCTCAGCAAGTTTGCAGATGACATTAAGCTGTGGCGAGAGGTAGATACGCTGGTGGTGAGGGACAGGATCCAGAATGACATAGATGAATTGGAGGATTGGGGCAAAAGAAATTTAATGAGGTTCAACAGGGACAAGTGCAGAGTTCTGCACTTAAGACAGAAGAATCCCATGCAACCCCGTGCATTGTTATTGCTGCCCGCTGCATGCTCCATATCGGTGAAACAAAGGGAGAAAAGTTTCTGGTGAGGTCAGGGGTAGAGGCAGATTGCCTGCTCAAAACTGGCTTCCAGGCAGACACGAGGGCAATATCGACCATACCGAGGAGGTCTGTATCTCCATTAGGCTTTGAAAACCAGTTTCAGCAATGAGCTAGAGCAGGGATCGGCAACCTTTCAGAAGTGGTGTGCAGAATCTTCATTTATTCACTCTAATTTAAGGTTTTGCATGTCAGTAATACATTTTAACATTTTTAGATGGTTTCTTTCTATAAGCCTATAATACATAACTAAACTACTGTTGTACGTAAAGTAAATAAGGCTTAAGAAACTACATTTTAATTTAATTTTAAATGAAGAGTCCTCCAGACTGGTGGTCAGGACCCAAGCAGTGTTTGTGCCACTGAAAATCAGCTTGCATGCCACCTTTGGCACACGTGCCATAGGTTGCCTACCCCTGAGCCAGAGTAATGTGACACTTATCTGTGTTGTTCCTTACCAAACTGTCCCCTCCATTGAATTTTCTCCCCTGCAAACTCCGTCCCCACCAATCACCATGTGCTGAATGAATAAAGAGCCTTTTCTCCTCAATACATTAAATTTTATTATGTACAAAGACACAAAGAGACAGCAAAGAGAAGTAAGATAACCCGGGGCAAGAGCGCTGATAAAACTGTGAGGGTAGAAACAAGGACAGCTTGCTTATAATTGCACTGCAACAACAATCAAAGGTGTGGGAATGGGCAACTTCCAGTCCTTGTACCCTCCCCTTCAGTTGAGTGAAAGGGATTCCGAACTTCCCCCTTGCCTCACAGGACATTTGGGGGAAGAGGATGTAGAACTGGGCGACGATGGCAGCAGGTTCAGCAGAGGCTGCAGAGGGACTCTAGCATTCAGCTGCCTTTTTTGAACCTCAACCCGATGGCTCAACTGGTCTGATTACTCCTTCATAATACACATCTCTTCCTGCATGCTCTCCTGTCCATGTCCAGATTTCTCCATGCGCTGAGCTCTGTCTTGTCACTCTCGGAGGTGCACGTTAACTCACTGAACACATCCTCCCAAGTCGTCTTTTTTCACCTTCTAATCTGGGAAAGTCTCTGTCTCAGTCTAGAGGATGCGCTGATGGACAAGGTTTCAGCTGCAAGGAATGCAAAGCACAAGGGTAGCATTGACAGTGCATATATTGTTTCTGGTGCAAGGTAAATTTTTTTAAATAAAAAACCACTCCTCAATACATTTCACTGCAAGCTACAACCATAACCACTGGCTCTTGCAAGAGTCGATTTGCTGCTTCAGCCATGGTGAGTAAGGCCACAGGGCATGGGCGAGAGGTCTTATGCTGCTGCTTTTATGAAGACATCCTTGAGATCACAGGGTGGAACTTGAGAAAAGCCAGGAAGCCACCCCTCCCACATTTTTTCCCCAATGCTGCTTGCAATACATGGAGTTATACTGGAGTGGCATGGGAAAGCGTTCTACCTTGATGGACGAAATAAGGCAACCCTTCCCAGAAAACATCGGCAAAGGATTGCAGTGTACCTTTATGAAAGCTTATTAGAGATCTCCCTGGAGGATTCCCAAGTCATCTCCATGCACATAAACAGTATTTTTTGGAGAGCACTCTCTATGTGGCTGGAGTGGCCACTGATACCTACTACGCTTACTTTTTTGTTCAGAATAAACATAAAACACAATAAGACGTAACCCCTACAGTTTGACTGGAAATGTGTACTCACCAGAGATGCATTCCCCGGCACCACACTCTGCTGCCAACTGGTCCTGTGAAGGGATGGGCTCCAGGGTTAAAAACAATTCTTGGCTGTCAGGGAGAATGAATCTTCCACTTGCCTACCTCACATTCTCCTCCATCACACCATCAACAATGTCCTTCTTGTTGTTGCTTGAGGTCGCCTGGGGCTTCTGGCAGGTATCCAGAGCGTTTTGGGATAGTGGTGGGGTCGTCACCGAGAATCACATGCAGCGCCTCCTAAAAGCGGTATGTCTGTGGGGCAGAACCAGAATGACTGTTCATCTCCCTTTTCTTCTGGTACACTTGCCAAAGTTCCTTCATTTTCATGCAGCATTGCTGTGCATCCTGGTGTAGCCCTTCTCCCCCATGCCCCGCACAATCTTGGCATAGATGTCAGCGTTTCTTCTGCTGGATTGGAGCTCTGCCTGCACAGACTTCTCCCCACACAGCAATAAGATCCACCATACTGGAGCGCCTTTGCAGCCTGGAGTCTCCATGATCAGCTGTGCTGGCGAGTTCTCCGCACTGATCAAACAGGAGATGAAAATCAAAAGTTCCCGGGGCTTTAACAGGGGAGCGGCTGGTTCCTGTGTACCTGGCTGACTTGCAGTGGAGTTGAAAGTGCTTTCCAACGCGGTCACAGCCAAGCACTGTGGGACGGCTCCTGGAGGCCAATTCATTCAAATTACGCATCATAGTGTCTACACTATCCCCATGTCGACCCGTGGATGTCGAATCAAGCTCTTGCGGAGGTGGAGTACAGAAGTCAGCTTTACAAGCCACTTAGGTCAGTGGAAGGGACTTGGCAGTGTAGACACATACATTATTAAATTGACTTAACGTGGCTTATGTAGACCTATCTATGTAGACTCTGGGGTGGGGCTGGGAGTGAGGAGTTTGGGGTGCAGCCCTGGGGCTACAGCTCTCTCCTCCCATAGCAGCACTTGGGCTAGGGGGTGGGGAGGAAGAGGTACCTCTCCCTGCTTTGGCAGCTCTGGGGCTAGGTTGGGGCTGGGGGAGGAGTGCGCCTCTCCCAGCTGTGGCAGGTCTGGGCTGGGGCTGGATTGAGGCTGTAGGAGGGGCGCCTCTCCCCATCGTGGCGGGTCCAAGCCAGGGTTGGGTTGGGTCATGGCGAGGGGAGCGCCTCTCCCCCGGCTGCAGCAGCCCGGGACTGGGGGAGAGGCGCCCGCGTGGCACTTAGCAGGCTGTTGCACAGCCATGCAGCTTAGAGGGAACTTAGGTGCTAACTACTATTATTATTATTATAGTTACTATGGGGGCTAGAACTGAAGTAGAGGGACACAATTTCATTTCCAACAGGGTGGCTGCAGCCAGAGCTGTCTTAAGCACCAGGCCCATCTTTCTTAAATCACAGGTACAGAAAATACTAGCTGCTCCCTCCCTCTCCTTAATACATCCCTTCTAGCCACATGGGCATCAGCAACGACGCGTGGCTCATGTCTTCTGAATCCCAGCAGCAGCAGCAGAGGTTTCTGCATAGGATGAAAGGATTTCAACTACAAATTTATTTTCTAAGCTGCCGAAACAAAGTCTCATTTTTTATCTCTATCCAAGTCTAAGAAAGGAGGTATAAGAATAAAGCTACAGAACAATAAGCTATTGTGCACAACAGCCATATGTTATAAAAGGACTGTCATAAAAATATTGCCAATGTGAATGGAGAAAATATTTTGAATAGTCAGTCTCTTTTAGTACCATTAATTTCACCCCAGTACATTATAAAATAATGCATCATCCTTAAGTGACAGCTATTATTGCAGCCTCTAAATGCATTCCACTTGGACATTTCCATGAAACGGCTTTTCTTCTCTCTTGGTTTTCATAGTGTGCCCCCAACAGCCGGTAGGCAGACTTAATCTAACATGCCTCATATCACATCACTGGGACTATGAGATAACACCAGCCAATGAGCTATGGAGAAAACATATAACTGATAAACACTGGCTGAATCAAGAATAATGAGGGACAGAAGCACATACTAGAATGAACAAGCCTCTTCCCTGCCCCACCACAGGTCCAATCAGTATACCTGGAGCCTGGCCAACAGTATCCCCTGTTCTTCTAGTGTCACAAAGCTCTCCTAAATAGACACACTCTAATCTGGTCTGCTGTTCCAGCCTTGGGATCCCAACACAGCCCTCACCAATGAACTTCAGTCCAAAACAAATCCAAACCTGAAACAAATACTCACCAGCAACCATATACCACACAACAAAAACACTAACTCAGGTACCTATCCTTGTAACAAAGCCCGATGCCAACTCTGTCCTCATATCCATTCAACTGACACCATCATAGGACCTAATCACATCAACCACACCATCAGAGGCTCATTCACTGCACATCTACCAATGTGATATATGCCATCAGGTGCCAGCAATGCCCCTCTGCTATGTACATTGGCCAAACCAGACAGTCTCTACACAAAAGAATAAATGGACACAAATCTGACATCAGGAATCACAACATTCAAAAACCAGTAGGAGAACACTTCAACCTTCCAGGCCATTCCATTAAAGACTTGAAGATGTCAATTTTAAAACAGAAAAACTTCCAAAACAAACTCCAAAGAAAAACTGAGGAACTGGAATTAATTTTCAAATTGGATACTATAAACCAAGGGCTAAACAGGGCTTGTGAATGGCTCTCTCATTACACTAATTGATTGCATTTCCCTAGTTAATTTACCTTCAATAGTTCTTATCTCCTGTCAGACACAGAGATCCACTTCAAAAGGTTTCTTTCTCTTGTTGATAATGGCCCATCCAAATTAAACCGCCTCTTAGAATTGGTACGCTAACGTACAATTTTTTTTTGTTTTCTGTGTATATAAATACATCTTACTTCTGTTCCATTCTATGCATCCAATGAAGTGGGCTGTAGCACACGAAAGCTTATGCTGAAATAAACTGGTTAGTCTCTAAGGTGCCACAAGTCTTCCTCATCTTATTTATGAATACAGACTAACACAGCTGCTAATCTTAAACCAATCCACAACAGTATCACACCCTGTAAATTCCACTGGAATACCAACTGCCATACTGACCAGAACAAACCTCTCTCAGAACAACAAAACTAATTGTCAGTTATGACGTAAACCAGAATCTGAACCTAGTTCTGCCCAGGCGAAAGGCCAGTGCATAGGCCCACTGTGTCAATGGCCAACAATGCTTTTTGGTCAATTTGTTTTCCAGGGATTTTATGGTCAACAGGTCTCCATTGCTTTTCTTAGACAATTGCTACTAACACATTATTCTCTTGGTAATTTGCCAGCTATATTTATGATGGTCATGTAGGTAGTTCTCAATGTAAAGCTCCTTAGAAGAATAAGTGGATTCATTTAAAACAAAGAAACAAAAACCATCCCTGTCCTCATGTATTTTAACCAGACACAGTACATGTTCACTGACCTGCCCTTCTGACCAGTTGGCCATTTCTAATGGCAGAGCTCCAAGGAGACAGGAGCAGAGATAAATGCTCCGCGCATCTGAAGTCTACCCTTTAAAAAAAAAAAAAACACAAAAAAACCCCCACAACACATAAGTGTAGCTAGCAAAAGAACCATCTAGTAAATTGCAATATGTTGCTCTCCTATTGTAGCCTGACCCTCCCAAAAGGAAATCCCAGCTGTTTCAGGGTGTATGTGCACAGAGGCAATGTGTACACTACACACCATTGGCAGCAGTGTGTAGCGTCCATGCAGTTACATGCTGCAGTGGAAAACACACCATGTTCACACTGAGGTGTGCAGCTATATGTGCCACTGAAAGGCACGGCAGAGGAGAGGCAGCTGGGAAAGGCTTTGGCAGCTCCTCACTGCCGAGGCCTTTCACTGCAACAAGGAAAGGCTCAGGCAGTGGAGACAGACTGACAACCCCCAAGTGAGGGCAAAGGAAAAATAATTTAAAAGGAACAACAGTAGATAGGCTTAGATCCAAAATCTGATAAATCTGACTTCTGTTTAAATGGAAGATAAATTGAATGAAAATTTAATGTGTGCCAGTTTTGCCATAACCACACATTAAGACTCAATCAATTAAGTTTATTGCAGCATTTAAAAATACCTACAAGATAATCTATGGCTTTCCTCAATACTGCACCGTGAGATAGCTAATAGAGTTGAGGTGCTTCAGGGAACCTGGAAGGATGCTGAAAGTGAAGAATGTTCAAGTAATCTTATTGGAGATCTTTCCCGTCTCATAAGTAAAGGAAGACAGAAGGATTCTGGAAGCGAACGGCTGGCTAGATATGTGGTGTAAGGTGGAGGGTTTTGTGGAACACTGGCCCACCCTGTGTGAGGTCAGGGAGCTGCACAGTTTGGTAAGTCTCCATCTCAGCAGAAAGGGAATCCATCCGCGAGGGAACATGCTGGCTACACTGGTCAGGAGTTCATTAACCTAACAACAAAATGGGAGGGTGAAAACAGGAAACATATGAGCACTTATTTAGCACAAAATCAAGATGCTGAGAGAAGAATTAATCAAGACACTAAAAGATGTGAAGAGAAGAAATTCTTTAATTGCCTATACACCAATGCTAGAGCCCAGGATAATAAACAAGAGGAACTGAAATTGCTTATTTATGAGCATAAATTCACCTCCTCTCATATTACCAAAACCCGAACAGTGGATTTCCATGATACAAATGTTAAAATCTATGGTTACAACCATTTAAGTAAGGATTAAGTGGTCAAAAGGGGAGAGATAGCAGCAGTCTATTTCAAACACATTATTGCTTTTTCCAAGTCACTGGCAATTTGGAAAAAAGTGATCCTGAATGCTTATTAAGTGTCCTAACAGGTACAGCACAAAATGAGGTATTAGCTGGTGTGTGCTACAGACCACCAAATCACATTAGAGAACAGTATGACTGGATCCTTAAGCACCCAATGTATGGTGCTGCGGGGGGGAGCTGCACTAGCATGAGGGACTTCAATCTCAGTGACATATGTTGGAGGTCTCACGTTGCAAGTATTAAAACATCCTCAGAATTACAGACCCACCCAGGCCAGTGACCCACCTAGTTCAGTATCCTGTCACTTTCCCAGCCCAGTACCTTTTGCTTCAGAAGAAGGTTCACAATACTCTACAATAGACATTTAAGGGATCATAGCCCACGGGAAAGATTTTTCTCCTAATCCCCACCTGTTGGAAGCTGGCTCACATCCTTGGTGGGGCTAGGCCCTTTTCAAAATTCTTGGGATCTCTGTTGTTATGGTTTTGTCTGTCTAAGGATTTATAGAACACTGGATATTATTGCATTCTATATAGATGTATAATCCCTTTTTTTAAACCTGAAAATATCTTGGCCTCAATGTTACATTGTGCCAATGAGTTCCACAAACTGTTTTGTATGAAATATTTCCTTTTATGAGTTTTGAATTTAATACCTTCCAATTTCATTTACAGCCTCCCCTCTGCCAATAACATATCTATTCTTAACTTAAATCACCACCTGACGTGAAAAGTCTTCAATATCTCCTTTGCAGAGAAACTATTTAAGAAGTATCTACCTGTGACAGTCTGTATCCCTATGTCCACCCTTTTACAAGAGTATGATAAATTTTGTGCAAACTATGCCATGTAAGGTATCATTTGAAAACTCTCAATTTGCTGATCATTATTCTCCTGGACAAAATATATGTGGCATCACCATAAAAGTTATAAGATTCTACCGTGTGATGTTACTAAGGCATATTCCAAATCTGGGGAAGCAGCCCAAACCAGTTCGTCAGAGACAAAAGGCAAATTGACGCTCAGCCAAGGGTCAACAAAATCAAATGGACTATCACCTAGTTACGTGGTCATTCTTTGGCAGGAAAAAGGGTGCAAGAAATTTATATATTGGCAAAAAAACAGCTGGAGGTTCCTGTCCCCACAGACTTTGTCTCCTGAGCCCAAGCTGGAGATGATTCTCGAAGAGGAGAAAAAGTATAAAAATGGGGAAGACACACCCCAAGTTATTCCTCTTTTCTCTCTCCCCATGGCTGCCACAACATCTGAGGAACACAGTAACAGCTTTGGACTGAGGGAGGCACTCTGTCTGAAAGACATTCAGCCAGTAAGACTGCTAAGACTTGGTGAGAGAGACTTTTGCTTTGAATTCACTTAGCTTGTTATGTTAGGCGTTAGTTGCATTTTATCTTTTATTTCTTTGTAACCGAATTCTGACTTTTATGCCAATTAAATCATAATTACTTAAAATCTATCTTTCTATAGTTAATAAACATGTTTTATTTAGGGTTACCATCCATCTGTATTTCCCCGGACGTATCCGGCTTTTTCATCCTTAAATAGGAGGAATTGGTAAAAAGGTTGAAAGGTCCAGGATTTTTCCTCTCCCCCCTCCCCTTCCCTCCTCCCCCCCATGCAGAGTGTGATTGGGTGCCTGGGCCTGATTCAGCTGCTCCCATTGGCCTCCAGCAGCCAGAGCCCCTCCTCTGCACCCCTCCTGCAGCCTCAGCACTCTGTGGGGGAGGGGCTGTATGCTCAAGGAGCAGTGCTGCAGAGTGTTTGCCTTCATGTGTAGCTAGTGTCTGAGCAGCCTGGTAGGAAAGTCTCAGGGGGCATCAGGGAACAAAGGGGGTTGGATGGGTCGGGGTTTCGTGGGGGGGGCCTGTCAGGGGGCAGGGGTGTGGAGAGGGGTCAAGGCAGGCAGGGAGCAGAGGGGGTTGGATGGGTCAGGAGTTCTGGGGGTCCTGTCAGGGGGCGGAGAGCGGTTGGATAAGTGTGGGAGTCCCGGGGATCTGTCTGGAGGCAGGGGTGTGGATAAAAGGTCGGGACAGTCAGTGGACAGGTAGGGGGTAGTAGGGTCCTAGGGGGGCAGTTAGGGTGGGGGGGATCTCAGGAGGGGGCAGTCAGGGGACAAGGAGCAGGGGGGGTTGGGAGTTCTGAGGGGGCAGTCAGGGGGGTGGAAAGTGGGAGGGAGTGGATGGGGGTGGGGCTCCCGCCTCCCCCTGTGTCCTCTACTTTGATTCTTGAAATATGGTAACCCTAGTTTTATTATTCTATCTAAACCAGAGTACCTGATTGAAGTGTTTGGGAAATCCCATTGGAGATAGAAATGATATGCACAAATCCTGCTATTAATAAAATGATGGATTTTATGAGAGGTTGTGTTCTGCAGGAGAGAACTCAGCTGTACAAGATGCATATTTATGGGAGAAAGACTGGGACTGGGAATTTTCTAGTGTTGCTCAGCAGTGTAATTCAACAGTGGCTGGCCATAGCACTCATACAGTACACCTGGGAGTAATCTATATGATGGGAGTAATTTACATACTGGGGACTGTGTGAGAGCAGATGAGGAATGGTTGCTCTCACAGCAGATCAGCATAAAATGCACTCCAGGCTGGAGAAATGAGAGAACACAGCTGTTCAGTAGTCCAGATTGTACCCTAAGTAATGTTGCACCTTCATTTTAGCACGTCCAACTAAAAATGTAAGTTACTGTATGACCAAACGTTAGAATTTAAGACAAAAACCTAAGTGTAGGATATTGTTTCTCTCTATCCTCCATTTTTTTCCCCATTGAGCATCCAGATTAACTCTGAAAAGCAGTTTGTGACCCAATTAGCAAACATATTTACATTTGGCAATGAATAGATCTAGTAAATAAACAACAATAATCACCAGCCAGTTACAGAACCAAGGATAGAATTCCGGGCTCAGAAAACACCTCCCACCAGCATGCTTTATGCAGATAAATTAAAGACAGAACATTTTACAGAGAAGCCTCAGGCAAATGTCATTTTTCCATTTGATCCTAAAAATCAACTCCTGGCAAAACAGCAGAAGTCAGCACTGAGCAACAAAGCGAGAAGTTCAACTATAAATCAACATCTCCATTACTTCCTTGTAAAGGCATTCAAAGAGCACTTCTGCACTTTGATTTCTCATTCTATTCCCGACATTTTCCCCTCTCAGAAACTTGAACTTAACATCTTTTCTTAACTGTTCTGTTCTTTTTCATTAGGAAACCATGTCTCTTCCACCCTCCTTCACTCAGCATTCTTAATGAATCTGGTGGAACACAGCTGTGCCTACTTCCTGTTTTAATACACCAGCATCATCACCAGCATTATCCAGGGATAACAGAGTGAAGAGTACAGGTGGTCATCGAACTTACGACACAATTGGTTCCTAAAAATCATATTTTAAGTCAAAACTTCGTATCTCAATTTTCCCATAGGAAAAATGTTGGCTCGAGCATCAGAAACAACGTTGAAAAGTCAAAATAGGAAGTCAATTTTATAAACATCATAAGTGCCAGTCGTTGTAATGCGAATGCCATAGTCGAAGACTTGCCTGTATGCTTATAAAATCTGCAGATGACACCAAGCACATTAGGGGACAGGATTAGAATTCAAAACAACCTTGACAAATTGGAGAATTGCTCTGAATTCAACAAGATGAAATTCAGGAAAGACAAATGCAAAATAATCCACTCACCCTCACTCACACTTCTATGCTTTCTGCCACATAATCTCTAAGGTCTGCAGCCCATCTCTTAACCAGCCCACCATACTTCCACCCTTTCGTCCTTGAAGTTTCTCTTTAAATGGGCCTCCATTCCAAAGGCCTGAACAAACCCTAATCCCTCCCTTCAGCTAACAAACTAGGTAATACACTTCTTTCCTCAGAGAAAGCTAAAATGAAGTAGTAATGTTAAAAGAAAAAGAAAATCGAGAGAAATACCATGAAACTGGAAAGCTCCACAGCAGATTTTGCTAGTCATTCACACTATTTTTTGCTGTAACCCATCCTTCTCCCTGCCTTTCCCTTTGTGGGCTAGGGCCATGTGTTTCACCTGTCTGAGAAGCTTCTTGGAGCAAAGCAAATATTTTGTATTAATCTGTGTGACTCTGGGAAGAAGTTTTGAGCAATTAACCTCCTGCTATATTGCAAAGAAGGCAACATCAGATAATAAATCCGGTCTGTAGATTTTAAAATGTTATTAAAGCTAATGTTAAAAAAAATATCATAAACAGTTTAAGAAAAGAGTGTCTGTGCATCTGGGTATAGTGCTTAGATTATCCACAATACAAAGTTTTAAGAAGTCATAAGATACATAAAGTGCATAATCAGCAATAACCCAAATAAAGGTGAATAAATTTAACAATACAGTTTAGATATTATAATCTGACTACTCGGATACATCACTCATGAAAAGTTATACATAGAGTTGGTTGTAGAAAGAAATATAAGAATGAGTATAGCTTGTCCCTCAGTAATTGGCCATTTAGGGTAGATTGTCCATTTGGAAAATACAATCCATGAGGAAAGTATTTCAGTTACTTTCCCCATTGCACTTCTCATCCGCACTCCAGGTCATCCCTCCTGGTACTGCTGATGTCCGGTGATGTCTTCTATGTAGATGTCTCTCAACCATCTGATGGCGTCCAACACCATGAGCTGCCGCATCAGCCAAGCGTAGCACTGACCGATTCCACATTCTCTTAACACTGGCTCATTACTGCAGCCCCATGCACCCAAGTGCTCCGATGATCAATGCTTCTGTCTGAACCTGGTAACTCCTAGTTCTCAAGGTATTGGCCAGAGGGTCTCCACCTTTTGAGCTTGGGCATTGCGGAAGGCCTGTGCTTGAAGGGCACTGTGAGGTGCACCATGATGATCTTCTTCTGGTTCTCACTGATGACAGTGATGTCTGGTCGCAGCTGGCTATCGGTTCCAGGAATGGTGGAGTCCACAGCAACATTCCCTACAGGCTCCAACCAGGTGATCTTGGATGGCCTTGTGTTGCAGCTTCCAGGCTCTGAGATGGGGCTTGCAGCTGCACAGGATGTCGGGTAGTGTCTCATTGGCACAGCCGTTCTTCCTACATAGCTTGTCTCGATTCCCGCAGTGAATGGCTCTATTCAGCAGAACATGGTTGAACCGGGCCCTGTGGATGAACCTCCAGTTGGCAAATCAAGAGAAGCTGGCCCTGGGAGGAAGTGGTTGCTAGCATCCCACTTGCACATCACCTCGAATGTCCTGTCTTGATCTGGCTTCTGATTCAAATTTTCAACATCCTGGCAGCAGATGGCATACTTCATGGTCCTCTCCAGCATGGTTCTAGCTTTCAGAGTGAAGACCGCATGGTCCAGGACTCCCAGCTCCTGACATTCCTCGCACCACATCCGGTGGCAGCTGATACGCTTTTCCAATCATCTCGTAGCATTGCAGGCACGAGTCCAGAGCAAAGCAAAGTCTCCCCCATCTCTTCCAAATTCACCTTCCAGTGAGACACTCAGGTAGGTGGCGACATCTTGCTTGGAGAGGGTCCTGACGATTCCCCTATTGATCGCATCCCGCATAGCACTTTCTGCGATGTTCCTCACTGGCGTCCAGGCACGTCAGAAAGCAGAAGGCATGAGTGATTACTGCAACATCGCAAAGATCACCCATATATTGGTGCTGCCCTGTCTGTCCGAGATGTATACCAGTTCACTGCTGGCTCTCCGGGGAAGACACATTGACTTCTTTACTAGCTGCCTGATGGTGCTGTCTGCCTTGTTTAGAGGTACCTTCGCCATGGCAGATCCCCTCAGAGCAAATGACATATGGGGGATCAGGAAGGTGTTAAAGGCATTGATCTTCTGCCATGGTGTCAGTAGGGAAGAATGGATCCTGGCCACATCTCGTAGGATCTCCGCGATGGTATCCTCAGGTGTCTGTAGGACATGGAAACCCGTGGGCATGCTAAGATAGTGGGTATGCTTTCCCATCCTCGAGGAATATCATTGGTTCACCCTGGATCTGAAAAGACGTTGCCTGGACTGAGTCCCTTCTACTGCCATCAATATGCAGCGATGCCCACTTCTTAACATTGAAGCGAAGTCCCATCCAGTTTGCAGCCTGGCTGATGTTGTCAAGCATTTGTTGGAGACACTCAAGGTTGTTTGCAGTCAAGATTAAATTGCCTGCATAGGCCCTAGCCTCTGTTTGTCAGAGGGGGGTGATGGATGGCAGGAGAGAGATCACTTGATCTTTACCTGTTAGGTTCACTCACTCCGGGGCACCTGGCATTGGCCACTGTCGGTAGACAGGATACTGGGCTAGATGGACCTTTGATCTGACCCAGTACGGCCTTTCTTATGTTCTTATGCCAGGATATTCATGCGGTTGCCATACAGGTTGAAACCATGTAGCTCGCTGGAGATGGCTCGTATGAGCGGCTTTATGGCTAACTTGAAAACAATGGGGCTTAGGGGACAACCTTGCGTCACGCTGCTACGGATAGGAATTTCAGGCCTCTCTCCTTCCATGGAGCGGATGGCGACGGTGCAGCCTTCATAGAGTTCCCAGATCAGTTGGAGAAAGTTTTTAGGCATTCTGAACTCTCATAGCGTGACAAAAATGTGGTCGTGAGGCATCAATCCAAAAGCATCAGCCAGGTCGAGCCACACTATGGCACACATGTGGATGGCAGTCTGAAGGACAAAACTGTGTTCAGAGCAGCCTTTGCATGACAAAGCCTTTCTGAATGGAGGTAATGACTCCTCCATTCTATACACTGCCTTTTCTGTAAAGCGTCTTTGCAAAACAGTGGTGAATGGTTTAAAAACAAAATATGGGGGAGGGTTGGATGAGTTGGGAGTTTGGGAGGGGGAGGGGCTGTCAGGGAGCAGCAGTGTGGAGAGGGGTTGGGGCAGTCAGGGGACAAGGAGCAGGGAGGCTTAGATAGGGGGTGGACTCCTGTGGGACAGCTAGGGGCAGGGGTCCCAGGAGGGGGAAGTCAGGGGACAAGGAGCAAGGGGGGAGGTTGGGGGTTCTGAGGGGGGCAGTCAGGGAGCAGGAAGTGGGAGGGAGTGGATGGGGGCAGGGCTAGGGCAGGGGTCCCCTCCCCCTGCCCCCCGGTGTCCTCTTTTTTGTTTGCTGAAATATGGTAACCCTACAGTTTCCTCTCTCTCTTTTCCATTTAACTAGCTTTATGGACTGATACAGGTATGAAAAAGATGCAGTGCCACAGGCAGCTACTGAAAGGGAAAAAGGAGGAAAGGAAAGGCTGATCTGAGGGAGAAAAAAAATATTGCTGATTTGCACTAGGTAGACTGTAAAGGAGAGAAGAAATTATTGATTTCGGTTAGCCAAGCCATAAATTAAGCTGTCTTGCTACTAATGTCACAGAACATTTTTACTCTTCTTGTTTCCTATAGTTTTAAACATACATGTTTGTGCTCACTGTATTCTAGCAAAGCTCAGCTGTCTGGATCCTTCGGGCCAACATCTTGAGTATCCCCCACTGGTGTTACCACAAATGGGAGGAACAGAAGGCTAGATGCTGGAAGTAATTCAGGGCAGACATCACTTACTCCCCAAAAGGAAATAAGACAGCACAAAAAAGCCATAGCAAACTGAAAAGGGGATTGTATTTTCTTGTTACAAATATAAATATATGGAGGTATATCTATCTCATAGAACTGGAAAGACCTTGAAAGGTCATTGAGTACAGTCTCCTACCTACACTAGCAGGACCAAGCACTGTCCCCTGACAGATTTTTTTCCCCACATCCCTAAATGGCCTCCTTAAGGATTGAACTCAGAACCCTGGGTTTAGCAGGCCAATGCTCAAACCTCTGAGCTATCCCTCTATGCCCCCTAAAGATTTAGTGCTTGAGGAGCCAGAGTTTAAATTGTTCATATCATGCTGCAAAGCCAATGAGGAAAATCAACACATCAAAAATGCCTGCTTAATTCACAGTGTCAGGCTTCCAGTAGTCTAACCCACTAATATTAGCTGATATGAAAAAAGTGTTTAGTCTATAGTGTGCTCTCTTCCTTACGGAGCTTGAATGGGTATGTATCGAGATGGAAAGATTAAAAAGTAGGTTTAGGAAGATCACCTCATTTTGTTTTTCTGTGTTTTGATCATCTATATAACACAGATATTTGTGTAGATACTTCCAGTATCAGATACCCCAGCTGTATGTGCAAAGTTGTCTAAGACTTGTTAGTATTTTTCCTGGGAACTACAGAATGCAAAATGACGCAAAATGAAATGATGCTGCTAATTTAAGGAGACATCATCTCCCCAGTAAAGTCATTAGGCAGTGTCCTCTAGTGGAATAAGAGCTAATCTTGAAATCAAAATTGTCCAGAGCTCACATTTGTTGTGTGATAATAGGTCTGTTACCAACCCTCTCCATGTCTCAGTTTTCCCAAATATAAAATGGGGATAACCTCTCCCTACCCACCATGAGGGGTTCTGTGTTGTAAGGATAAAGGATGTAGTAGCTTCAGTAGAAAAAGCAGTACCAGTTTCCTCATCGACAATGCAGCTGTGTGAGCACAAACGTAGAAAAGACACAGTGCTTATACCACCTTGTCATGCTCATCTGTTTACAGCAGTGGTCTTCAAACAGGGGTGCGCGAGCCCACCCCAGGGGGTGCGCAAGACCCTGGTGCCGCCGCCGAGCCCGCCCGGGAGACCGCTGAACTCCCAGGCAGACTATTTTGGTCCTGCAGAAATGCCACCCCGGAAAGCAAAAGCTTCCACTTTCTGCAGCGGCATTTTGGCAGACATACCCCGGGGGGCCGCGAGTGGCTGCCGGGCGAGGCAAGGGGCCACGGCCCGAAAAGTCTGCGGACCCCTGGTTTACAGGACAGTGCTGAAAATACCTGATCCCTGCCTACATTAGTGACTGCACCCATTGTTGAAAGATCAGCACCAAATTTTCCAGATAAGGCTATTGTGTGCCAAACACCTTGAACAGAGGAAGTGGTATAATAAGCAATTACCTTTCTTTTGCTTTTGAAAGATTTTATGATATCAAGGGCAGGAGAGATAGGGAATGGAACAGTTCCTCCTCAGTTTCTTTTTTGGAGAGGGGAGTCAACTGATAAAACCAGGAGCCAGTCAGCACACCCTATTTCTGATTGTTGTCAGAGCGGCACGGCATTTATGGCAAGATAAGAACAGGTCAGAATGTTGGGAGACTAATGCATGCTGATTGGCTGCCAATCGACAGAATCTGTCAGAAATGGAAAGCTTCACAGAACCTCAGAAGTATGGACATCATACAACTTTGTTCAATGAACGTTCCTGAGATAAAACTACTCTTTAGAAAAAAGCAAGTCCTGTTCTGCACAACAAAGTCCACATGAAACGAGTTCTTCTTACCACAAAAAAACTGCATTGCATTTGAAAATGTAGGTTTTTATAAGAAATGGCTTTTGGACTCCTATTGGCAGCTGACATCTTACCGTGAAGCACCACAAACAGCAGAATGGCTGATATTTGTATCCTGCTTTAGATCCCACAGCATCAGAAGGAAAACCTGACTGTTTGATATTTTAACAAAACAGTCAAGAAGCGTTCTTATTCTGATTGCCATCCCAAACACCACAGCAGGATGGCAACTGGTTTGCATAAAATCTCTGATATTGGACCCCAGCATGCTTAAGGTCACTTTTCAGATGATGGCAGCTGCTAGTACAAAGCTCAGAAATGTCAATATTAATAAAGAATCAGAGGGGTAGCCGTGCTAGTCTGGAATTGCAGAAGTGACAGAGAGTCCTGTGGCAGCTTAAAGACCAACTAAAGTATTAGAGCATAAGCTTTCGTGGGCTAATACCCACTTCGTCGGATGCAAGCAGTGAGCTAATCGGCTAATACCCACTGCTTGCGTCCAACGAAGTGGGTATTAGCCCATGAAAGCTTATGCTCTAATACTTTAGTTAGTCTTTAAGGTGCCACAGGACTTTCTGTCATTTCTGCAATATTAATAAAAGTTACCTTCCAATTTAAAAATATATTACAGCCATGGGAAATTTCAGACTGCTGTGCTGTAGAATATGAGCAAAGCTCACCTTTAAGACAAGGTTTTGCAATAAATCAGCAATGATAAATTATATATATATAATTTATCAATTGTTAACTGTACTGTGGTGAGGTCCAAAGGCCCAAGTGAGGTTGTAGGGCACACTGTGCTATGCACGCTCTCAGAGTCCCCTACTTAGCAGGAGCTATAAGGTTTCAGACATTGGTTGATTCCTCTCTATAGCAAAATTACTAACAACTTATTGGGCTGCAGATACCAGAAGAAACCCAAGGAAGGAGGCTCTGAGGTCAGTTGAATGGACTCTGCCCTCCGGGAGATCTGACTGCCAGCTTTCCCTTCTGACCTGATCCACAGGAGAGGGGTCTGTCATTTGAAATGGAGATTTTACACCCTCTTCCTAGGAAAGATCCTCCTCAGAAATGTGCCAGGACTATGGGACGTGCACCATCCACAGTACTTAATGAGGCTCAGCTTGGAGAACAAGTCCTCATCTGACATGACAGACAACACAGAGTGCTCAATGGGATGGGCCCATGTTATTTCCAAGATTGCCTCTCTCCTTACGCCAGAAACGTCTGCACCGATGAAGTGGGTATTAGCCCACGAAAGCTTATGTTCTAATACTTTAGTTAGTCTTTAAGGTGCCACAGGACTCTGTCACTTCTGTAATTCCAGACTAACACGGCTACCCCTCTGATTCTTGACAACTTATTGCGAGAACTCTCCCTAACCAGACTAACCTCCACCCCACAAATGAAGCCTAACACATCTGTGAGGGGCCAGGAAGAGCTGGCTCTTCCTTGAATTAGTAAAGGATGACACACTTCACTGAAGTTAGATGCAGAGATAAACTTATGACAGCCTGGTTTACAGAGGAGGTTGGGGCCGCTGATGATTGGTGTAATCTAGAGCCAAGTGCCTGAGGGTAACTGCTATTTCAAACCCTTCAAAGTCTGTGAAAACAGATAACCCATTGTTTAAAGATTTTAACTAAAAAAAAAACAAAGCTGTGAAGCCTCAGGCAGAAAGAATAAAGAAACACTGGCTAAGAGAGGAGAGTCCTTTGCATCACTTAGCCGCCTGCAGATTGCTGTGCTCTGCACACACGGCTGCCGTACAAGGATTTCTGTGCCACGAAGATGCAAAGGCTAGCTCAGCAGACAAGAGAAAGGAGATTTCTCTGCTCTACCTCAAGGCAACCTGCTCCCAGATGTGCTAAGATTTTCCAAAGTGACGTAGCCAACATTGTGAAAACTGCATGATATTTTGCTACCTGTATAACAGCAAGGCAAATATAGCTAGGAGTTGCCCCAATGCAGCAAGTTAGTTAAAGAATGCAGAGCCAGCCCCTCTTCCTTCCCAGGAGAAAGATGGCATGCCCGAACAACCCCAACAGTGGCCCTGATGCAAATCAGTGGATACCAGTCCTATTCATAGGGGCCCAGAGTCAACGTGATTGTAGCACCCAAATTTCTATCAAGAATTTTGGGAAAAACTACATTCACCCTTCCCAACAGATATGAGAAAGCTACTATATTGGGTTACAGGACGAGGCTGGGTTTTCAATTGTATTCGAGAATAATTTATTGTAATAAACTTAAGTTAGGCTTCAGTGTTGCATTTGGTTTTGAATGTAGCGAGATCAGCTGGCATTCTTATTCCATTTGGCTGACAGTTCCAGGACCTTTGCCATCTGCACCCAAAAGTCTCCTCCTACCCCTCATCCTAGATATAGGAAGAGTTCCATTGTTAAAGTAGAAAGCAAATGTCAAGAGAAGTCATGACTGCATAGGTGGAAGCAATCTCTCATGCAGGTACGGACAATCCCACGAAGAGCTCCAAAGGTCACAAGAGAAACACTATACTGGACTCTGGATTCAATGGACGAGCCTCAGCCTCTGTTACCCTAGTACCCAGAGCACTAGGGTAACATGCTCTCAGTGACTTGATTTACTCAACACATCAAAATTGGTGTCTTTTGGTCCCTTGCTAGCCATCTAAATATAGAGACTATGAACTGATTGTGTGATGAAGAGTGAACTACCTTTGATCCCCTGGCGATGGACCTTCCACCTCAGGGTGGAAGCATAGAGGAAACTTGATTTGCTGTTTCCAATATCTTACCCGGTGAGGCAAAAAGATAGTGCTGCCTCCAAATCTGTTAATCTGGACCAATTTTTAAAAACACTAAATACAGCTTATTAGACCAAGTGCTTCATAAGCACATTCCATCCTTCAAGTGAATTTCAGCTTTGACTTTGAACACCGTATCAACCTCCACTCCTCTGTCTAGTCTCATACTTTGGGGCAGGGACTCTCTTTTTGTTCTGTGTTTGTACAGCACCTAGCACATCTGAGTCCTGGTCCATGAGTATGCTCTATGGTAATAGTCGTAATAATAAATATGTTCTTGACCATCTTCTCCCTCTTACAAAATGAATTACAGTAAAATAAAAATGTATACAGAGGGTCCTGAGCACTCTAAATAGCATCAACCTTCCAGACCTTTCATACAAGACTCTTTAGTCGCACTCCCAAACATCCATCTAGAGTGACAGGAAGAATCAAGAAGTCAGCGGTGGGATGGTATGATGATAAAAGCAGATGTGTTATTGAGAAAAAAAATCTCCCAAGGTGGGAAGAGGAACAAATACTTGAGTGGAAAAACAAAAACAGGAAAGTTTTAAAGAAAGCTGTAGGTTTATAAATAGCTGTCTGAAAACATGGATCTAATACTCTGGAGTGAAGAGGGGGAGGGGTGAAGAGCACAAGGATGTACCAATACTTCTGGCACAACTCATCAGACTGACTGAGAGCTACCGGAGAAAGGCAGGTATGGTGGAGCCCATGTCTGTAGGCCACACCCAGATCTTGACACCTTGACCAATCCAACGAAGGTGGAAAGCTCTCTCCTCTCCTGAATCGTCTGTGATCGAGCACATCTCCTCCACTCAAGACCATTCACACTAAGGTCTTTAATGATCTGCTCCATCACTCATAGGAGGAGTGGGGGGAGAGAGGTTAAACAAAATGAGGAACAGAGAGGAGCCAGAGGTGGTAGCATAACAGCTATTAAAAGCACAGTTCACAGTCTTGTTTCTCTTACCAATTTTTAGCCTGATAGGCCTTTATTTGTGGTTTCTAAGGGGGAGCTGAAGAACAGGCCATAAAATGGGAACTGGGTTGCAGCCTTATCTTTGTACTGGTTGCTGCTTCTCCATTATTAATTTATAATCTGGAAAACAGGTTGAGCTTGTAGCAGCAAAATTTTGAGATGATAAAATTATTTAGGTGAGTCAGACTAAAAAAGTCTGTGAGAAACTTCAAAGGTATATAAGAAATGGGCAGCACAATAACAGATGAAATTCAGAATTTGAAATATTCATAACCAATACTGGCTTCTAAATTTACTGTAACTACACGAGAGACCTGCATTAGTGTGGTGGGCTCCGTTGATACCACTGCTCAGTGTGCAGCAGTGGTAAAAAAAACAAAAAACAAAAAAACCTAAGAAACCTACCGTACAAACCAATGTTGGAATGTATAAAGACAACGATTGAAAATGTCATGCCACTACATAACTCAACAGATTATATTGTGTACTACAACATACTACATTAGTGCAAACGAGGGACCTTCAAAAGTTCATGCCTGTAGCATCCACACGGGGCAATTACAGCACAACACTTTGGCATACACTGCTATTCATGCCCCCAAAGGTAGAACTGCAGGGCAGTGTAGACAAGCCCTTTATAATAGAAGCAGTACGTTAGCCATCTGCCAAAGGGGCCACTCACTCCATCTCCATTCAGCAGTACTGAGATGTGATAAAGACATCTTGACAACAGAACAGGATAATTATACAACAGCTGTAACAGATGCAAAAGAATTAAAGTAACAAGCCCAAGAAAGGTCATACTTAATAGTAACTGTAATTAAAACAATACTTAAACACAACCTTGATTTAAAATCTTAAACCCAGCACACAGAAACCAGTAAAACTGCTTCAAAAAAATCAAATACAATTGTGGGAGGGTGAGGAAATTTGCTTTTAAAAAGGAATGGTTGGGGGTGTGAGAGGGGGAGGCAAAATCAATATTTTGCATGATCCATGACAAGTTTTACTATGGGAAACTCCGCACTTATATGGCCTCAGGCCAAAGCCTCATCATTCCAAGTACTGTGGGAAGATACCAAGAACAAACTACTTATACTAATGCATCCTAATGGCACATGCTTTCATTGTCTACTGGAGTCAGGGTGGTGTTTATTCTGGAAATATTGCTTTAAGACCGGATCTCTCATGAGAGAGGGGGGAATTACACAGTGCGACAAAGCTCTGTCCTTATCTTCATGGATCCTGCGTTTCTTGGCAGATTTCATTAGCCTCAGAGGCTCGCTGTGATCCTCCACGTAGCCCTTCTCTCTCTAGAGACAAGGTCACAGCCTACTGAGCCATTTTCATCATAAGCCAGTGAGGAGAAGCTATCCTTCCTGGCACAGTCTCTGTTCTCTCCCAATCTCAGTGATTAATTAGAGGAGGCAGAAAGCAGGGAGCCCAGGCCCGCCCTCTACTCAGGGCTCCAGCCCAGGGACCCTAATAGTATCAGCTAACATGGCTGACCTTTTAGCCACAAAACACAATACAATTCCCTGGACTACTTCCCCACAGCAGTCCCCGCTTCTTCAAACTCGACTTCACCCTTACCTGCATATGATATGTTGTCTACCATTCAGTCTCACCAACAGCACAACTTCCTCCCACAGCTCCTGACATCCACACCCCCACCTGACTAACTGGGAGGTTTTTAACTGGTTTCAGCCAGCCCCTGATTGGCTTCAGGTGTCCCAATCAGGCTACCTATTTCTACTCCTTTCTAGAAGGTTCTTAATTGGCCCCAGGTGTCTTGATTAACCTGGAACAACTGCTATTTGGTTCCAATGGTACCAGGGATTTGTTTAGCCTGGGACTAACATATCTATTCCTTATCACTTTCCTATAGCCATCTGGCTTTGCCCCATCACAACAGAAAGAAGAGGGGAAGAGCACAGGCTGAGAAAGACTGCAGACAGTTCTCCTGGGGGGAATTCTGGGCCACTGTGCAGATGCAGAATTCACGTCCTCCCCACAGATTTTTTTTCTCTGCAGAAAATTCTGTCAGAGAGAGACTGTAGTTACGTGTTTTGCCCACCATGGGCTGCTGTGGCACCAAAACAAAAGGTTCACCAGCCATAGCAGCCAATAGGCTGCATTCTTCACAGCACACTGCCCACAGGGCCAAGTAAGGAGGCATGGGATATGGGGAGACAGATAGAGCAGGGCACATTGGTCTGCTGAGAGGGTCACATAGATGGGTTCAGAAGGGTTTGTGGGAGGGCGGGGAACAGACTGAACCAGGGGCTGAATGGGAGTGGAGGTGCAGGGCCACATGGGGATGGGGAGCATCTGAGTAGGAGTAAAGGGCCACAGGATGAGGTGCAGAGGGTGGCTGAGTGAGGGGACAGGGATACACATGGACAGGGGCAGATGTGCCTGACTGAATGGGAAAGGCTTGGGGTCAGCCAGCATCTGCATGGGGGAGGCTCCCCAACTCCCTAACAATCCCTTCCATCCAGGGTGAATTTGATTTAAATCACATTGATTTAAATCACTAGTCAGAAAGACTTGATTTAATCATACGGTTTCACTTTTGTTTCTACTGCCTGTCCCTCCCTTCTCACATTTATCTCCAGACTTCTTCTCCTCGTCCAGATCTATTCTGCCCCTAACAATCTTCTATTCATTGAACTTTTTGAAACTTTGCACTTTCACAGAGGTAAGGGATTGACTCTGTATGCACAAATTTGCAGAGGGACAAAACGTCTGAAATCTGTTATTTTTCAGCTCTATATATTATTTATTTATTTTAAAACATTTTTGCTGTTAACAAGCATGTTATGTCTGGAGACACAACTCCACAGTTTGAGAACTGAAAAACTAAGCATCTCTGATGGTATCTTCTAGACTGAGCACTGAGTCCCACCGGGTAGATAGAAAGATTAACCTAAATAATGTATACAGAAGCCCCTGGAATCCCATAAGATTGGATCCCTAATCCATGAACTATTGGAACTCATGTTCAAAATTTTTCTTAAACATTACATGAATATATTGTCTCATACTATAGAATTAGAATTTATAATCCCTATTCCATGATGATATATCACTGAGCTATAATGAACCTTAATTAAAACTACCTTTAGATTGATTTTGAGGAAAAAACCTTTTTATCAAAAAAATCCGATTTAAATCAAAAAATCCATTTTTTGCTGCAGCAAAGATGGCAGGGCCGGTGTAACCACTAGGCAAACTAGGTGGCCACCTAGGAGGCCAAGATTTGAGGGCGCCAAAAAGTGGGGCCCAAATTTATTTTTTTTTTTACACTATTGCTGGAAAACAGAATTAAAAAAAGAGAAACATCCTTGAAAATGCATTATAACTTGTCGTTCTCTCGTACATTACAGCTATAGCCTATGCCAGCTCTGTGTTGCAGGCTCAAGCGTACTGCTTCACTATGGTACAAAGTGGCAATGACGTCATTTTTCTCGTCGCATGCAGCCGTTACCTGTTCTGACAGGCGGTTTATAACGCTAAGTTTACTAGTTTTTGGAGGTTGTCGACTGAGGCTAACTATTTCTGTGGAGTGGTTTCAGATCTAAGACTCTGGCAGGTGCTGCTGCATCTTTGTGTCAATTGTGTGTGTATCTTAAGTATTTGAGTGTATGTGTGTGAATAGGCATGTGTAGGTTGTTGAAATCTGTCATACTGATATTGTCATTTGTTGTATGACGGAGAATCCGCCATTCTAATTTTATAAATTAATAACAGTAATTGGATATTCTAAAGGTAGAATAAAATGTAGTAGATTTTGACATGAAAGAATGAAGGACAGAAGTATACGAGACTAAAAAGGGTGTATTTTTGAAAGTATTTTGAAAGTTTATTATAAACGATGATCCGGGGAGTGTGGGGGGAGCGCAAGGTGGAAGTTTCGCCTAGGGCACAAAATATCCTTGCACTGCCCCTGTCTAGAAACAATGAGTCATCACATTCATCACCTCCAAGCTTGGACTATTGTAACTCACTGAGGCTAAAAGCTGGCGGCAACACAAACTCCAGCTTATGTAGTTTGTAGAACAGTCTGCCCCTTGGCAGGAAAAATTGACAAGGACACATTACTCGGGCACTCTGTTTGCTTCCAGCTCCAACTGAAAGCCCTTATCTTAAACTTTAAGGCCCTAAATCAGAAGGGGTCCAGCTAATTCACAGACAGATTATTCATGACATACCCTGACAGCTGCTTTCCTCTGGGACAGTGTCAGAGCAGTAAGAGGGGAGTCTGAGCACAAGGGTAGAATGGGAAGAGGGTTGGCGCAATGAGATGGAATGCGGGGAAGGGGGAAGCCAGGGAAGAGTGGAGTTGAAAAGAAGGGGGCCTGTTGTACAGTGCAAAGTGCTGGGGGGCTTTAGCTCTGTCCTCATCCCCCCATATCCAGGTCCCTTCATGTCTGTCTTCCCCTTCAAAATTTGTCCCCACTGAATCTTTGCTAGTTGCTATGCTGTTCCTGCATCCTTTCTCCAACTCCCTCAACTTGCAGGCCCCATTCCGACACCCATCCCTCTATGGAGAACTGGGCTATGCTGGATAGGCAGAATGAGAGGAGATGAGGTTATGGAGAGGCAGCCAGTGTATTTAGTGGCTAAGATGATTGCTGTCAAGGAGTCAGAGACAGTGGAGGTGGACAGTTGGACTGTGGTACATGGGGATGCTGAGAAATTATTTTTAAAAAACAAAACTTAAATGCCCAAAAACTTTGTTACAGGTGACTTGTCCCTTACTCTGCACCAAGGGTAGGTAACCTATGGCACAGGTGCCGAAGGCAGCACACGAACTTATTTTCAATGGCACTCACACTGCCCGGCTCCTGGCCACCGATTTGGGAGGGTATCTGCATTTTAATTTAATTTTAAATGAAGTTTCTTAAACATTTTAAAAACCTTATTTACTTTACATACAACAATAGTTTAGTTATACATTATAGACTTATAGAAAGAAACCTTCTAAAAACGTTAACATGTATTACTGGCACGCAAAACCTTAAAGTAGAGTGAATATATGAAGACTCGGCACACCACTTCTGAAAGGTTGCTGACCTCTCCTCTACACTTCCTGGTTATAAGAGGTTTGAGTGTTGCTCAACTCAACTTCTAGAAGTGCATGATGCACCAACCGGCAACGTTGTATTAGGGCTTAACTATACTTGCACGTTAGAGCGCACTGACACCTCCCAGCGCGCTCTAACTCGCTCCCTGTCCACAATGGAAAGGCACGTACAACACTCTGACTCCGCAGCTAGAGTGCTCCCTGTTCTCCACCTTGGCAAGAGGAATAACGTCTAATGCGTCTTGGCTGAGATGTCCCAGCGTCAGTGTGAACAAAGTGTTGCATTACTGCACTCTCACTGACCTCCAGAAACGTCCCATAATCCTCCTAATTCAAGTGGCCATTGTTTTGGGCTGTAGGAATGAGGATATGCTCTTTCAAAGCTCTGTTTCTGACAGCCAGCATGCTTATCTGCTCCTGGGCAAAGCAGCCATTACTGAGGAATGTTCCTTGCTTTGAGTGAGTGAGAGAGAGGCGGAGGGGGAGGGGGGTCTGAACTTACAAGATAGCAAGCTGACACACGCTCTCCTCCCACATACACACAACACACTTCCTGTCACACTCCACCCCATCCCCCGCATTTGAAAGGACATTGCAGCCACTTGAACACAGGGATAGCTGCCCATAATACACTGCTCCCAATGCCGCTGCAAGTGCTGCAAATGTGCCCATGTCAGTGCTTGCAGCTGTCAGTGTGGACAGACTGCAGGGCTTTCCCTACTGCACTCTCTGAAGGTTGGTTTAACTCAAAGCGCTCTACATCTGCAAATGGAGCCATGCCCTTAATGAGGGTTATAATGTAGGAAACAATCCTGCTTTGGGCACCACCAGATGAATGAGTGATAGTCATCGCTATCTTCTATGATTTTCCAGGGAAATATGAAAGTTTGCATCTAATAAGGGTTAGTTTTAATGTTTAACTCCAGCATTTTATATTTAATGAGAATTAAATTCACCCCATGGGAAAGCAGCCTGCACACATTTAGGCTAAGTTAAGACGATTAACATTTCACCCCGAGAGCAGCTAAAAACATTGTCCTAAATGTGCTACAATCCCACCAGGAGGAGTAACATATTCAGTTATAAACAGCTACACACTCTGCAGAGACAGATATTCCTAAGGATCTTCCCAGGGTCATTAGTATGGTTGCAGGTTCTGAGTGAAGTTGCTCTGTCTTGTTTATTTTGGGTTATTCGTTCCATTCAGCCTACACAAAAGCAAGTTGAGTCCATACAGAAATAGATCACAACCACACCTCTTCTTGTTTGGAGAGCTTTTGTGACAGCTTTAAAAAAAAAAAAAAAACCAACAAGAAAACAAGCCCTATTTCACGGAAAATAAATAAATAAAAGACAGATCCTGTGGTGTTTACCCCAGATAAACCACAAATATTTACAGCCTGGAACAAACCTTCCTGAAGGGTCCAGACTAGCCTTTACAAACATGTGAACTACTTCAAGTTAACTGGCAATCAGTTAACCTAAGGACAAAACTATAGTGGAGACAAACCCTGAATGGTGTGGGAGGAGCTTCCAGATGTAAGGGATCCATACACCTTTCACCTCTACAGATGTCACTTGCATTCCTCAATAGCTCTGTAACAGAGTTCCTGCAGGGCCCTCCTGGCTCCTGCCCCCCCTTGTCCCAGAAAGTCACTCAGGAGACACGATTTGCAGTGCTCACCTGTGCTCTATTGTACAAGGTGTGCTCCCACCACCTTCACAGCACAATATATACAAAGTTCCTTCTTTCTTCTCTCTCAGCAGGAGAGAAGGGCAAGCTATTCCTTCCAGCTTCTCTTCAGAGCAGCTTCCCAGCTCTGCCACCTCCTCTGCAGGTACTTTCCTGTCCAGCCCCCTACCATCTTCCTTCCTCTGGGGTTTTTATCCAGCCCCAGCCTGAAGAGACAGCAGCTGTCCCTGTTTTGCCAATCAGGGCCAGATGGCCTCCCCAGCTCCAATTTACCTTCCCTCAATGTAGCTGGGGTGACAGAGGGTTTGCTAAGCAGTTCTCCTGCTAGCACCCTGTCACAAGCTCATATATGGAATGAGTTTGGTCACCGCAATTTCCCTTCTGGATATTGGTCCATACTGAACCTATGGCACAATTCCCAGGCGTAAAATGCCCAAAAGCCAAGCTCTGTAAATGCTGCTGTGAAGACAGGATAGCTAGAGGTCAGGAATGAGGTGCACTGGCAGACCTGTGGGAGATGTTCTTACAGGTCAAGGCTGAAGTGCAGTGGTACAAGTTTGGCAAAGCCTGCAACCTCACCTACCTGTATTATTATGTCTGAGGCGATTCTAACCAAAGCAACCGCTTCCCTTATTTTCAGAAACAATACATTAACCTTAAGTTTTAAAAAGACTTCTGGGCTAGATGGGCTTTTTAAAAATATGCACTAACATTACGCATCTGATAGATCTATGCTCTGTTCAGAGTCTAACGTCACACAATAGGGCAATCTAGAGATATTTACATGCAAGCACAGAGCTTAGAAAAACAGCTAAAAAGGGAAAAATGGAACTCAAATACCCTGGACTTCAGCAAAGCCAACGGCAAGCTAGGAGGAAGAGAGAACCAACAACAGGACCATTAACCCAATCATCTCCAGATGCACAAAATCCTGGACAGAATAGATGCATCAAGCCTGAGTAGCAACACAAATTGCTTATGTTGCTGCAGCCTCATTTCTTCACGCACCCACAAACTCTGCTGCAGCTGCCTGTCAAGCTGGAAATCTGACATACCAGAAAGGTTGCTGACAGCCAGAGGCTGATGTTCTATCTGTAACATACCCTGCAATAAATTACTCACAACTCAGGGAGGGAGATTGGGAAGAGAGCAAAATAAAGTACACACTTATGGGTGTTATATGAGGCCAATTAAAAGATATTTGCTAATCCCCGTCTCTCAAGTGCTGAGGGATTTTGACCTGTGCTATTATCATGGATGGGGATGCATTCTTTTAAAAAAGAAAAATGTGTGAGAGATCATGTGTAAACAACTCTGCCAATTACAATGGAATAGATTACCTTATCTGTGCAGCTCTTCTGTGCCTTCCAGCTATACCACAGAGAGATGGAGACAGGCATTAAAACCTGTCAAACACTGCTCTGGAGATGTGCAGGGGTTCAGGATGCACACACACCTTGTTGACACTTGATTAGTTCTTTACCATTTTCAGCTAATGTAGATTAGGCACAGGCATCTTTACCACTGTGTCATCTAACCCAGAGGTGTAAACACTAACATAGATAAAACACAGGGTCTGAAGGTTAGATGACACTGGTAAAATATGTCTTCAGAAGTTTATATTGTTGATAGCATCACCGCATCTACTAGACATTACTGAAAAACATGCAAGTATTCTACCACATATGTTCACACCTGCACTCTCTCCCCAGTCTAAATCACCAGTTCACACCTGCACTCTCTCCCCAGTCTAAATCACTCTCTCCCCAACTAAATCATCCCAGCCAGGGCTTTGTCAAGCCTGATCTTAAAAACTTCTAAAGAAGGAGATTCCACCACCTCCCTAGGTAACCCATTCCAGTGCTTCACCACCCTCCTAGTGAAAAAGTTTTTCCTAATATCCAACCTAAACCTCCAACACTGCAGCTTGAGACCATTACTCCTTGTTCTGTCATCTGGTTCCACTGAGAACAGTCTAAATCCATCCTCTTTGGAACCCCCTTTCAGATAGTTGAAAGCAGCTATCAAATCCTCCCTCAGTCTTCTCTTCTGTAGACTAAATAATCCCAGTTCCCTCAGCCTCTCCTCGTAAGTCATGTGCTCCAGCCCCCTAATCATTTTTGTTGCCCTCCTCTGGACTCTTTCCAATTTTTCCACATCATTCTTGTAGTGTGGGCCCCAAAACTGGACACAGTACTCCAGATGAGACCTCATCAATGTCGCATAGAGGGGAATAATCACGTCCCTCGATCTGCTGGCAATGCCTCTACTTATACAGCCCAAAATGCCGTTAGCCTTCTTGGCAACAAGGGCACACTCTTGACTCATATCCAGCTTCTCGTCCACTGTAACCCCTACCTCCTTTTCTGCAGAACTGCTGCCTAGCCATTCGGTCCCTAGTCTGTAGCAGTGCATGGGATTCTTTCGTCCTAAGTGTAGGACTCTGCACTTGTTCTTGCTGAACCACATCAAATTTCTTTTGACCCAATCCTCTAATTTGTCTAGGTCCCTGTGTATTCTATCCCTACCCTCTAGCATATCTCTCACTCCTCCTAGTTTAGTGTCATCTGCAAACTTGCTGAGGGTGCAGTCCACACCATCCTCCAGATCATTGATAAAAATATTGAACAAAATCAGCCCCAGAACTGACCCTTGGGGTACTCCGCTTGATACCGGCTGCCAACTAGACATGGAGCCACTGATCATGACCAGTTGAGCCCGACAATCCAGCCAGCTTTCTATCTACCTTATGGTCCATTCATCCAGCCCATACTTCTTTAACTTGCTGGCAAGAATACTGTGGGAGACCATATCAAAATCTTTGCTAAAGTCAAGGAATAACACATCCGCTGCTTTCCCCTCATCCACAGAACCAGTTATCTCATCATAGAAGGCAATTAGGTTAGTCAGGCATGATTTGCCCTTGGTGAATCCATGCTGACTGTTCCTGATCACTTTCCTCTCCTCTAAGTGCTTCAAAATTGATTCCTTGAGGACCTGCTCCATGATTTTTCCAGGATCTGAGGTGAGACTGACTGGCCTGTCAGTGGAAAGTGCCGGGTGGACATTACCCCCTGACACCTGCCTTAAAGCACATTAACTTTTCACTTACATGACAGGAAAAGAAAATTAAACACAACCTGCAGAGATTTGCTGTTCTCCACTTTTTGGCACTTACACTGAAGTTTATATTCACTTCTCTTTCAAATTTCTAATACTGCTATTTTGAAATCCCACACACAGAAGCAAAGCTCTTTTAAAAGACGTGTTTGCAGCCTGCAAAAACAAAACAAACCACTGAAATGGAGACTTAACAGTACTGACTGATAGATGGAGGGCAGCCATGATTGGAACTTAAACAAGGATGGAAGGAGCAGAGGAATGAACGTGAAGGGCTATGTGAAAAGAAGAAAGTGAAGGGGGAGAACAAAGAGTGGGAAAAGAGTGGATTAAAAAGATTGGGGAATTTGTGAAGGGGTGAAAAATGAAAAAAAGGAAGGTAGCAAATGTATAAGAGAATCAATGAAGAGATAATCCTGAATGTACATAGCACTTTTACTCACAAAAGATCCCAAGGTGCTTTACCATCTCAACCAGATGTACAAATATTGGAATGACTTCTCACACCATTGACCTTGTTTATGCTACTTCATTTTATTGTGTTGCATCATGAGTGGGAAACAAATGAATTAGATCACACAGTGCTGAACATGACTAAGGCCAACACAGACCTGAACAACACATGCTTGTTGTCATAACATGGGGTTTAATCACCATAGTCCTAGTCCTTGCTGACCACTCTACTCATGGTCAGTATTATGCCATCTAACTCAGTTATTCAGAATCATGTTCAAACACGATAAAAGTGTGCAATGTAGATAAGGCCATGGAGATGCAGACACCTTTGGAGTTGAACATGATTTAAGTAGCACTCAACAGCTTAGAAAAATAAGTGAATAAGAATCTGGACTCCAAGTGAAACTTCAGTAAAGACCAGGGCTCTGATGGAGAATAGGATAGAATAGTAAGAGTTCAGAAGAAGTGAGTAGGACAGATATTCTTGTGGTTAAAGCACTGGACTGGGAGTCAGATGTGCTGCTGCTCCAAACTTCCTGGGGGAAGTCACTTTACCTCTCTGTACCTGAATTTTCCCATCAGCAGAATGAAAACAAAACAAACGTTAATTAAGGAAGGCATTGGGAACTTTAAAATCCTGAGCTAGAGTGTACACAGGGTTAATCTATTCAGTGGCTGAAAGGAGTCCAGGGAAATTTACAGGCTTCAGAATACTTTTTGCTTCTGCATTTCCTCTCTGTGGTCTGTTTTTCCAAATAAGATGCAGCCTAATCTCTTCTGCTGCTTCATAAGAATGAAAGGAGGCACAGTACCTCCAAGTTGCCCCAGCTTCACCAGGAAAGGAAGCCACAACTCAGTAACCAACCTGGAGAAGTGGATGGGGTTTGGGCACACAGAATGCACCCCACTATATTCCCCCATTATCAGCTACTTGGACAACCCTGTCACCCTGTACAGGTAGCTCAAAGGTGCACAGATATACGGTGACAGGCATCTCAGGATATGTCTATAGTAGTCGCTGCAGCTGTGCCGCTTCAGTGCCATAGTTTAGCCGCATGCTATGTCGATGGAAGGGCTGTTGTCAACAGGTAATTTTCCCATCTGAAAGGCTAGATTGATAGAAAAGCCAGCTGAATCTACAGCAGAGGATAGGACTATGTCTACACTACCACTTAGCCTCACTCAGGGGTGTGAATGAGCCACCCTCGTGAATGATGTACAGGGTGACCAGACAGCAAATGTGAAAAATCAGGACGAGGATAGAGGGTAATAGGAACCTCTATAAGAAAAAGACCCCAAAATCAGGACTGTCCCTACAAAATGGGGACATTTGCTCTCCTTAATGACCTAAGTTATACTGACCTAAGCACCGGTGCGGACAGCGCCGTGTTGGCGTAAGAGCTTCTCCTGACATAGCTGCCACACCTGGGGGTGGGTTTATTGGGACAATGGGAGAGCTCTCTCCCATGGGCTTAGAGGGGCTACACTAGACAGTAGTACAGTTGTGCAGCTGCGCTGCTCTAAGATCCCAAGTGTGGCCATACCCTTGAGTCGACCCAAGGAGGGGCTCAGGGCGCAATTTTTTCCCCAGCCCCAAGCAAGGTGGCTAGGGTCTGAGATGTTGGCCGGGCTGGGAAATGCCTCTGCAGGCAGGGTTCGGGGCGGCGGGGAACTAGCTGGGTGTAATGGAGATGGGGGGGCGGGATTTGCCCAAGGGCAGCACCAGGTCCCTGCCCGCTGGGCCCAGGTCACACCCGGCTGCCCAGGGTTTCTGTCCCACCCACCGGGGCGGGGGCTGTCGAGATTCCCGGGCACCAGGCGCCCGTCCCAGGCACGGCTGGGCCGAGCCGCCACATCAGGCGCCCAACGCGGGCGGCCCCGCGAGCCGCTGCCGGGGGGACGCGTTGGCCGCGGGCCCGGCCGGACACCCCGAGCCCAGCGCGGGTGGGCGAGCCCCGGTCTGCTCACTCCCTGCCCCGCCTCACCTCCAGCTGCGCCGGGGCCCCTCCGGCAGGTGCCCGCGCTGGCTCCCGCCGCCTCCTCACGCCGGCCCCGGGCCGCGGGCTCCCGGGCGCTGGGTCCCGCTCCGGCCGCTGGGGGAGCCGCTGCCACCGCGCCGCTCCGTCGCCATCTTCCGCGGCAAGGAGGGAGCGGAGGGGAGGTGGCCGCCGCGGTCCCGCCCCCGCCAGCTGGGCCGCCGCCTCCGAGTCCGCCAGGCCCTGCTGAGGGGTGGGGGGAGCAGGCCACAGCGACCCGGTACCTTCCTCTCGCGGCAGCGCGTGGGCAGATCTACCCCCGGGACCCCCAGGGAGGGGGAACCAGGCCAGAGTGATACCCAGGCAAAGGTGGGGGGGAAACAGGCTGGACCACCCCCCCTTTCCAGGGAAAGGGCTGCCCATAGTGACATTAGGGTAGCTGCTCCAGAGATCTTGGGGTACTGTACAAACACAGAAGAGACCAGCCTTGCCCCCACCGGCTCTGGGCTCGTCTGCACCTATACATTACTCCAAAATAGCTCTCGTCCTTTAATAATTTCCCACCCTGAAATTATTCCGGAATAGATACTGTCTGTAACTGAGTTTAACTCTTTTCCAAAATGGCTTACCTTAAATCAGAAAAAGGGCCCCTTATTCTATAACAAGAGTGCCCAGGAGGGAGCTGTTCCGGTCAATTTCCCACTGAAGACAAGCCCTTAGGTCACAGACAGGTTTTTGTTGGGGATGTGATTTTATTTTACGGAAACTGTTACACTAGCACTACCTTTTGCATGGGCATGGCTATACCACTATAAAAGTGAGTATGGGGCAGAGTTTATTCCCTTTCCCAGATAGAAATAAGTATATAAGCACCTTTGTATAATTCCATCCAAGCATGGTGGGGACTGTCAAACTATGCCCAGATATTTAAAACTGTACAATGGTAGCACTTAGACAAAGCTTTATAATCTAGAGAGGATAGGGATACAAAATACAAGCCCATGACTGTGATTGTGATTAGTTAGATGTAGTTTATCACACTGTGATTAGTTAGATGTAGTTTATTCATCCTAGGATCCTTGCATTGGTGTTTCTGACTTAACATAGTTATGATCTATTTAATATCCACTACATTTTGGGTTCCAGCTAGATGTTAACCCCCTTTCTAGCTGCTGCAACTTTCCCCCTCTCTTCACACATTCAGTTCCTAGTTTTCATTAATCCCCAGGGAACTAAATGTCATGTTAATCAAATTTAATCTTACCTCCCACTTCCTTGCAAAAGATAAATAAGTATAGCTGTTGTTATTGGGGCAACATGAGGCTTGTGCTGGCTTCATTAAGTCCTAGCTCACGACTCATTTGTATGAGGGAAATGGGCACTATTGAGGAAGTTACATTTCTGCAAACCTCTAAGAGACACAGTACATGGGAGTTATAGCTTGATTCTGAATAGAAACTGCTTGCTGTGGTTTTCTAAGTTACCCTTTGGCATCAGAGACTGACCACAAAAGTAAGTTTTCTAAATCACATGTAATGGCAGCTGAGGTCAGGATTACACACGGGACAGTGACAACACCACAGCTGTGAATTAGTGTTTACCGTACAATCACCACTCTCCCATCAACATAGTTCTGGTTTCAAGTCACAGGAACTGAAGACTTGTCGACAGGGAAAGTTATACCACTGTAAGGTAAGGTGTGACCTCTGCTTCTTTTAGCTTAGGTAAGAGGAGTGTTGCTACAGAGG
This sequence comes from Dermatemys mawii, assembly GCA_007922305.1. Taxonomy (NCBI): domain Eukaryota; kingdom Metazoa; phylum Chordata; order Testudines; family Dermatemydidae; genus Dermatemys; species Dermatemys mawii. Next base: position 48,368,109 of record ML677335.1, on the reverse strand, counting down.
AAACCAAGAAACCACCCACAAGGGGGGGGGGGGAGAGAGAGAGAGAGAGAGAAGCAACCAGCTTAATCGTAATTATTTATTACTAGGTAATAACTATAGGGGAGCCAAATAAACCAAACAGTTATAATCAAATTTCAGTTAGATTTAATATTATAGAAGTCAGGTTTACAAAACTGTAACTGATCACACAAGTCAGGGTCAGAAGGCTATACCGGGGTCCCAGGTGGTGGTGGTAGGAGGGCCACATGAGGACTAGTACATTGGCCTGAGGGCCACATCACTGACACCCCACCCCGCTGCTGCTGCCCCCACTCCACCCCTTCCATGAGGCCCTGCCTCTTCCCACTCCTTCCCCACTCCCATTCCAACTCCTTCCCCAAATTCCCACCCCTGCCCCACCTCTTCACCTCCTCCCCTGAGCATGCATCTCCTCACTCCTTTCCCCTCCCTCTGGGGTTTCAGCACAAGATTCCTCCTTGCTGCTGACAGGCCCCTGGACAGCCTTGGCCCCATTCAAAAAGTCATTCCCCAATAACATTTGGGTTAGGTTAAGAGGAACAGCAACAATTGTTAATTCAGCTGGCAAATTCTCGGTTTCTATGTGCACTTTAGCCAAAGGCACGAAGATTTTGACACCTCCTACTAACAAAAGCTTTGCCATCTATCCTGGCAGTATGTCTTTATCCTGAACAAGGTCTCGCCTGCTTGATGGCCCATTAAGGACCATCAGCTATACAACTGACCCATTGAGAGAAGGCAGAAACACCTTGTGACTCAGCAAGCTATGCAGGAACTTGCTCATGTGACTCCAAACTCCACTTTGCTGTAATTTTCCACAGTAAGAATGAAGAGAGATTCTTACACCTGGAAAAGAATATAAAAGGCTGATGCCTTGTCTCCATCTTGTCTTCAATCCTGCTTCATAACTCTGAAGAGACTTTGCTACAAACTGAAGCTCTACACAAAGGACTGATGACTCATCCCAGCTGTGGATGTACTCCAAAGATTTTATTTGAAAGAGCAGTTTATTCTATCACTGCTACAAGCCTGAACCAAGAACTTTGCTATTACTGGATGTAATTGATTCCATTTAACCAATTCTAGCTCTCACCTATATTTTTTTCTTTTTAGATTCTAAAGGATTGATAACAGCATGATTTGTGGGTAAGATCTGATTTGTATATTGACCTGGGTCTGGGGCTTAGTCCTTTGGGATCAGGAGAACCTTTTTCTTTTACTGGGGTATTAGTTTTCATAACTAGATATCCCCATAAAGAGTGGTTGCTGGTGGTGATACTGGGAAACTGGGGTATCTAAGGGAATGGTTTATGTGACTTGTGGTTAGCCAGTGGGGCAAAACCAAAGTCTTCTCTGTCTGGCTGGTTTGGTTTGCCTTAGAGGTGGAAAAACCCTAGCCTTGGGCTGTAACTCCCTGCTTGAAGCAATTTGTCCTGAACTGGCACTCTCAGTTGGGTCCCACCAGCACCGTTACACTGACCTCCCAGAGGGGAGCGGTCATACAGTGGACATCTCAGGAAGAGAGAGAGGGCTGACAGAGTACCCCACTCCAGGTCCCACTTTTGACAATGTTGTTCCTGCTGTACTTGTAAAAACTAACTCTCTTTAAGGCAGGAGAAAATGGTTACTCACCTCCTTGTAACTGTTGTTCGAGATGTGTTGCTCACATCCATTTCTATTAGGTGTGTGCGTGCTGTGTACACAGTCATCAGAAAGTTTTCTCCCTAGCAGCATCCGTCAGGTCAACTGTGGAGGCACCTGGAGTGGCACCTCCACATGGTGCTCGCTATATGACCCTGCCGACCCAGCGCCAATTCAGTTCCTTCTTGCCAGTTACTCCAAGAGAGGGAAAGGCATATGGGTTTGGAATGGACAGAAGCAACATATCTCGAAGAACAAGAGTTACGAGATCAGTAACCATTTTTTCTTCGAGTTCTTCTTCACATAGTGCACAGTCAACCTGTGGAACTCCTTGCCTGAGGAGGTCGTGAAGGCTAGGACTATAACAAGGTTTAAAAGAGAACCTCCATGACTTTATCCAGTTAAGTCCATTAGTAGCTGTGAGCCAGGATGGGTAAGGAATGGTGTCCCGAGCCTCTGTTTGTCAGAGAGGGGTGGTGGATGGCAGGAGAGAGATCACTTGATCATTACCTGTTAGGTTCACTCACTCCAGGGCACCTGGCATTGGCCACTGTCAGTAGACAGGATACTGGGACAGATGGACCTTTGGTCTGACCCAGTACGGCCATTCTTATGTTCTTAAGGTCCCTGAAGAGGGATGGGAAAGGGGAGGGTGGGAGAGTAGGAGCAGAATTGGAGAGACTCTCCCATTTCCACCATGTGAAGAAGCCAGCTGTCTGATGTTATTTGGGACCACGCACAGTAGAAGTGGGATAGGTGGTTCAAAAAAACAGGGAAGGATCTGGCACTGAGATAGATGCTCCATCCTTGGGCACACCTTCAAAATGTCTGTTTTGACCCCAACAAAGGCTTAGTCGGGTCCTGTCCCTGTCCGGATGGGGAATGGGAAGGTTTACGCCTGCCATTCCTACCCCTGCACTAGTAAAAATCCTGCCTCTGCTGAGAAGGTTACGACCGCTGTTGCGGCATGTGGGGCTTAAAGGGCTTTTGTTGGGGTGCTGGGGTATGCATACCCAAAGATTTCATTATCGCCCTGAAGTCTTTGAGGCTATGTAGCCTGGAGTCAGTCTGTTCAGCAAACTGGCGCACCCTGTCAAAGGACAGGTCTTGCATAGTTTTCTGAACCTCAGATGGGAGCCCTGAGGCTTGCAGCCATGAACTATACCGCGTAGCTATCCCTGAGAACAAGGTGCACACCGCTGAGTCCACAGCATCCAGTGAGGCCTGTAAGGAGGTCCATTCCACTGCCTTGCCCTCCTCGACCATTGCCCCAAGCTCCCCCCTGGACTCCGCTGGTACCAGCTCCCTTGACAGCGAGCGCTTTCAGGGATTGATTTATTGTGTCTAGATGAGACGCGATAAATCAATCCCTGATACATTGAGCGCTACCCGCCGATCCAGTGGGTCATATAGCCATACCCTGAAAGAGGATCATTGCCAGCTTTCCCTGGGATGGTGCCACCCATGGCAGTATTGGAGGCTTAATGTGGAGGGCTGGGGACCTTGGTGCCATCATTGCAATGAGGTCCCTGGCAGCCTCAAAGGTGTCTGGGGTGGAAGGCAATTCTATCTCCTCCACCACCGGCCCCGTGGAGTCCAAGTGCACCTGACTCAGTGGTCCCACTTGCAGGGACGAAATCAACGGTGCAGACTCCAAACATTTTGGTGCTAGGTATTCCTCCCTGCGATGCGCCCCATTGGCTAGCTCTGATGGGGTGGGTCTTGAAATAGGAAAACCACTCCTCCCTTGCTTCCAGTGCTGCTTCTGTGCCGGTGAATGGAATCAGTGCCAGGCTGGTCCCACTGTCTTCAGTGCCAGGGAGCTACCAGAGTCCTTCCATGGTGCTGCCTCCACCACTGCTACCGGGGCACTGTGCACCAACCAGCTTGGCGCTGGGTCCTGCTGAGCCAATGCTGGTTGCAGTCTAAGTGCCGCCTCCATCAGGAGCTGCTTCAATCTAAAGTCCCAGTCCGTCTTGGTCCGGGGGCAAAAGCCCTTACAAATCCTGCACTCTTCTAACTGATGGGCTTCCCCCAGACACTTTAAACAAGTATCAAGAGGGTCGCCCATTGGCATGGGTTTGTTGCAGGACTTACAGGGCTTGAACCCCTGGAACTTAGGCACGTAAGTCCCTCAAGGAGAACACAGTCACAGTGGAAGGTAAGCCCGCCCCTGCAGTCCATCAGCTGAGTAACTAACTAACTACAATAACTAAGAACTAACCAAGAACTAATCAACTATAAAATAGAAACAGTCTGAATCAGAAGTTGGGGAAAACGAGATCTTGCAAAGCAGGACGCCACAGTTCCAACGACCTTCACTGGCAGTACAACGGAACTGAGGTGGCGCTGGGTCAGTAGGGTCATATATTGAGCACGATGGAGGCACCACTCCAGGGGGCTACACAGCCAGGCCGACGGGGGCTGCTAGGGGAAAGACATTCTGATGACTGCGCACGCGATGCACACATGCACCTAACTGAAATTGATCTGAGCAATCACTCAAAGAAGAAAAGGTTCTTTCTAGGAACTGGTGTGCCAGTGAAAATGCTAATGGCCCACCTGACAAAGGGGAGGAGGCAGCCATTTCCCAGGCTGGTCAAACTCCTCCCAACAGCTAAGCATAAATTGCTGAGTAATGGGTATGAGAAACCCCAAGGAGGGAGGGTGGATTTTTCCCAAGGGCTTAGCCCTGGAAATGAAATGCAACTCCACGGGGAGGGTGAGTGGTGGGGCAGTAATATGCAAGGTCTCTTTACACCCTTTCCTCCCCAACACCCCAAAGACATACATGAACTAAGAACCTTTACTAAAGGGAAGAGAAAACCTGTATCTGACCACATACCAGGGTACAGGAAGGGGTTGGAAAATGCAATAAATGCTGAACAAACTGGACTGTCTAAACAGAAGGCATGAGATAAGATAATCCTACTTGGAAGTGCTTGTCATGAATTTGATGATCATTTTAGGTTTCTTCATACACAATCTATGGGTTGAGACAAAGAATTTGGTATTGACAGTAAATCCTTTAAAAATGTGTAATATGCATGATTTTTGGAACAAAGTTTTGTACAGGCTAGGAGTAATAAGGAAATCCTAGAAGAATACTGCTTCTCAGCTTGTACCTGTAAACAGGCTCAGAGCTTGGCACAGCAGAGAAAGCATAACCAATCTAGACCACTGTGTGGAAGGGGAAACTGAGGCACGCCACCTCATGACATTGGTGACTAAATGCCAAGACACCTAAACTCTAGAACAGTGGTGGGCAAACTATAGCCCATGGGCCACATCCAACCTTTTAATCCAGCCCTCTAGCTCCTGCTGGCTAGACCCGTCCAGAGTTGAAAAGAGGTCCTGACTCACCAAGCCACTGGACAATCCTGTCGTGTGCTCCACATCATCTTCCAGCTCCACTTCCTCATTCATCATTTCACTACCGGGGTTGAGTCCACTGGCTGCTGCCTCCAGTCCCCCTGAAGTATCCACAGGGCTGTTGGTGGTTGGGTCGCCGCCCAGGATGACATACAGCTCTTTGTAGAACCAGAATGTCTTCGGCACCGCACCAGAGTGAAGGTTTGTCTCCCTTGCCTTCTGGTATGCCTGCCTCAGCTCCTTGATCTTCGCACGGCATGAATGTATATCTGGTTTGCAGCCCTAATCCAACATGCCATGAGAAATCTAACTCTAGGTATCAAAGTTCCCTCAGTAGCAAAGTTGCTACTGCAGAGCCTCCTCTCCCCATAGGCTCAGCAGATCCAACAGCTCCAGTGTGCTCCACGCACACTGCGGAAAGCCAGTGTGGTCAACTGGGAAGATGTGTGACCTTTGCACCCTGAGCAAAGAGGAATTGTCAGGCCTTTAAATGGGGGAGAGATGCATACTTGTGTACCTTCAGGGCAGCAGAGTTCAAACTGCTGACCAGGGCAGTCAAAATGGGTATTGTGAGGGGACACCTGGGAGGCAGTTAAGGCAACATAAGTAAGCACACTGTCTACACTGACGTTGCATCACTAACTACGTTGCAAAAAGCTCTACACCACTCGTTCAAGTCAGCATAGTATGGAAGTTATATCAGCAGGAGGAGCATGACAGTGTGTACACTTCCACTGTTTTGTCAATGAAAGCTGACTTTTATCGACAAAATTGTCATGTAGACAAGGCTTACGTCATCCCCAATTCCAGTGACTATTGTACTGCCTCAGAGAGATAGGACTTGTCATCGAGTTAGGCACTTAAGTGAGTCACACTCTAAGGCCTTGGTTACACTGGCACTTTATAGTGCTATAAAGTCGCCAGGAACACTATAACCTCCTACCCGTCCAGACTGGCGAGACACGTAGAGTGCTATAAGTCCAAGTTTATAGCACTACTGGTAATCCACCTCTGCACAGGGAATAAGGGCTGTAGCACTACGGCGCAAATGTGGACACCCACTGCATATTAACTGGCCTCCAGCCCATCTCATAATTCCCGTTCGAGCCACTCTGGTCATCACTTGCAAACTCTTTTGTCCTGTCCTCAGGTGACGACAACACGTCAGACCCGTCCTTTAAATTTCCAGGGAAATTTGAAAATCCTCTTCCTGTTTGCTCCAGCCAGGCATGGAGTGCTCTTCAGGGAATCCTTGCAGGTGACTGTTTTGCTTTGCCATGACTCCACGCGCCATGCCTCCTCGTAATAGGTGATCCCCAGCGTGGAGCATCAGCGAGGTGCTTAACCTCATCAGTAGTTGGGGGGAAGAGGCTGTTCAGTCTCAGCTGCGGTCTAGCCGCAGGAATTATGATACATATGGCCAGATATCCCTGGCCATCATGGAAAGAGGCCATGAGCAGGACACTCTGCAGTGCCAGGTAAAAGTCAAGGAGCTTAGGAATGCGTATCGCAAAGCCCGCGAGGCAAACGGCCGCTCCGGGGCAGCCCCGGTGATTTGCAAATTTTATAAGGAGCTGCACGCGATACTTGGTGGTGAATTTACGTGCACTCCATCGACCACCAAGGACACTTCCTAGCCCACCAGTGAAGGGGGGCGGGAAAGAGGAGGACGAAGAGGAGGCGGCGGCAGCGACCCAGGGCATGAAGGAGTCCCAGGATGCATGAGCCAGGAGCTCTTCTCAAGCCAGGAGGAGGGCGGCCAGCCGCAGCCTCCGGCGGTTGCGGGGGGCAGGGCAGCAGTGGATTGCGGAGGTAAAGCTGCTTTTCTATTAGGAAGGCGGGCAGCTTGGGAGAGGGTGGAAAGGCATGCTTGCACACTTGCCTACGTGTGGAATAGTGCATTGATGTAGTCTATCACCTTGCGGTAATCGTCAGCAGTTATCTCCTCAAAGGTCTCAATAAGAGTGCTTGCAATGCGCCTGCGCAGGTTTCTCGGGAGAGCCAGCGTGGCCCCCATCCCGGTCACAGTCACTAGTCCCCGCCATTGTGCTACGAGGGGCAGGGGGAGGATTGCTCCACAGAGGCAAGCTGCATATGGCCCTGGGCGGAAGCCGCATCTCATTAGAATGCCCTCCTTTTCTTCCTTGGTCACCCGCAGCAGCAAGATATCTTCCAGGACGAACACCTACGGAGAATGTTGGGACAGTGTTCAGAGTAGGGTTCCCGCCACTTCCCTGCACTCCCCCACCCAGCCATAGCACAACACGGCAGGGAAACAATCATTCCCCCTGCATCTGGAGACGACTCACCATGGCAGGGGCTCCACTGTTGTCTGTGTGTTCTCTGTGGGACACGCAAACGGGGCATGCGGGGGAATCATCGGCCTGTCTGCTGTTTAAAAGGGTGCCTCTGTTAACTGTTTCATTTTCCCTGTGTAGGATCAACCTTGAGCCCTGTGCCATCGCTGTTATCACCAGCTGACAGGCTGAGGCGACTGAGGAAGAGGCCATGAAAGAGCAAAGAGGATCTAGTACAGCAAGTAATGCAACAGTCTGTAACCGAGAATCGAATTGCACAGAAGTGGAGGGAGAACGAGAGCAAGTTGAGGGAGAAGTCACACCAGGAGAATGCGACTCACCTGCAGGAAATCACCAATAAGCTGTTCTCATTACTGCAGCTGCAATTAGAGACTATGCAGCCAATTGCCACCATTCAGGAGGAGAAGCACCACGCTCGCCGCCCGCCTTTATCAGTTGCCCCCAAACCCTTCCCCTTCTGGCCCTCTGTCCCCTCCGGGCCACTATCATCAGCTATCTGGTTATCATCATCCACAGTTGCCTCCAACCCCACTGTCTTCACTGACCAACCCCCAAACCCAGGACCCTTATCCACTGCACTCAACCCTTAATAACATGCCTTATTGCCCTCCGGGAATGGGGTTCAGAGGACACAGCAACTCAGAGGGCATTGCAGAGTATAAGATCCAGAAATATTCCAGTCTCTGACTGACCCCACCCCACCCCAATCGCACCACCCCTGGCCTCCCCCACACATTCTTCATAACCTTTTCTTTCAGCAACTGAAGTAGCTGTTCAATAAATGAATTGTCTTTTTAAGAATTGGGTTTCTTTATTCAGAGTACATAGCTTATTCAGAGTACATAGCTACAGAAAACCAAATGCCTTATCCTATGAAAAGAATGAGCCCTCCCTCAGCACTTCCCATTAGAACTGGCTTTCAGCCTCAAAATGCTCCCTCAGGGCATCCCTGATCCTTGCAGCCTCGCGCTGGGCCCCTCTAAGAGCCCTGCTCTCTGGCTGGGCATATGTGGCCTCCAGGTGTTGAACCTCCGAGGACCATGCCTGAGTGAAGCCTTCGCCCTTCTGCTCGCAAAGATCACGTAGGGCACAGCATGCAGAAATAACCGCGGAGATACTTCCCTCAGCCAAGTCTAGCTTCCCATAAAGACAGCACCAGCACACTTTGAGATGCCCAAAAGCACAATCAGCAGTCATTCAACGCTGGCTAAGCCTGTAGTTGAACCTTTCCTGGCTGCTGTCCAGGCTCCCTCTGTAGGGTTTCATGAGCCAGGGCATTAAAGGGTAAGCGGGGTCGCCAAGAATCACTATGGACATTTCCACTTCCCCCACGGGGATCCTCTGGTCTGGGAAAAAAGTCCCAGCTTGCATCTTCCTGAACAGGCTGGTGTTACAGAAGATGAGTGCGTCATGCACCTTTCCAGACCAGCCTGCATTAACATCAGTAAAACGCCCACGGTGATCCACAATCGCCTGGAGAACCATGGAGAAGTACCCCTTTCGGTTAACGTACTCCTCTGCTAGGTGGTCTGGCGTCAGAATAGGTATATGGGTCCCATCTATCGCTTCTCCACAGTTAGGGAAACCCATTTCTTCAAAGCCAGCCACGATGTCATGCACGTTACCAAGAGTCACGATTTTTTGTAGCAGGATGCAATTAATGGCCCTGCACACTTGCATCAACACGACTTCAATGGTCAACTTTCCCACCCCAAAATGGTTGGCCACTGATTGGTAGCTGTCTGGGGTGGCCAGCTTCCAGATTGCAGTCTCCACCCGCTTCTTCACCCTGAGGGCAGTTCTCAAATCTGGTGTCCTTGCGCCGAAGGGCAGGGGTGAGTTCAGCACACCGTCCCATGAAAGTGGCTTTTCTCATGCGAAAGTTTTGCAGCCACTGCTCGTCGTCCCAGACTTGCATGACGATGCGATCCCACCAGTCAGTGCTCGTTTCCAGTGCCCAGAAGCGGTGTTCCACGGCTGTGAGCATGTCCGTTAATAAGACGAGAAGTTTTGTGTCAAATGCGTTCATCGCCTTGATCTCGTCTTCAGACCCATCACTGTCACCTTGCATGTCAAGAATTAACTCCACTGCACACAGAGATGTGCTGGCGACAGTCGTCAGCATGTTCCTCAGCAGTTCAAGATTCATTGCAGCACGTGAAAATGGACGACGGAGCGCGCCTTGCTGAAACTGTCGAAAGATGGCGCCTGAGGTGGACGGAAACACAGGGATTGCTGGGATATGACGCGAAGCATCACGGGGGAATTGGAACAGGATGCAGAATGCCCCGCAAGCGATGTCCCCCTTCCCACAAGGCATTGCGCCAGATCACGAAGAGGTGCTCTGTGGGATACATGCCCTAATGCGCTGCTCTTAATGCTGCCTGAAGTGCCGCAAATGTGGCCATGCTTTACCGCTGGCGTGTCTAAGTGTGGACACGCGATATCACTATACCTATTGCTGTATACAGGGACCGCTGTAACCGAAAGCGCTATAATCCTGTAAGTGTAACCATGCCCTAAGTCAGTGGCATAACTGAAGAGAGAAGCTATGAGCCTGATTCCCTCAGGACAAGGTTTCCAGTTACATCATCAGAACCTTCTCCTGACAAGCCCCATTGCCAGAATGGCCCCAGCTGACATCCTCTTCCTCTCTTCTGCTCTCACCCCATCACATTCCCCCTCTAAATCTGTTATCTTCCTGGGGCTTATCACATCATACATGTTGTCACTATCAGCACCTACAAGGTTTTTGTCCTGACTTCAGCTATTATTTTTCTCTACTGCTTCTCTCGTTCCCCAAGATCTCCCAAGTGCTCTTGCTTCAGTGCTCCCTTCAGCTCTTCCTACTCTTGGCTATATGCCTTCTATAACACAGTTGTGTGTGCCTGCACTACTCTCCCTGTGTTCACTGGGCAAGTATCCTCCCTCCTTAATCAAATCCCTCTTTACAGCCCACCTTTTCAAAACAATCTCTCTCCTCTTCTCATCATGAATTATCCCACATGCACTCCCTGTCCTGGAGAGCTGGCTTGTGTTTATCTTTATTTATGTAGATTGTGAGCTCTGTGGGTCAGGGAACCTGTCTCTTTCTTAAAGGGATGGGTAAATTTATGGCACCATATAAATGTTATATATCATTTTATTATTTACTTCGAACACTCTCTCTCAAGAGCTAAGAAAACCTTTTTCTAACTGGTATAGAAGATTTTTGCCGATATCCAGTGCCACATTGATCTGTTTAAGATCATTAGTTTTTAGAATTAACACTCCATTGGGATAAATAGGGGGTGGGCAGTTCACACCTCCTCTCACAGCTATTATTACAGTCTACCTATCTCCAGACTCAGGCCTTGTCTACACATGAAAGATTTTTTGACGCATCCTAAGGTGTGAATTTATTCTAAAATCCAGTAGAATCCTCTGTGTGAATGCTCTTATTCTGGTGGAAAAGTGGCTTTTTCTGTTTTGCTTAGGTCATTCAGGATGGGTTTTAAGTTAAGCCAGAAAAAAAATCACTCATTGGAATAAGAATGCCCAGGTGAGGTGTAGTACCAGTTTAACTATAGCAATATAATCAGTAAAACTTTCCCATGTGGACAAGACCTCACACAACACTGACAAGATTTCCTTTGCTACCAGGAAGGCTAAAAACGATTCTTACAGAATTACAGAAACTAATGGGCCCAACTGAAGCCATGGCATATCACAGTAATGGCTGAATCTGAGCTCTGTGCATGTATAATGTGGGATAATTTGGCAAAAAGGCTTCCTGGAGATGAATTTAGGACTGCAATTTCACTCATGAGTGATGATTCAGGTCCTCCCAACTGAGTATCAATAAAACTTCTCTACCCCTGCACACCATTGCATTTAGTTTATGCCACGTAACAGAAAGAACTTTTAGAGTTAAAACTTTATTATTTCAGTTCTTTGCATCTCTCCACCAATAAGCTAGGTTGTCTTAAATTACCATGTACATGCAGTTTTTTCAAGTGTGTGTTAATATTTTTTTTCTAAAAACAGTTTGTGTATGAACAGAAATTCCTTACCTATTCTTCCTGATGATATATATCATGGGAGATTCCAGCTCCTGGGTTTGTGCTTCCAGTTTGTGATCAGGCAGGAACGCCTATCACTGAAAAGCTAGAGAGGCTACAATCCACAGGTGTCTCATGCCTTTCAGTCAAGTGATTTGCCCCCCATCCTCCCACTCCCGCAAATTCTACAGTATGTTCCTTCCAAAAACAAGTATGACAAAAGGAGTACTAAGAGAACTAGCGGTCCCCAAATGAAATTAATAGGCAGCAGATTTGAAAACAAACAAAAGGAAGCATTTTTTCACATAACATAGTCAATCTGTGGAACTCCTTTCCAGAGGATGTTGTAAAGCCAAGACTATAACAGGGTTCAAAAAAGAACTAGGTAAGTTCATGGAGGATAAGTCCATCAATGGCTATTGACAGGGATGTTGTCCTTAGTCTCTGTTTGCCAGAAGCTGGGAATGGGTGAAAGGGGATGGATTACTTGATGATTACCCATTCTGTCATTCCCTCTGGGGCACCTGGCATTGGCCATTGTCAGAAGAGAGTATACTGGGCTAGTATACTGGGCTAGTATACTGGACCGTCGGTCTGACCCAGTATGGCCATTCTTATGAGTACACACCACAGAACCTTCCAAATTCTGAGGGGAGAAGGGTTGATATGGAAGAACTGGAATCTACTGGGGTAAGTAATGATACCTCACTCCCCTCTAGTACTTTTTACCAGTAAATCTCAAAGTGCTTTACAAAGCAGATCAGTATCATGATCCTCATTTTACAGATGGGGAAACTGAAGCACAGAGCAGGGACATGACCTAAGTCACCCAGCAGGCCAGTGGCAGAAACCAGAATAGAACCAGGTTTCCTGAATTCCAGCCCAGCATGCTAGCCACTAGGCCACACTGTGTCCTATCTTCAGAGAATTATAGTTAAGTATCAACTATGGAGATATCTTCTTAGAAAAAAAAATTACTTATCACAGTAGACTCCAATTCTTGGAGCTAAAATACTAGAAAGATGTCTTGTGAGGGTAGCCCAGCAACCAGCATTACTCAGATGAAAAGGAGCAAAAAATGTACTTGGACAGTAAAGAGGGTTCCCCCTACTGGTCTACTAATGAAAAGCACTATATAAGAGCTAGATATTATATTACCTATTTTTGCACATCCCTAACTGAGCACACATTTTTGAACATCTACACAAAAAAGTGAGTTCATAGGCATACAGAATTACCTAGGTGCATATACTGTGCCTATCACTGTGGTGTTTGGGCTTCAACAGAATTATGTATACAAATTCAGTCAGAAGAATCTGTTTCAGAGTGGTAGATGTGTTAGTTTGTATCAACAAAAACAACGGAGTCCTTGTGGCACCTTAGAGACAACTCTGCCCAAATAAATTTGTTAGTCTCTAAGGTGCCACAAGGACTCCTCGTTGTTTTAAAATAATCTTTGTTCTCCACTTTCCCTTTAATTGGTCAGGATGAACAACGAAAGGAATCTATTTACCATTATTAACTCCAGTGTGTGCTGCCAAGTCATTCTGATGTTATTGTGGGAAAGGAAGTGCAAAGAGATGCATTTTCACTAGTGGTGAGATCTGGACTCACTAATTTCCAGAGGGATCATACTCCATTGCTGGGGTCCCTCTGCAGAAATAGCATTGTCTTTTCTCAGTGTATGTCCCAAAGCATCACTGTGGTTTTCGTTAGCTGTAGTATTCCTGGAGATGCAGGTGGGTTGTGGAAAGGGCTGATCTCTCTAAAGTGCCCTAGTCCACTGAAGACTTCAAAGATTAGATTCAGGACTCTGAAGTTCTCCACAGGTAGTGAATGTAAATGTGTGGAGCACCAAAGTGGTGTGTGCGCTCTGAGCACAGCAGTCTGTTCTCATCAGAAAGGAGCCCTCAGCCTCAACTAGTTGGGTTTCCTTTCTGGCTTTTGTTTCTTTCCTGAGGCATAGGCCGTTATATTAGTTAAATATAAAGGTGAAGAATATGTAGAACATCATGACTTAATTCAACAGGAAAAGGCACAGCTCTTTAATGAATGAAAAAGGCATTTACTTCTATTGCTATTTGACTGCTCAGAAGCACTGAGGAATGCAATAGGACCTCAAGACTATACATCATCTCAACAGCAGAAGTGTAAATACTTCATTGTTCATGGATTCAGTCAGCTCTTCCAAAACTTTCCCTTTTTCCACCAGCACCTTCTCTCTCTTGCCTGTGCTGCGTTTTAGCCAGGCGATGGGGTTCCAGGCAATGGGGCTGCTGAGTGATGTCACTCTGCCTATGACAAGGGGACAGACCCTTTCTTGAACAATACAAGTTTATTCATTCGTTCATCACTTCATCAATGGAAAGTGGATACACACCAGATTTTGTACACCTGAGCAGATTTACCAAGCACTTCAGGCAAACTGACTAGTAAAGATAAACAGTAAAACAAGTTTATTGACTCCTGAAGATAGATTACAAGTGACAGGCGAAAAGTCAGAGTGGTTCCCGAAGTAAAATAAAATACAAGCAGGCAGTGTAAACTCTCAACTCTATTAGACTGGGAAACATCTAGATTAAGCAGTTTTTTTCATCCCACCTCCCCCACCGCAACTTGAGATCATTGCTCCTTGTTCTGTTATCTGCCACCACTGAGAACTGCCTAGCTCCATCCTCTTTGGAACCCCCACTTCAGGTTGTTGAAGGCTGCTATTAAATCCCCCCACTCTTCTTTTCTGTGGGCTAAATAAGCCCAGTTCCCTCAGCCTCTCCTGGTAAGTCATGTGCTCCAGCCCCCTAATCATTTTTGTTGCCCTCTGCTGGACTTCCTCCAATTTGTCCACATCCTTTTGGATGCAATACTTCACATGTGGCCTCACCAGTGCCGAATAGAATGGAAATAATCACTTCCTTCCACCTGCTGGCAAAGCTCCTACTAATGCAGCGCAATATGCCATTAGCCTTCTTGGCAACAAGGGCACGCTGCTGACTCGTATCCAGCTTCTCAACCACAGTAATCCCCAGGTCCTTTTCTGCAGAACTGCCGCTTAGGCAGTTGGTCCCCAACCTGTAGCAGTCCATGGGATTCTTCCATCCTAAGTGCAGGACTCTGCACTTGTCCTTTTTGAACCTTACCAGATTTCTTTTGGCCCAATCCTCCAATTTGGGCTTGTCTACTCTACCATGCAGGGTTGATCTAATTGTAGCGCCCCCTCTCTAGCAGGTTACCTTCTGTAATGTCAATCAATGTTTTGATGGATGGGTCTGGGTTCTTTTGGATCCCACCACCCACTCAGCACGGTATATTTTCTTTCTTCTTCCCTATGAAATTACTTGGCAGTGCCTCCACTCCCCTCGCTCCTTCCTGGCAGGGTCACCAGGGCAGCGTGGGTGTAAAATTCTAACTGCAGGGAATCCACACTTACTTGCCAGAAAGTTTGAGACTTCCGAGAAGTAACACAAACACATACAATATATTCAACGCAATAATTATATTAAACAGGAGACAAATACAACATAACAGACAAACACTATTTTTAGGGTCACCGGTACCCACATTGAAAATACCTGTGACTTAATGTATCAAATGTAAAATTAGTGTCTCGTTGGTACGCGTACTTTGCTGGGGCCCTTGATAACCTATAACCACACAATTCTTCTCTGCAGTGGTGTAGCAGTGTGGCTGACTGGGTTCAGTACAGCCCAAAGGACTCACAAGTTGAGGAAGGTGGTAAGTTCCTCCATGGGTGTAGTATGCAGCAGGTTATAAAATCCTCAAACCCTCACTCCCTGGATTGAGGACACAGTTCCAGGAGTAGGGGGTCCCCAAAACACATTACCTGACTAGCTAACTCAAAAATGGGGCACTCACAGTCTCCATGAATGATCCTCAGATTCAAAGATGACTGGACTCCTCAGTCTCTGGAGAGGGGCTGCTCTCTGCTGGCAGGGATCCTCTTCAGGCAGGAGTCAGGCTGCGTCGATTCCAGGATTTCCCCTTGCCACAAAGGGGTGCAGGGTTCAAGGTGTAGGTTACACATCACAAACATCCAAACTAGCCTCCCAGCCCCGTGTCCAGACACGGACTCAGCAGGCTGCTTCTCTGGACGAGGGGACAGAGCAGAGCAGACCATGTGGTGACTGGTCTCACCTAAGGAACTGGAGGGTGAACTCAGCCCAGCTGGGGAAGATTCCCAGCAAACTCCAAAAAATGAGGACTCACCAGTGGGGAAGGAAAACCCCAGCTGAGGGATCTGCCCTCAGGTCCCTAGAGGCCAGTTCTCAGGGGAAACCCTGAATGCAGGCCTAGGACTCACCACCTCCCCACACAGCCAGTCGTGCCCTTTTCCTTCCTGGCTCCAGTCTGACTACAAAATGACCTCTCCCTCTTTCCTCAGCTCCCTGGGATGGCCTCACTCTCTAGTGGTTGCTAGGCAGACTGAGTCTGCCTTGGCTCCCCGTCCCTACCCGGGACAGTGTGCCTCTCCTGGAGCTTCCAGCAGACAGTCATTGTCGGGGTTTTACACAAGATATGCAACTTCAGCTATGTGAATAGCATAGCTGAAGTCGATGTACCTAAATCTACTTACCACCTTACTTACTGACTTACTTAGTCAGCTGGGCTAAGTCAACAGGAGTATGGGAGTCAACAGGAGAGCATGCAGCGGTCAGTTTATTGTGTCTATGCTAGACGTGATAAATTGACCACTGCTGGATCGATCACTGCCTGAAGAACTGGCAGGTAGTATAGACAAGTCCTCAGTCTAGGTCAAGGATGGGCAAACTTTTTGGTCCGACGGCCACATCGAGGTTCAAAATTGTATGGAGGGCAGAGTAGGAAAGGCTGTGCCTCCTCAAACTGCCTGGCCCCGCCCTCTATCTGACCCCCACCCACTTCCTGCCCCGTGACTGCCCCCTCAGAACTCCCGATCCATCCAACCCCCTCCCCTGCTTCTTGTCCCGACTACCCCCTCCAGAGACCCACACACACCCGAACTGCCCCCCACAAGACTCCTCCCACCCAACCCCCCTCCTTGCTCCCTGCCCCCACCCCTTATCAAACCCCCTGGTCCCAGCCCTCTTACCATGAGGCTCCAGGCAGCATGTCTGGCTCCGCGCGAAGCCAGACACTCTGCCCCATGGGAGCTGATCCAGTGGGAAGAAAACACTTCTGTGAAAGGTTTTAATAGCTGCACTGAGGTAACTAATCAGAAGTCTGGGATTTTACTGATGTCCTAGCAGAGATGGATTGGTGGAAAGATTATAGGTGTGAAGAGGTCAAAGGTGAAAATTAAATGAAATTAATTCACAGACGCATATAGTATAAATACGTATTGACTCAAATGTACACAGATCTTGTCAAAGGCCCTGTCGATGCTAGGGAAATACTGGGTCTATCAGGCTTTCTGTAATAGTGTTGAAATGGTTTCTCCTGGTTACACTAGTAGCTAAAGCAGATTTCAAGACCAGTCATGGAGAAACCATTACTACCACTGTGGACAAGCAGTCATTTTCAGCACATACCGGGGCACACTGAAGTATATTTTTCTTCCAAAAATATCTCCGTTGTGGTTTAGGGCTTACCTGGCAAGTGATCCTGTCTCTCAACACCAGAAATGATAGCAGAGCCTTCTCTTTATCCCAGCAATTCAGGTGGGCACTGGCATTAATGAAGGAGTCCTTGGAAGATACTTTAATTCCCAACAGACAGCAGCTACAGCGCAGATTGCTCTTTACCCACTCCATGTTGCAGGGGCAATTCCCCTCGCTCTCGGGAGGAGATGTGATTGTCCCATTGGAGGGTGGCCCTTGACACTTACCTCATAGGTGAGAATAGTTACCTTCCAAGGGGATTCGCACAATTAAATGCTCACAGTGGGAGGGAAAAATTGTTTACATAAGCATGTTCCACACACACACACTGCTGCGAGCATAGCTCCACCCCGGGTGATAGCAGGAATCACACTAATGTAGATGAGCACTGGTGTTTTTACCCTTGTGTTTTCTAGCCTGGCTCTGAGCAGGTCTTGACAAACAAGTTGGTGCCCTGCACAGGCCGTGCAACACAGGCAGTGGCAGTAGGTGAGGGACTAATGTTGGTGGGGACAAGGCCTACGTGGTGTGGAAAGTTTACTGAAATATTATTTGTAGTATGGGCCTGGCCACAATTGGGCACTGTCATAACAGATACTGTACTGACAGATGGGGTATACCTAGATTATAATTTTAATTCGTCAGCCAATATGTTTATAGTGTGAGCCTTCCCCTGACCTTTGCTCCAGGACACAATTTTTTTGTGATTTAATCTTGACCAAGCCACTGATGTGTGTTCTGTAACAAACACTGCTGGAGTGTCCAGACCAGCATGTGCAAACATGTTAACAAATAAACATGAGTTAGCTATCAATTAACTTGAGTTAAAAATGTCAAGGCCTGACAAACCCATAATGAGAGAAATGTTCTTCCCCAAGGAGCTTGTAATTTAAGCAGAGAAGACAGACGAAGGGTGAGGAAAGGAAACAAAGGCTTGGACATCCCCAAGGTTACACAGCAAGCCAGTGCAAGGGTCAGGTAGAGAACTCAGGTATGCTGATGGATGCCCAGTACAGGATCACTGGAAAAACACTACTGGGACTTACTCCCGAAGGTTCCACTGCCCATATCTTTTCTCAAGTCAGCAACTGCCTATTTGTTATGCATGTAGACCCACGCATACACTAGGAGAAGCATTGCATTCACTGCCACCTATAGATCTGCTGCTCCAAAAACATAGCTCTGAGAAAAGGCTGTGTTCCAAAAGCTTCAACGCCACATTGTCCCATGGTAGAGAGAAGAAAGAAATGACATTCAACTTTATGCCCTGTTTAAATGTTATTTTATTAAATATTTTCAGTTCAAGGTTTCATTGTAACAAAGCTATGAAGGTTCTACCAACATTCAGACCAAACACTAGCTAATTTTGTTTTAATTATTTCTATATCATGCAAAAATTCTGCAAATGCCTTCCATTTCCTGTTTAAAATGTGATATTTATAATATATATTATATAGATGCTTATATTAGCCCCATAAGAGAACATTAAGAATGCTAAAGGTGTACAGCTATGTCTGATAATGGCCATACCAAGCTAAGATTCTCATTAACTTAAAAGAACAGAGAGCTTGTCTCCAAGACTGTGCAAAAACAAAACAAAACAACCCAACCATTTTTTTTTTTTAAAGTTTTCTCTGAAAGATGCAGTTACTAAATACAAAGGGTCTTTTTTAATCATTAGTAATCAATAGGTAAAGAGACAAGGAAAGATCAGACCTGAAGAAGGCATGCATAACTTTTTGTATTTCTTTTTAAAACTGAATAATTGTAATGTCTTGTTTGCTCTCTGCATGGCTTTTTTTTTTTCTTTAAAATCTGAATAAAATATCAAAGCTTTTCCGCTCCACCTGACTCACTAGTTTAGTGCCCTCCTAAAAATGTTCCAAAACTATCAGAGACAGTGTTTTCTCCCTCATGTCTCAGTCCCCGCCCCATCCACACATGCAGTTGGGATGGTGGAGGAAGGAAGAAAACTATTTGCTGAGACAAACTCTAGGAAGTATGAATGGCCTTTTCCTGCATCACGGATTAGCTGCTCAAATCATGGTGTTGGATTGACCAAAGAGTCTTCCTTTAAAGGGGAGTGGAGGGATTTCCAGAACAACGCAGTAACCCACTCAGTGCTACAGCTCATGGGCCCTTCCCATCATTCCACTGAACAAGGATCAAGGATCCTTTTCTAAGGGAAAAGGAGGACTATAATTTAGTCCTCCTTTTCCCTTAGAATCCATTACAGCGTTGCCTTCCTTTTAATATACTGTTTACTCTGTCCCTCAGGAGTGTAGCATAAAGCTCTGGGACCAAATTTAGAGATTTGTAGTTGGAGGGACTTCAGCTAAAAATTCATCCCAATAATGACTAAGTCCCTGCCCTCTTTATCAGGACACAAATCAGAAGGCCTCTTAGTGCTAAGCGAGTCTACTAAAACAGCCTTTTGCTTCTCTGGGCCAGGATTAATTCAGCAGTCAAAAAAAATAATTCAACGTTCCCCTTCTAAAGGAAATGGACAGCATCCCCCAACAAAGGAAGGAAGATGAATTTGCCCAAAGGACAAGCATCAGAAAGTCTGTAGTAACTACCTTTCCCTTCTCTATCATGAGGCCTGAAGCCCTCTATCTACAGTTTGCTGAGATTCTGAGCGGATTGTTTTATGAGTTACATCATCACCATGAAAAAACAGAAAAGCTATCCAAAAGAATACCAGGACATGACGCTTACAAAACAGATGGGGATGGGGGGGAGAGGGGAGAAGCACCTGATTTGGGTTGCTGGCTCCCTCTGCTATTTTACCAGGGGTAGGGGAGAATCAAACAAAGCCAGTGAGCCCCTTAATTCTATGGGTGCATATATTTCAGTATCAAACACAAGCTAATGATGCATCATATAGAGGTGGATGCGTGAGTCTTCATGAAAGAACATTTCTCATCTGCTTCCTAAGGAACATGTGTTCTGCAGCACTGTGGATCTCAGCTGTGCTACGAGAAAAGCAATAAAAGAAATCCCATACATGTACCCTCTTCCTCTAAAACCTTTGCTCTTAACGATTCTTTTGTCAGCTGACCGCAAACCTTCGTGTTTGGCCAGGGAATGGCCACTTCTAAAACCAGGATCTCTCAAAAGCAAGCTCCTATTTATATTTTATTTAAATAATTTTTATAGTCCCCTTTTCCAGCCTCAGTTTTACTTGACATCCGACATTTAGGAAGTCTGTGGGCTCTGGCGGCTGAGCAGCCAGCTTTCCGCAGCATCCGCACCACGCTGAAGACTTAAGAAGAAACTCGGGCTGAAGTCAGTCCGCTGGGCAGTGGGAAGTGGAGAAGTGTCATTCCTCCACCTTTGCATCCCATTCTTCATTCAGGCCCCTCTAGTGTCTCCTCGCCACCTCTCACTGATTAAAGTCACAGCACAGCCTGAATGCAATGTTAGCTTCCACCTTGCCTTTGTGGAGCAGAGTTCAGCAATCCGCTGCTCAAGCTGCCTTCTCCTCCTCCTCGCGCTCTCTCGCCTTCCCTTTTGCTTTTCCCCTCGCTCGGTTTCTGAAAGATGCTCCAGTTGATGCCATTTCGTTAGCCCTGGGGGAGGGGGTGTTGGATAGTCTGTCATTTATTTATCATTATTCCGGTTTATTTATTTATTTAATACAAACAACATTTCTCTCTTAGGTTTAAAAAACACCTTCGTACAGCAGAAACAGACACGATGGATCCATGGAAAACAACAGAAAGGCGGCAGCGCCCGGAGCATCAGATGCATGCAGGGTTTCGTGCATTTGGCTGCTGCCGGTTTGTAATTTGTAATTTTTTTAACGTCAAAATGGACATGACCGTCGCTGTCACTCGGGCACTCCAGAGCTGCTTGCTAAGAAGATATTGCCCTCCAGCTGAGTATCTCCAAAAGCTGCTGAAACCAGGAGGCGGCAATGTCCACCCAGAAAGGAGAGAAAAGAATGGGGTGGGAGAAGGAAGGGAAATAAAGCCAAAAGTTAGCTGCACGATTTATAAAGAAACTCTCCCACAGCGTACCAGGCAGGGAGAAAATGCTACAAGCGATACAAGAGAAAGGAGCACCTCATCACATGCCGGGTGCTCCAGATTTGGGCTGGGAAGGTGCACCCCTGAAACATGTCAGGACGGGACCCTTCCTTCCCATCCACCCCTGTTCTCCAGACTGGGAGGACGAATCTCCACTGGTATGGTGAGAAGGGATACCACTATTGCAGTCACTGCTCTCCTATGAGGCCCAGTTATAGCAGGGAGCAACTCCTCACATGATGTTTTAGGGGACGGGTAGATGAATCCCAGCACTCCCACGAGAGGAGACCAGGTGGAAGGAATTGTCTGACTGGGGTCCAAAGCCCAGCCCCAGATGCTTCAGAGGAGGGTGCAAGACATCCGAAAAGTGTATGGTTATGGAATGATTTACTCATTGGAACAGTTGCTCCCTCATCCTAAGTTACAGGTCAGCTCCTGCCCTGGTGTAGGTGGGTTTATAACCCTTTTCTTTTTAATCTTGTCTAATGTAACTCTGGATGTTCCCCCATCTGTATAAACCACCAGTCTCCTTCTGGGTCCTGCTAAGCTGCTGGCCTCAATGATGTCTTGTAGCAATGAATTCCAAAGTCTAAGGGTATGGTTACACTTACAAGATTATAGCGCTATAGGTTATAGCGGTCCCCTTATACAGTAATATGTATAGCGCTATTGTATGTCCACACTCAGATGCTCCTGCGGTATAGCATGGCCACATTTGGGGCACTTAATGCGGCATTAAGAGCAGCGCATTAGGGCAGGTATCCCAGCATTCAGCTGGGTGCAACGTGCTTTTTAAACGAGGGGGGTGAGGGGGGATGCGTTGTGTGTATGCGGAGGGAGAGAGACAGTGGTTTTTCCGTTTTTCTGAAAGCCTGTCAGTGAGCCTCCGTTCACAGAGGGCTTTGTTTTCACACAGGCTCCCTCCTTAAACATTTGCATTGCTTATCTGCCGAGTTAAGAAAGAAACTCTAAAGAGGTACTTCCGCATTCCTCCAGCCGAGTTCAAAACAAAGGGAAGAGACGTCAATGGCCTTAAATGGCTCTAGGCATCTCCAGAGATTACTTGTAGCGCAGTGGGTGTCCACATTCTTGCTGTAGCGCTACAGCAGCTGCGCTACAGCCCTTATTCCCCATGAGGAGGTGGATTTATAATAGCGCTATAACTCAGCAGTTATAGCGCTATTAGTGCCTTGCCAGTGTGGATGGGGAGTAGGTTATAGCGCTCGTGGGGGCTTTATAGCGCTATAAAGTGCCAGTGTAACCATGGCCTAACTGTGTGTTGTGTTAAAAGAAGGATTTCCATTCAGCAGTTCTAAATTAGCTGTCTTTTATTCTTGTACCTGATTTACCTCCCTCTCTACTACTGCCCATGTTGGATTCCTTTATCACATCATCTCTGATTCCTCTCCTCTCTGTGGTAACAGTCCAACTCTTCTCTGCCTCTCTCGTCACACGGAGGTTCTTATACATCTCAGTTATGCTCATCGCTAGACTCCCTGTAATTCTGCTATATCCTGTCTAAACCAAAGTGACCAGAACTGAACTCAATGTTTCAGGAGAGGGTGAATCACGGATGTATATTATGGTATTATAGTATTTTTAGTATTATCCTCCATCTCATTCCTTCTCCATCTTAATACTTCAGTGCATTTTGACCACTGCTCCATACTGAGCATGTTTGTGGACAGCTGTCCACAATTCTGCAGCCTCTATCCTGGGAGGGAGAAGGCAGGGGGATTACAGTTAATGTAAAGCCTGGCAACGGGCACAAGCAGTTTACACTGGTTTATAATTTGTTTCAATATTGTTTTCGCCAGCGTGACCTGTTACCAAAGGGATGGTCCCAGCGCTATTCTTTCCAGGAGCACCTTTTCCAAATCTAGCTATCCCATTTTTAATATTTTGGTGCAGAATTCCCTCAGGGGTAGCAGGTGAAGCATTTCACCAGGGTTAGCAGCACTGCGCCAGGAACACAAGATGTGGGCAGGCAGGCTCAGTCCAGCAGGATCCAAGTGTGGAGGAATCCAGGTGTGGGGTGAGGCAGCTCTGTGTAGGACAATCTGGGTGCAGGTAGCTCAGTGTGTGGGGGGGTCTGGGTGCAGGGGCGATGGGACTCTGCCGGAGGGAGTCCAGGTGAAGGTGATTGGGGCTCAGCGGGGAGGTGTGTGTGTGGGAGGATGGAGTTCTGCAGGGAGTGGGAGGTCTGGATGGCTCAGCGGTGGGTCCAGGTGCCCGGTGGGGTGGTCTGGGTGCAAGTCTAGGTATGGGGATGTCAATTCCAGGTGCAGAGAGGGTAGGGCTCGTCATAGTGGTGGTTTGAGTGCTGAAGTCTCAGCAGGGGGATCTCTGGATACAGAGGGTGATACTTAGCGGGGTCTGGGTATAGGGGGCGGGTCTAGATGCATGGGGGTTGGGTGGACGGTGAAGGTGGGTCTGACCTGCCCCAGCCCAGGGCGACCCCAGCCCCACCTCCCCTCCCCTTACAATGGATTTACCTCTCCACCAACTGCTCCAGGCACCTGAAACAACATGCCTGCACTGCTGGAGAGGGAGCGCATGACCACTCTTGCAGCTTCCTTTTGCTTCCCCGGCAGAAAGTCATTTTTCTGCAGGGAAGCAAAGAAATCTGCATGGGACAGGAATTCTATGTGCGCATAGTGGCACATATTCTCCCAGGAGTATTCATTCTTAAGCTCCGTCAGAATTCTTGTGTGCAACCCTCTGGGTCTGGTGACCTGTTGCTCCTTAATTTATCCATTTTTTTCCAGCACCTTCTCTTTTGACACCTCAGTCTCTGACAGCATCTCACCTTTGTTACCAGAAAAGAGTAGGTGCAGGACATGGCTTGTGCCCTGTGGTGAAAACTGATGCAAAGAAATCCTTCTGCTTCTCTGCAATATCCTTATCCTCCTCATTTTCTCCCTTTACTCCTTGGTAATCCAGTGGATCCACCAATGCGCTCCGACAGTCTTCCCACCTCTGATATACTGAAATTGTTATTGGTTTTGTATCTTTGGCTACTTGCTCTTCAAATTTCATCTTAGACCTCCCAGTTCCAATCAGACATACTGCTTGGCATAATTTATGGTCCCTTACATTGTCTTCATTACTGCTTAACTGTTCTAGAACATACTGGAGGAGAAGCTATTCTTGATTTAGGCCTTGTGTACAATAGGAAATTAGTTTGGTGTAATGGTGTTGAAAAATCCACACCTCTGAGTGATGCAGTTAAACCAACCTAACCCCCCAGTGTAGACAGTGCTAAGTTGACAGGAGAATTCTCCCATCAACCTAGCTACTGCCTATCAAGGAGGTGGGGTACCTACAGCAAGAGGAGAGCCCCTCCCATTGGCATACGTACTTGAAGCAGTGCAGCTGTCCACTGTAGCACTGTAAGTGTAGACAAGCCCTTAGTCCTAAGCAATACACAGGACTACACTCAAAACATTGCTGTAGCTGAGCCACTTAGTAACAGCGAGTACAGTATAATGAAGTTCAACATCATCTGGGAATAAATCATATAGAACCTTACCTGGTGACACTCAATTTAGAAAAAGGCATTTTAAAACAGGGAGGAATCTAGGCAAAAAGGTTCTAACATTAGGAAACTTAAATCCTTGGACTCAGCATGACAGCTACATAGGCACACATGAGAAAGGATGCACGAGGCACGCACACATTTCAACACAAGAAGATAAGTAAAGCAGCATGGCTAAATAATAAGTTTCAAGAGGTTATCTGACCGTACCCTCCAGACCCAGCTGTTTCCAAGAAGCAATTGTTTGATGGTGTCAACAAATCGATTAGTTAAAACTTTGCTCCATTGTGATGTTTGGCAATTTTGTATGCAGCTAGTTTAAGTTGTCCAATATTACCATTTCATTAGCTTTATTTTCCTTTGGTCTCTCTATCAGTACATTCAAAATCCTTTTGCTGATTAGAAGGCCAATATTAACACTCTAATATAGTAGTAGTCTTATGGCTTGGGATTTCTATCCATTGTCGTCTAAGGTTCTCTTTACTTTGATGCTGCCTCATTAAAATCCTAGGGAATTGTCAAGATCTGGAGCAACTTCCACACCTACCGCTCCAACCTCACCTGTCCTTCCCTGGATTGTTTATAGGCAGGTATTAGAGGAGCACTGCAGCATGCTCCTGGAGTGCCTGTTAAGTCAAGCTCTCCTGCACTGCCAGCTAGTCTCATTCACGTATGTTTGCTTTTATGCCCCTCACTGCTATGCAGGTGTTTATAGTTTGCATATGGGGCTGGATACCTATTTGTATTCAACACTTCAGTCTAACACCATGTTACTTTCCTGCAATTTTACCTCTGAGATCTCAACCGGCCCATCCCTGTTCAGCTGTAATTCTGGTCTCCTCTTTCCCTGGTTCCTTGCCTTTGTGTGACTGACAATGTTAGAAAAGATCCGTGTCTGACCTAGTTGCTCTTCGGACAACTCTCCCCACACTCTACTTTAAATAATCTCTCAAGACCTTATATTTTCTGCCTGGCAATGGGACCCGTCTGCACCCTAGGACCAGAGGGGTGGAGCCCAGCATACTACAGCCAGGAACTCAACTCCACCACCAGGTACATGCCTTCCCTCCGCAGTCCAAGGCCAGAGTACATAACCTGACCCAAGTTAGTCTCTGATGGCCCTAGGGAGGCTGACCCAGCAATAGTGTATCCCTTGGAGGCGGTTGTAGCATTCTGAAATCCTTGGTAAGTGGCTACACCTGCAGAGTTGGACTCCCCTCTGCCAAGAGAGGGCGAGCTCATCACCTTCTTATGGCGCACGCCCAGAGAAAGGGACACCTGGGGTGGAGAGAGAGCTGAGGGAAATGTTTCACTATTTAGCTCCACGCTGCCTGCAGCCAGTTAGTAAATGACCATCCCTTAGAGCCCAGTTAATGGCCTCAACATTTTGGGCTTCCGATACTTTATTGCCACGTACAGCCGCCATGGCCCCTTGGTATGTCATCTGCCCTCCACACTGGAGCGTACCTGTGATCGATCCTCACTGAAGCGGAGCGGCAGGGGCCCCAGAGCAGTGATAGTGGACATTCAGCCACTTGCCATCGCGGCGGTGCCAGACGCGGGTCTCTTCGGACTGCGTGGTGCGGGGCCGGCCCTGGCCATCGATGTATTGAGTCAGGCGGATGTAGGCAATGCAGGCTGCATCTTCGCCGATGACATGGACGTGGGGGTTCAGGATGGTGGTGTGGATTGGCTTGCTGTTCTTGGACAGTACTGGGAGGGACATGCAAAAACCATCAGCTTCATGTCCCCATTGAGAAGGTCAAGGCCTTGCACACCACTACATCGACTGTTCCCATTTCCTTCCCCTCCCACCTGCATCCTAGGCCGCAGCATCTCCTGCTCCCAACACTCCCCAGGCACCTCTCTTACTCCTGAAATTCAACCTCCTCACTCCTAAAGTTTCCTAACCCTTCAGCTCCTATTTGCTCTGCACCGAGCACATTCCACACATCAGCGCTGCCAGTGCCTCAATTACAGGGCCATTCTCATTCTCAGACGTTACTTGTAGCACAGCCACGTGCAAGGGCTCTTCAAGGCTAGCCAGGACCTCCCTGGGTACCAGCAGGCCTCAGTGAGTGACAGACACTCCAGGGCTGCCATGCAGACAATGAGAAAGAGGTGACCGGGCCTCCTTCACCTCCCAAGCCAAGGATCAGTGTGCGCTAAGCGGGCCCTTTCCCCAAGATCAGCCACGTGTGGCAGGTCAGGATAGTAGCTCACTTCCCTCGCACAATACTGTGGTGACTCTTGGGGATGGAGGCAGGACAGGAAACCACAGGGGTATTATTTAAGAAAAGGACAACCCCCGCACAAGGGCATTTGCTGGATTTGCCTTCCCAGCCACACAGACAAGGTGTCCCTCCCTCTGACCCAGTTACCAAAGGGTTCACCAGGGGTTTTGGGATCTGAACCAGGCATATGGGACCTCAACTTGGAGAAATTCTGAGAGCAGTACACTGCAAAGAGCTATGTCCTGGTACGCGTGACATACATAAGCTGGGTTAGCGCCTCTTTTCTTTTACACTGACTGGAAACTCAGTGTCTTGGTCCCTTTGAACCACCGGTTCCCACTCTGACAATGTACTTTGTGCCAGACTAGCCCCACTCCCAGGGCGAAGAGAAATGAGGGAAACAGAAAACCTCCCTCAGTGAGGAGAGAAATTGCTGGATTTTAATAACCCTTCACAGTTCACCCACATTAAACCCTGGTGTCCATGGACAGTCTAAGAGAACTGCAGCCATTTCCCAAGATAGGGCAGAGAGGTGTGGAAAAGGGGCTGCTGGCATTGCTGGAATCTGTTCACTCACAGTTCTCAAAGTAAAACTTGTGGAAGTCCATCCCCTCAACTAGGTTCCCCAGTGCTTCAGGTTCAAATGAGGTCAGGCCCGGGTCACAGATCTTCCTGTAAAGAAAAAGGAATATTTTTGCCCTAGGGATTTTACCCCCTTATCAACCTCTCAGAGCCGTCACCCTTTCTTGGACTAGCCCCAAAGTCCAGGGGCTATTTTGTGCCATATTGCTAGCTCCTGGTGCTTATTCAGATATGCCACTTGCCCGGAACTGAGACCCATGTTGACTACCCGGAGCTGGTGTGATTCCTTCTGTTCTGTGGTCCAGTCAAGCATCCAAGCATGCATCAAACGCAGTCTGTTCCTTAATCCTATCGCCTTCCATCTCCCACCGATCATCCCCATCCCCATCGGCTCCTGCATCACACAGCTTCCAGATGTGCTCCTTTGATGGTCACCCTTTCTACTGCTTGGGGTCTGCCTTACTCCTGGTACCAAATGTTCAGCTAAAGAACCCCCTTGGCTCTAACCCCCCAGCTACAGTTGTAGAAGAGTGAAGCATAACACTTTCCACCCTGTTGCCTGGTCGGCTCCCCGCTGCACTGGACAGCCTGCGTGATTCACGCGTGGGCAGGGGCCATTCCACCTCTCGCCCACAGGCTGGCATGTAGAATGCCCAGTGATACGTAGGTACTTACGTGTATGCCTCAAAATCTCCATTGTTGATGGCTTCAATCAGCTGCTCTGTTATCTTAATGATCTCTTGTTTGCGCACTGTGGGCGAGAAGTAAAGGCAATTTAACTATGCATCTGCCTTGACTGGGAGAAAGTAAGACAACTGAGTGCCTCTTACTGGACAATTTGCAGCACACCATTGACCCTGATCTCACAGGAGGAGCTCCCTGCACTCCAGAGATGGCAGCCATCTATTCAAGGGCACGGGGTCGGTGATATGAAAGGGAAATGATGACCCCAGGATGCAGGGAAAAGGGGAATAAAGACATTGTGTCTCATTCATCTTTTTCTCCATTAGCAAGCCTATCCCAGGAGCCTCATCGGCTCCTGACAGGCCGGGCTGCTTCCATGGACTGCAAGGAAGGGCCTCTGGTCAGCGAGCAGGCCAACACAAAGGAAAACGTAAAACCTGGTACCAGCTGTTGGAAGGGAAGCCCCCTGCACATGACATCCATGTATAAGACTGGCCACAACAAGGTCAAGCCAGCTAAAAAAATCCCTCAGCAATTTATCTATGACCATCACCAACACTCCCCAGATGGCGAGTGCTGCAAACATGCCATCGGGACACATGCAGGGACAGATTCCACAAGCTAGTGAGGCAACTAAAGCAGAACAGATTGCCGACTCAACGGGGCTGGGCTCCATCCCCCCGCAGTAGCCCATGCTTGGACCACAGTTCCCTGTAACTGGCTTCGGGGCACTCAGCACTCGACTGGGCACTGCCACTGCTCAGCTGACATTCATGTGGCTGGATCAACTGCCTGTTGCTGTCCCAGTCCTCTCTGGCCAGCATTCCTATTTCCTTCGGTCAGCTGTACTCAGCCCAGCTCCCCTCGTCTTGACATCCCTACCACCGATATCAAAGCACCTAACACTGCAGCAAAGCCTGCACAACGAATGGGCCTTATTACAACTCTCAGTAGCAGTTCCTAGGGGCTCACTAGAACTAATCTTTCCTTTGGAGTTCGCATATCTGAGTACACACAGATCCCACGGCTACAGCCATATATACCGTACACACGCATGCATCTACATATATACCCAAAGTCTCCTACATCTGCCTCCCCCACACATGCATGCTCTGTATGTGAAGACATCGTATGAACAGCGGGCACTATCTAGGATGTGCCAATGAGGTGGCATCTGTAAAGCTACAAAAATAAATAACCTAAGTGTTGCTAATGTCACCAGCTATCTGAAACCACCCCTCCCCCTCCACTTCTAACACTAATTGGCCTGGTTAAGGTGCAAAAAGGTCATCTTAGCTGATGAGAGGTGACCACACCCACTTCTGAAATCCACCAAGAAAGTTCTGCTATGCAGCTCTCCACAGGTACATTTCAGCCAGTAGCATGAGCTCATCACACTAACTGAGCAGGTCCTAGCAGTGGGGCTGGTGTACTGTAACGTAGTGTGTTATTTGTGCACCGATGGGCATGGGAAATGGATCAAGGGGCTGCACTGGGTTACACTGGCTACGAAATGATGCTTCATGAGCAAGTCACTTGGCGTCTCTTCCCTATGAGGACAAATGGCAAATTGGATCTCCCACCCCATGCAGAGAGTACAGATACATTCTGCGTCTCAAGAAGGAACCCCAGGAGCTGGGGGAAGTGCAGAGAAAGATTTCCTTTGGGACGAGTGAAGAAGCCTAAAGCCACAAGAGCTGTGGGCTCTCATGTCAGAGGGTCTCCAGCTCAACATGCACCACAGCATTCACTCCACAGGTCAGAGACTCAGCCAATACACAACACTGTGCCTTGCCCTGGTGTTTACTGTATGCACTGAGCTACCATAGGAACAGAGATGGTGTGTGCCCTTACCTCCGAGGGTGGGCACCCCTGGCCTTCACACAGCATGGCATTCCTGCCTCCCACTCAAGATGGAAGTCAGCACGGCCTCCCCTGCTCTCTCTTCTAGGAAGGGTAATCAAGGACCAAACAACAGCGGTCTCCTGAAACCCTTCCCACCATGTACTGTCTCACACACCTTGGATAATACTGTCTGGGTGTTGCCAGTGGGAGGCTCACACGGCTGGATCTTCCCTAGCATTGCCAGGTAGCATCTCCGCAAGTGAGGACCACAACACAGTAACTAAGGCCCTGCCCACACTACAACTTTTAACCAAGTCTGTAGTCACTTCAAGGCATGGTTGGCTTTAAATTTGGCTTGTGTGTACACACACACACACACACACACACACACACAGAGCATGGTTCACATGTGGCTAGTGACCATATGTTCCACCCCATGGCTGTCCTCCTACAACCGGTTACCCACACTGGTCTGCAGTGGGACCCATGGGCCCAGTAATCATGCCTGTGTAAGTGGTTTGAGCGGATCCTCTTTCCAGAGCATGTGGCCCCATGTGCTGTTTGGGCCGCTCCGTGTGCAAGTCCTTCAGGCACTGAATCCTCTACTGAGGAAGTAAGGGACAACTGCCCGGGGTCTCCTGGAATGCACTCACACAAGTGCAGTTGGCAGCACGGCAGCAACGGGAGAAACAATTGTGTGTGGACATGAACTGAGCCATGTTACTCAATGTCACTGTGCCTCTAGCCAGCTACAAGGGCCACTGTAGCATGGAAGGGCAACTAGCCCTCTCGAGCAGGAACCAGGAGGACAGGGCGCATAAGGGTGAAGAAGAGGAGGGTAACTAGACATCTAGAATTAGTTGCACTACTCCACTACTGCTAGCCAACCGCTAACTTACACGCTGCACTGTTAAGTACAAATGGAACTACGGGAGTTAGCAAAGGCTCCGACTGAGCACGCTCTAACTCCAGTGTCTGCCCTGGGCTGTCCCAGGCAAGAAGCTTCTCCTCACAAGACTGCGTGGCTGCAAAACAAACGTAAGCATTAAAATAATATTAAAAAACCCAACAACAGAATGCAAAAATTAAACCAACAAAGCAGCACACCACACAGCCCCAGCCCCCATCTCCACACACACCTGCACCCTATCAACCCCCATCTTCCAGGCTGGCTCCTGTCACACCGTATGGGCCGCACAATGCTCAGAAGGGCATTGGTAGGGGAAAACCCTTCAGAGCACAGCGGAAATCTCACTGATGCCAAAGGGCTTGGCCTGAGCATGCCCTGAAGCAGCCCACCCTCTCAGGTCAGTGACTGAGCAGCACAGGGGAGAATGGGGGGAACGAGCAGGAGATCCAAGTCACTGCAAATCTAAGGCAGGAGGAGCGAATGCTTCCTCACTCAGCGGAGAGGGAGCGCAGCACTTCACACTGCACCACAGCCAGGGCGGCTGGACAAGGGAGGAAGCCGTGCTGCAGGGCGCACAGCAATTTGGAGTTAACAGATTATTTCCCTTCCCATCTGGCCACAGAGGACCCTCTTCCTCAGTCACTGCGCCTGACAAAGCCACACATTCTTGAAGCTGCTTCCAAATGAGAGGCGCAACCACTTCAAATGCTAACAGACAGGTCTGAGGGGAGGCAGCAAAGGAGGGACAAGAGGAGAGGGCAGCTGGTCCCTCCCACCGGTTACAGACAGCTTGATAGGAGGGGTCCCAATATCCCCGGGCATCACTACGCTTGTGGCCTTTTCCACTACGGTCCCTGCTGGGTAGGCCGTGAGGCCAGCAGGAGAATGGACCCTGTTGCTCCACTGCATGCCTTCAGGGAGGGGCATGGTCAGCCGAACCACCTGCTCTTACAGTGTCTGCTGCCAGGACACTACAGAGCTGACAGATTCGGGGAAGACCCGGGAGAACACACGATAACTGATGGGATTTTTCAGCTCCAAACCCACTGAG
The DNA here is from genome assembly GCA_007922305.1 of Dermatemys mawii. NCBI lineage: Eukaryota > Metazoa > Chordata > Testudines > Dermatemydidae > Dermatemys > Dermatemys mawii. The sequence goes on along the minus strand of ML677335.1, from coordinate 48,336,251 downwards.
GCACTGAGAGAGAGACACAACAGAGACGCACATGCAGAGGGAAAGCCCCTCCAGAGTCAAGGCTTCACAAAGCGCTCCAGAAACGGTAGAAGGCACAGGGACGGGGTCTTTCACCTGCCACAGCCCTACTCCCAGAGAACCCTGGAGGCGACTCACCCTACTACTGGTACTCAGCACTTCCATGGCACCTTCCAGATGAGGCACTCAAAGCTCATCACAAACAGGAGACAATTCAGTCTCACACCACCCCTGAGCATCAGGCCAGTCTCATTCCCATTTTACAGCTGGGTAAACTGAGGCACAAGAGCCAACGTCACCCAGCGAGTGTCACCGCAGAGATTGCCATGCCTTATCCACAGGGAAGCAGGGGAATGGAATTAGCCAGGATGAGGGTCCACTTTACAGGGGGCTCTGGAGAATTTTAGCATGTGAGGGAGGAGAGATGGATTTATTTATATGCTGACATACTGGAAATGAAAATCCACCCTCTGGAAGGGAACTGGGGAAAGGAAGGTCATGGGGAGGGTGGAGGAAGGATGGGGAGGATGCTGTGGAGCGCTGCACCCCGGGACTTACTGGCTGAGAAACAGAGAGAAAGCTGGGACTGCATGGACTCAGTCTGTGTTTTGCTCTCACTGTGCCTCCGTCCTTCAAGCACTGAGCTGCCATCCCCGGTGGAGAGAGGGGGAGCTAGCATGGCAGGGAATTAAAAACACAAAAAACAAACAAAACACGCAGTTCAGTAAATAAAAAAAGAGAAAGGAAGGAGAACATTAAAGAAACCACATTGCTAGGCACAGAAATCTGCAAGAGCACCCTCTAGCATAAAGGCAAGCAGCCTGCACTACGGCACGGTCCCTCAGTGCTATGTAGAACTGCACACTCCTTCCAGCCCTGCTACACTCCAACCAATGGAGGCATCACTGCCCACGTGCCTAGAAGCTGTCGACTGCTCCATTGGCCTCAGCCGGTCCTCGTACACCTACCTAGTCTGTCTCACTCAAACTCAGCAGCAGCAAAGTAGTTCCCCAGGGGCCTGGCTATGCGGGGAGCTGAGGACGCCAGGCTTCGCATAGCAATGGAGGGAGGATGAATTTCTTGGCTCAAGTGACAAACAGATTGTAAACAGGGAAAGATACCCGCAGCGTGTGTCTGTGTGAGATAGAAAATAGCGGGTCCTTCTCTTGACCCTCTCATTGGATTTCAACTTCTGGTTAGTTCACTACTTCAAGGTAGGAGTTAAATAAGGAAGCATTTGGTGAGTGCTGGAATTGCTAGAAGAAAAGGGATAACAGTACTAGCCAGAGCTGGGAATAGTGCAGACAGTAACTGTGCAAGCTTCTCCCCTGCCACCACCTGTCACCGCAGCATCTTCTGCTCTTCCAAGTCCTAAGAAGATACCCCTACAGCTCAGTCGGTAAATGCCAATTCTGAGCCGCAGCACGCCTGCCATTCCAGCCTTCGGTTTCCTACGTGGCCCTTCAATGCACTTTAGCCCGACCTACGGTCTCCTCGCTAGGTCAGTCCGACCCTTTCCTCTTTCTTCACAGCTCTGCTAATGACCTTCACTCCAGACCTGCAGTACCCACTGCTCCAGTTCTGGGCCTTTGTCAAGCACAAATTGCCAGTAGTACTGGGCTTCAATAAAGAGCGACTTCAGAATGTGAACAGTCATCTATTCGAGATTAGAGAGTCCAAACTGGTTTCTGACCCCTGCCTCCAGGGATCAAAGAATACATATTCCACTAGCCATTACTAATCTCCTGAGTCATCCAGTCCCCAACCCTCAAGTTGGCTTCATTCAATCCTCACTCTGGAAAGAAGTGAGCGCTACAGCATTAGCATGTGATGGGGCCAGGTCTCCCTGTGTATTAGAGAGTTTGTCCAGCCAGCAGTGTGTGTCTCTGGTACCCATGACTCCTCAGAATGGCTGCCAGCAGCTCACTGTGCAGCAAGTCACAATCATCCCAGCTGACTCATGGGTATCAATGAGAACAGCCCCCTGAGCCTGGCAGGGCTAGAACTAGTGCTATCCTGGGTGTTTGACAGAACAGCCTTTGGTTGTCAGGAGGATGGGTCGGGAGAGAGTGCCTGTGCCTCACTGCTTCCTACTGCCTCTCCCCCAGCCGAGAGAGACTTCAGAATTTGCTCCCAGGGAGAGCACTGTCTCCACCACATTCCTCTTCAGTGGGGCTGGAATTTCCCTGATCTGCTTACACCTCCCAGTGTACTGGGAAGCTGCTGAAACACTGCACTCCAGCACAGGCAGGCCTGACTCATGTAAGCCCATGACAAGGAGGAGAAAGGATTGTACAGTGTGGTCATGGAGAGGTAAACAATTTCACCCCCTTCTTTATTAATATCTCTCTCCTCTAAAATGCCTCAATGCTGTGGCAGCCAGGGAATTCCATTTCCACCTGTAAAGGGGAAACAGAACAGAGAGCAGAGTCCCTTTGCCCTGGACCAGCGACAGTACATCCATCCAAAAGACATGGGTGGGGAAACAGAGCTCCTTGGAGAGGGGTGAAAACAGGGAGATCTCGATCCCTTGCAAGCTATATCAACATACAGAAAGGAACAGCTAGATTCCAGATCTGAGAGGGGAAGAAATAGAGAGATTCCAGTCCTGTAAGTGGTTGGGAATGGAGAGATTCCAGTGCTAGTGAGGACAGAATTCCCACCATGAGACTAACAAGACACACAACTCAGGGCATGGAGGATTCACACACCTCAAAAGCCAGGCTGGCCACTTCTTCAAAGCAGACTGACTGGTGCATACTCCACTGCAATAGGTATGGCAGACAAAGCCATGGCAAACTCAAGAACTGAATCAGATGTACAGCTCTGGGGATGTTAGACCACAATGACTGAACTCTGCGCCACCAGTGGCGGGTCGGACCTCCAGACTACAACCCCACAATATCACCTACCTTTCAGATCCTCATCTTCAGTGGTGGTGTTACAGCTCTCTGTGGAACCCTGCACGGCACAAGAGAATGTTACTAGATGGCAAAGTCAGTAGATTGAAGACACTTCCGTTTGTCTGTGGAAGAGGTTGGGGGAAGCGCAAAATAAAGGAAAGGACAGCAGTGGGATGAGAGAAGGAGCACTACTAAGAGAACTGGGATGAAACTGGGCAAAGTGTTGGTCAATACCTAGCAGCAAGACCAATTAGACTTTGGAGTGGCCTCTCATGAGAAGTGACAAAGAGCACTGCATGCATCCGACAAAGTGGGTACTAGCCCAGGAAAGCTTATGCTTCAATACTTCAGTTAGTCTTTAAGGTGCCACAGGACTCTGTCACTTCTGCAATTCCAGACTAACACGGCTACCTCTCTGATTCTTGACTCTCATGAGAAGTGGCACAAGCCCTGAAAGCTGGGACCATTCAAGAAGGCAGCACCAAGCCCTGGGAGTATATATCATAAGGGACAACTCACGCTGGGGAGAGTTCTCCTATGAGGGGAGAGAAGAGGGAATATGGGTCACCTAATAACTTTACCTTAGAACGCACTGAAAGGAATGGTCTACAACTCCAGAGGCACACAGGATTCTCCCACATTGCCCACCATGAGTATGCACCTGGTGAGGATCTTGCCCACTGGGTCAGGAAAGGGACAGTGAAATCTAACTTGGGATCTACTAGCCCTCCCTGCCCAACTGTTCTAGAGGTCCACAGCCACACTCCCAGTGCCAGAGCGACTGTTCACAACCATCCTGTGATGCATCATCAAAAGGGTAGGAACAAGGGTCATGGAGGTTTCTCTAAGGAAAAATAATAGCGACACACCCCTTACCTTTATGCCGTCTGTGGCATTGTGGACAACGGTTGTTTGAGGCTCCTAGGAAAAGAAGGGGGGAAAAGAAATAAGCTCAGATTCTCAAACCTTTTCCCCTTTTCATTCTTCGACAAGCGCAGAACAAGTGACCAACATGGAGACAAACCACAAACAAACTCACTCCAAGCTGCTGACATGTTTTCAAACACACGCTCCCTGCTCCAAGGGCTTCTTGAAAAGAGATGCTCAACTAACAGCTACATTTACATGGAGACAAAGCCCCCAGACACCCACCAGGTCCCAATTCACCTTCTGAGAATGGCGTTGGCATACACCTTAAACCTGTGACCAGCTGTGAGTATAAATCTCCCCCGTCTAGAAGGCAAGTGACTAAGCAATGAGCTCTCAGCAAGTTCTCTCTCAGAGAACAGATTTTTGGGGGAGGGGAGCTAGGGAGACGGTGGTGGGTTGGGCAAGGGCCTTTATCTCCCAGCTTTCCATTGAGTTTGCCAGATTTTTTACTCTGAAAAGGGACATTCATAATTTCCATAAGAAAAAAAGAGACAAAATAAGCCAATGTGTCCCAGAGAGGAACCGCTCAGGGAACTGGGCTACAAAGGAAAAATGCATAATTTGCTAAAACAAACGTCTTCCAAATGAGACATTTGTAACAGAAAAAAGCATCAGAAAGGTGCCTTCAGCACCAAAAGAGGAGCAGGTAAAGCCAATGCGGGGGAAGCTGAAAATTATGTAATGTCCCAGGAAAAAAAAAACCTCTCTGGAATATTACAGAAAGCAGCTGCCAGGCCTCCAGGAGCACAAGCTAGTTTCTGCACTCATCTCTTTGCTCAGGAGACAACACGTGGGATCCTGCCCCATCTCACCCACCGACATCACTCCTCTGGGTAGATCCACAAGGGCACCAGGGCTGCGATGTACACAATGCACACTCACCCATCCATCTCCTTTACCTACTTGACTGCTGCCTGATCTTCCAAAGGTATCCAGATAGAACACACTTGGGCTGGGCTGATAAACATACCAGGCATAGCATGCCCTGCAACCCCATTGCAGGCTGCAGAACATGAATGGGTGATGACAGCGCAGAAGGCAATTAACCTTGGAGCCACTAGGGCGAGTGGGCCACAAAGGGTTTGCTTCGAGATGTGTCTGCCCACCCAACCCGCTCACGGTGGCCTGAAGTCCATGCTTCCTTTTCCTGGGTATTGGAGAGTGGCTCCATCACTATCTTCTTCAAAACCAGCCTCCCTCAAGTCAGAGATGAAAATTACACAGGGCCAGCTGCAGTCCCCATATCCAATCACCACTCCACTCAGCTTCTGCAACCCCCTACGGCTGTGACTAGACTCCACAGCAGCAGAGCAACAGACAGAACTAAGCCAAAACACAAGCTCAGACAGAGCAGAACAAACAGCACTCAGGGAGGCAAGAGTCAAAAGTAACCCAAACAGGAAAGACAAGGAAGTAGTAGTAGTAGTCAGGGAAGATACCATGGACGTCTGCACTGGGGGAGTTTCTTTTGCTGGGCTTACTAGACTGGTTTTGTTGTTGCTCTGTGGCTGAGACAGAAAAACAGATTGTTTTAGTTCCTCTGCTGGGCAGCAGAGTCAGCAAATCTTTACAGTATTGTCCTTGTAATTCCCCGCCTTCTCCTCAGCCCCACTCCCCACACACATCTTGCAGCAAGAGAGGAGGACAAGGGAACCCTTCCGTGGTCGCTACAGACCACCCCTCCCCCAGAGGTGACCAGGTGTGAGCAGATGTACCAATACTCAAATATGCATGGATGGTTAGAGCGATGGGAAAGGAGAGCAAAAGAGGCAGCAGCCCAAAGGGGGAAGGGAGGTAGAGAGAGGTGCAAACAACCACCTCTAGGGCAGGAGGGCTGGGAGCTGGTGGTGACCCCAGGAGATGAGGACCCAGGGCTGTGTATAGACAGACTACAAGTGTGATAGGTACAGGAAACGAGTGGGGCAATCTCAGATATGGCTGGTCTGTAGTTGTGCTTTTGAGAACCCAGGCACGGGATGATGCTGGCAGGGCCCCAGAGAAGGTGTCTTTCCCCAGCGAGTCTCTCGTAGACCAGGCAGGTGAGTAACACCTCTGTCCTCCTCATTCACACAGCCCAATGGTGAGGCAGAGCTCCCAACTCCCCTCCTGCTTGCAGCAGGGAAACCTTCCGTTCGGCGAGAGAGGCCCTGCTGAATCAGGAACGTGCAGAGCCCGTGTCTCATTGGAGGCCAGGCCAGCATGCACTGAGGCTGCTTCCCATGGTACATTGCCTCACCTGGGAATCCAACCATGACCCTGCAGGAGTCTCCCAAGGGCCTGCGGTGCAATGCTGGGCGAACAGGACTGTCCCCCGCACAGGAGACTGGGCTCTCGTGACTGAAACAGTTTCACCCCTTTTCCCCTAAGTCTTCCCTTCTGCATGATGCCAGCAACGAGGTAAAACCAGCAGCTCCGCAGGCTCACTGCAATCCCGCAGCTACAGGTCAGACTCGTAGGGACTCAGATTTCAGAGCTGGCTGGCTCCTTGCACCTGCCCCCTTCCCCATCCCTTCAAAAGCAGCACAGAGAGAGGGTGACTCAAGGGACCCCAGTACATCACCCCCTCACCACCCAGGAACCAAAACTGAGGCTGGAGGATGAAGAATTCAAATACCAAATAAGAAAAGGCCTGGCAAGAATTTAACCACACCCACTGCAAGCAGGTAATGTGGGGCTGAGGTGTCTGTGTGTCCCCCCGCCCACGCTCCTCTCCCCAGCTTTCCTTCCACAGCCACATGCCCTGCTGGAGCTCCCTTCAGATCCCCTGAGGACAGAGCATGGTGAGCCTGCCCAGCCCCCAAAGTCAGGAAGGGAGCAGCATTTCCATGCACACACCAGACACTATCTGCATCTCAGTCTAGCCCCACATTATCCTGCTTTCTGGCATTCCACGTACACGGCTTCAATGGGGGCGTTTCTAGCCTGGGATGGGGTGGGAGGAACCTCCAAGGGAGCCACTACAACCCTGAACCTCTCTGCAGAACAGCTGATAATCACTCAGCTGCCTCACTCAACTCAGCCCCACAAGAGCTTTCGAAACGCATTCTGCAGACCCATTCTCCACCCTGCCTGCAACACCTGGCTGCCCACTGCTGTCCAAACAGAACTGAAGGAAGCGGTAGTTCTGCATGGCATATCAAGGTCCCGGACGTCCACCAGCTGACCAGATCCCTAGCGTCGTACTTAACTCCTGAATGGAGCCATTGCGAAACCAAAGATAGAAAACTGCTGCCCATCTCTGTACCTTCTAGGGAGATGCCTGATTTAGTGACTTTTGCTCATTGGACCTCTGTGGCCATTTAGCCAATTGCTCTTCACTTTCAGAGGCAGGCATCCCACATGTAGAAAGCAAAACACTGTAAGCATACAAGTGAGCCACAAGCATGCACACCCCTGCCCCTCACTGACACCACTGGGCACCAAGTCTCCTTACAGATTCATGCAGTACAGATGAAGATCTTGACTTTTAAAAGAAGGCAGTCCACCTAGGAAAGCATCAGGCCATTGAGAAGAGCTACTTGATAGGACCAGTTCTGGGAGAACCACAAAAAGTGCTCTCTGAGCTAGACAATGAGAGACAGACAGACAACACAGAAGGTGCAAGAGAGAACACAGACCAGTGATCATAGCACTAAGGACACACGTGGGCCAGCCAGCTAGAAGAAACGAAAGCAACACCGGCCATTTGGGCTCGCCCTGTATTCAGGGGTTGTTTCTCTAAGCGTCACTGCCTGAACCCTGAGACACTGTTTGATTCTCATTTCCCAGCTGCCTTGATGCAATGAGCAGAGGGCGCATAAGGGTAGGTGCTGACGTTGAGCAGAAGAGAAGACGACAGAAGGACACCAAGAACTTCTACCCCTACATTTAATACTTTGGGGATTGAGAGGAGGGGCTGCAGCCCTAGGAGTCAAATTTTGCCATGGGGTATTCCAAGTGGTACTTTGAGATTCACTACTTGTAAAGTTTTAATATGACAGAGGGAGGGCAGAATTCCCAGGCAGTAACAGAGAAGCCGACTCCTCTGTTCTGGCATCACTCCACATTGCTCCCCTTCCTGCCTTAGAGAGCTCCTGTTCTGTCTGAAAGGAGGCAAGAGCTGCAACGCAGCAGACAATACAGTAGATTCCTGCATGTTAGTTACCACCCACATCTCTGAGACATACACAAGGGCAGTAGCTACTGGGCTGCAGATCATTCCCTGTAATCCGGCACTGGCTGGTTTTCTTTTTGCTCGCTTGAGATATCAGCACATCGCCATTTATCCAACATGTTCTAGAGATAGCAAACACATCTGGATGCATGAAGGGGGGGAATGGATACAGTGGGGAGGGTATCACTGGGTACTTGATTCATGCTGGGAGAAGTAATTGAGATCTGGGGAAAAGGAGTTCTGGATTACAGGGCTGAAAAACCTTTTCAGTACAGCGTTTTAAAGAAAATAAATTAAGGGCAGCTTTGAGCCACCAGGTGGTGCTGTGCCCACACCTTTTTTTCTGCGTGCCGTGGAGCTCTGTGAGAGGCCTCTGCCGTATCAGGGGTGACTCCTATTTGTTCCACACTGCAGGGCTACCACTACTTGCTCCTCTTTTGGCACTTCTACAGCAGAATGACAAGCCCATGTTCAGACAAGACACAGCCCTGCTTTGCCGAGACCCACCGGGGAGCTGATGACTTCTCCATTTGTTTCTCCTTTGGATCAGCCGTCAATGGCAGGATATATTAAACTGCATTTTAAGTAGCCAGTTTTCTGTACAGAATAGAAGCTGGTGATTGGCCAGCTCCTGACCAATCACCTGGCCCTTTCTGTGAGGACATGGACCTTTAAAATGCAAAATGACTTCCCCCCACATCCCCGCACAGACATGCTATGTAGGGTGATGAGCACAAGCTGAGCGTGCATGGCATGAGAATGGTGGACGCACGGATCACAGGCAGCTTACGGGAGGTGCTCACCATCAAATGCACACTGGAGCTCGACTTCCTTTTCTGGACACACCATTGAGAGAGGGGAAAAAGAAGGGAGAGAGGCGATGAGAAGAAAAGCACAGAAACTATTCACACCAACACTTCCCTGGGGCAGGAAGGAGAAGCAGAAGAAATGCAGACTCAGGGAAAGGGTGCAAAGTACAGGCAGTGTGTTAACAAACAACACCCCACCACACATGGGGGGGAGGGACCAGGGAGAAGACACCCAACATGTGCAGAGATGGGGGCGAGGAAGGAGGCACCCACATGCGCAGAGCCGGAGGAGGGGAGTGTTCACATCCAGAGAGGTGCCTGCAGATGCACCCAGACGGAGAAGCAATGCTTCCCACAGAGAAGGGGCAGCAGGGACCCCCCCACCCCATGCACGCAGATGAGAGGGAGGGGTGCCACGCACCCAGAGGGCAGGAAAAGGAATGCATGTGGGAGGGGCACCTCAGGGTGCAAAGAACAGGGAAGGGTTCCCCATGCACTCAGACAGGGGAGGCGACAGACACTCCCATACAGAAAGGGGGAGGGGCAGGGGAGTTGATACACACCCTCAGTCAGAGATGGGGGCAGGGCCCCCACACTCAGGGTCTGTCTGTACTACAAACAAGGTCTGTTCTAACCTGTGTTAAGCAGCACTGAAGTCACGGCAACTCTGCTTTTACCTTGGGTGAGCAGCTTGAACTCAGGCTATGGGGGAGCCTGAGGGTGAACCCTCCCTATTTGTCACTGGAGCTACCCGCCCTGGGGTCAGCTAACCCATTCAATACCCCCTCCCCACTCCCCCAGCTAGTGTTCAGAGAGCCCCTCACACACAGAAGTGGAGTAAGAGGCACAAAGGGCCTTGAAGACACCTCCTCTCCTCCCAGCACATTGCCTCCTGTCTGAGCAAGGGAGGCACCAGTGCCACCTCTCGTAACACCTTCTCTCCAACAGCTCAGTCCCCGCTCCCAACACACTGCAGACACTACCCACCTCAGGGCACTCCTTTTCCATCCTCCCCCGGGACAGAGCCCCACTTCTCTGACTTCAGACCAGCCTGACTTTTATGGGTTGCACTGCTGGCCCCAACCCCACTCACTGGGTAAGCCCAGCTACCTCATACACGCTTCCCACCTGTCTAACTCCTCTGATACCATCCACGCTTGTCTCTCCTGGCTTCTGCTCTTTCACTATGGGGTGCTGTTCCTCTCCATGTTACGGGCCACCTCTGAGCATGTCCCATAACGCACAGTACCACAGTGCACCCAATTCAAAGGAGAGGAAATGGTGGCAGGGTTCAGCCGCACAGAGTAGGAGCCCTGCACCGCAACACCTCCTACCGCCCCTGCTGTCTCCACATTCTAGCCTGTGTGCCCTTCCATGGATCACTAGACCCCCATTGTGTTAGCTTATGGGGCCCCACCTGGCCTAGGCATGAGTCTCACCTTAATCGATTGCTCTGCCAGTGCTCTCACACAGGTTCGGAGGAAGTCATACAGACAGTGCCATACAGATAAATAGATGCTCCCCCCCAACACACACACACAGCACCAGATGCATTCTCAGACACACTGCATGGTTTGGGACCAGGCAGGAAGTGTATGAACAACTGCAAACCAGAAAGCTATTTCCTGCCTCATTCTGAGACTGTATATGAGAGTTTGCGGCTCTTGAGTAGTTGCAGACCTTCTCACATGGTCCACCATGCACTCATCTTCATAGAGACAGCAAAGACTGGCTCTCATCTGGCCTATGTTCCAGGCTTCCCCCAGCCTTCTCCTCCCAGGGCATATTAGCATCTCCACAAGCTTTTCTGAAACTTGCAGGGCCACCCAAAGGGCTGCAATTAATGACCTCGATAAAGATATAACCCTCAGAAAAGAGCATTCAGAGGACCATTTTTGAATATCCACATACCACATTATGGACTTCAGAACACGGAATGTCCTTCAGTTAAGTCAGCCGCTCAAATCCAGTCTCATTTTAGGCCAAGCCAGAGCAAAGCAATGGGCTGGGTTGGAAAGCAAGCAGCAATGACCTAAGCATCATCACAGAACGTGACAGTGAACCCTGGGGTGACCAGAACCAAGAACTCCAGCAACCCCTAGGGACACCTCTTCTTCTTCCCCCAGGGACAGATCTGTGTGTAGTCGGTTATAGCTCCACTGGAGCCAATGGAGCCATAACCATTTATGCCAGCCAAAGAACCACCCCTCAAACTTTAGGCTTCACCCACTTCTACAAATCTATGGAAGCATGTGGCAGACAGAACACAGTCTGATCTGCACCAAGATGGTACAGGGAAGCTTCTCCACAAGAAAAATAATAAAAATCAATCTCATTCTGATCTTAGATACATTTCTAAGAAGGAGGAAAGAAAGGAGGAGAGAGATGAGACATACAGGGCTTTCAGGATAGTTTATATTAGAGTCCCACCTATATAGCATCAACAGCAGCACTGGCACAACAGACTTAAATAACCAGTTTGTGAAAATGGCTAGCAAAGAAAGAGCTGACTGTCAGATCACAGTATCACCGCAACACAGTCCAACCAAGTAACACAAAAAATACAAAACCAACCACCCTCTACCTCTCCCTGCAGGAATTACACAGGGAAGAGGAAATCTCAAGCTCTCTGCAGATTTGAATGTTAACCCACCAATCAAAGTACAGATTAAATTCAAACACTATTAAACAAACAGGAAGGACTCGAAGTTCTGGACACCACATAATCCCCAATGCCATGCAACAGGAAAAAAATACCAGATAAACCATAAGAAGTGGATGAACAGATTTTAACATACACAAAAAAGCAAAGAATCTAATTGAAAACTAATTGAAACCTAAGATTGTTCCACAAGACAGACCTAGGCATCTCTTACAACTAGATACTGCATGATTAATCAGTGCTCAAAAACATTTTTTTAAAAAAGTATCCACGTCAAAATATACTTGAGATTGTGACGGCACTTGATAATACTGTCTGGCACCCATGGAGAGAAATGCAGGCCATCACAGCTACAACAAATTGCCGTAGTGCAGTCAAGCACTTCAAGCAGGGTGGGCAGAATGATATCCAAACCCAAAGCCCCTCATTTTCCATGAACTTCCGTAAAGGGTCCCTGTCAGTACTATTAGCACATACAAACAATAATGGTAGATAGTGCTCTCCATAGAAGCACTTATCATATTACTCTTACAACAGCCAAACAACTTCTCCAGAAATGATAAAATACTTGCAGTCCCCAATAGAGAAAAGCTTGTAGCCCACATCAAATTCGACATTTAAAGACCTTGACCCTCTAATCTAAAGGTACTGATTAGAACAACCTTCCAATGGTAATTAGTAGGATGACCAGACAGCAAATGTGAAAAATCAGGACAGAGGATTGCAGGGTGGTGGGGTGTTAACAGGAGCCTATATAAAGACCCAAAAATTGGGACTGTCCCTATAAAATCAGGACATCTGGTCACCCTATAACTAGTGACGTTACTAAAGGAAGAGCACCTGTATATTAACAGACAACACAGGGAGAGATTTCTTGTTTGACAGCTAAAGGTGCTTTCTTCTGTTTAAACAACAACAACAAAAAAGTGTTTCCAGATGCTAGAAATAGGCCTCTAAGCCAGTGATGATGGTAACAGATGTCTCATTGCATTTACCATTTTCCCTGACTATGTGACTATTCTTATGCGGCAACACTGAATCCTAAGAGACTGCCGTAAAGTATCCTCAGACCTCTTTTCTTAACTCTAGAGGGCCACTTTTTGCTAGATGCTGTGCACGGAATAGTCCTTGTCCCAAAGGCCTTAACATCTAAGATGGCAAATAGCCAGCAGGAGGAGGAGCAGAATACAACCTACAGCAAACCGCCCACGGGGATGGTAGGCCCTAAGCTTGTTAGGTAACTCCTTTCTACAAAAGAGAGGGATTTATCAGCCACACACAGCAGTGCCTTTACCAAGTCTTGGGCTGGTCAATTCCTTATCAGTATCCCAGGAGAAGTGAGTATTGAGAGCGATCTGAAGGAGGGGGCTCTGGCCTTACACAGCCCTGTTGAAAGGTGGGCTGTTCCATGAACAAGGGAATAAGCGAAGACGCAGATAGCGGCCAGCCAAGTCTAGAATCACTCGTGGACTAGAGCAGCGGTCTTCAAAGTTTTTCTGCTGCGGCCCCTTTTCACCCTCCCGCTTCTCTTCACGGCCACTGGGGTATGTCTGCCAAAATGCCGCCGAATAGAAAGCTTCTGCTTTCTGCGACGGCATTTCGGCTGGACAAAAATAGACCGCGAGTTCGGCGGTCTCCCGGGTGGGAGTGCGCACACCCCACTTTGAAGACCATTGGACTAGAGGATGCCAGGGGCAGAACTGAATAATTAGGGAGGGGAAGAAACGTGAAGGGCCCTGAAGAGCAGAACAAGCAGCTCAACCTTTTACTTGGTGAAAACTAGAAACCATTGGGGGATTCAGAGAGAGAGGTGATGTGGTCAGACTTGGAGAAAGGAGGATCTTAGCAGCTGCCTTTTGACTTGATGTATTGGCAGGGTCTACACTAGAAAAAATTTACTAGTACATAGCTGTACCGGGAAACTCTCCTAGCAGAGAGAGAATTTATACCAGCAAAAAGATTGCTTTTGTCAGCACAGCTTTTATACAGGTTCCCTGAACAAAATAAGCTATACCAGCAAAAGCACTTTTTACACTAGGGTTTTGACTGGTATAAAAATGTCAAAAAATAATAATAATAATTACACCTAACAAACAGACATTACTATCCCATCAGAAGTTTGACATGTTGGCCTAGCTTTAGGTGGGCTGAAGATTCTCAAAGGGAGGATGAAAGGTAAAGGGCCCAGTCTGTCAATGCCTTATCCCTTTTATCAACATTTGCAGCGGGAGCACAATACAGCTTATGACTGGAGTAGAAAATTGGTCTTGTGGAAGGACACGGGACTTAGGAGATCTGGGTTCTATTCCAAGCAGAGTCCAAGGAGAGGGACTTATGGCAATGGTTTATCCAGTGTGTTTGATGAGTTGGGGATAAGGCAGTGGTGGGGCCAGGGGTTGGCCTTTGGGGATAGGAGAGAGAGATGAACAGGAACACTTGTGTTCTGATGGGAATGAGAGGTTAGGGAGGAAAAACAAGCAGCCACCCATGAAAGGAGAGCAGAATATCTACATTGGGATCTGAGTAGATTATTTTGCCTCAGATAACCACACACAAATCATCAGAAAACAACAACAACACTTCCTTATGAATCATCACCTCCCCCTGTCCCGCCCCCAGCACAACAGCAGTAATCTTCGAAATCACAGACTATCAGGGTTGGAAGGGACCTCAGGAGGTCATCTAGTCCAACCCCCGCTCAAAGCTGAACCAACCCCAACTAAATCATCCCAGCCAGGGCTTTCTCAAGCCCTTTGTCAAGCCTGACCTTAAAAACCTCTAGGGAAGGAGATTCCACCACCTCCCTATGTAACCCATTCCAGTACTTCACCACTCTTCTAGTGAAAAAGTTTTTCCTAATATCCAACCTAAACCTCCAATACTGCAACTTGACACCATTACTCCTTGTTCTGTCATCTGGTACCTCTGAGAACAGTCTAGATCCATCCTCTTTGGAATCCCTTTTCAGGTAGCTGAAAGCAGCTATCAAATCCCCCCTCATTCTTCTCTTCTGCAGACTAAACAATCCCAGTTCCCTCAGCGTCTCCTCATAAGTCATGTGCTCCAGCCCCCTAATCATTTTTGTTGCCCTTCTCTGGACTCTTTCCAATTTTTCCACATCCTTCTTGCAGTGTGGGCCCCAAAACTGGACAACACTCCAGATGAGGCCTCACCAATGCAAAATAGAGGGGAACGATCACGTCCCTCGATCTGCTGGCAATGTTCCTACTTATACAACCCAAAATGCAGTTAGTCTTCTTGGCAGCAAGGGCACACTGTTGACTCATGTCCAGCTTCTCATCCACTGTAACCCCTAGGTCCTTTTCTGCAGGTCATTGCCCACTAGCTCCCTGGAATGGAGAGGCAGGCAGAGCAACAGTGGAACCCATCTTTGGGCTGGTGGATGTGAAAGCCAACCTTCTAGGACAGTGTTTTTCAAAGTTCAGGTTGCAAGCCAGAACTGGGTTGCAGCATGTCAGGCACCAGGTCTCTGGTCAGCACTGCTGACCAAGAGGTTAAAAGTCCCATGAGCGGAGCTGCCCAGCTAAGGCAGGCTAGTGCCTACCTGCTCTGACACTGCGCTGTGCCCTAGGCAGGGGACCATGGGGCTCTGTCCCCACCTGGGGAGAGGGGCGGTGGCTGGGGTGAGTCGTGCACGTCCGCCTAGGAGCCAGACCTGGTGCTAG
Source organism: Dermatemys mawii (assembly GCA_007922305.1). Classification (NCBI taxonomy): domain Eukaryota; kingdom Metazoa; phylum Chordata; order Testudines; family Dermatemydidae; genus Dermatemys; species Dermatemys mawii. Next base: position 48,321,090 of record ML677335.1, on the reverse strand, counting down.
CTGCTTCCGGGATGTAGCGCAGTCCACAGTGCCAGGACAGGCGGGAAGCCTGTCCCTGCACCCTGGCTGTGCTGCTGACTGGGAGCCGCCAGAGGTAAGTCCACACCCCAATCACCTGCCCCAACCCCAAGCCCCCATGAAAACTGGAGTCCCTCCTGCACCCCAAACCTGCCCCAGAGCCTTGGCCCACTCCCACACTCCAACCCCCTCTGCCCCAGCCCCCTCCCACACCCTGAACTCCTTATTCCTGGTCCCACCCCTCAACCCTCACCTCTGCACCCCAACCCTCCGCCCCAGCCCTGAGCCCCTCCAACACCTCAAACCCCTCATCTCCAGCTCTGCTGGGTCACAGGCATCAATAATCTTCTTCAACTGGGTCCCCAGAAAAAAAAGTTTGAAAACCCCTGAGCCAGAAGACAGAGGAATATGGGATGAGAAGGGGCCAGCTGCTGGTCAATTAATATAGCAACACTGAGATGACCCAAGAGGAAGCCTCCACTAAGACCAAGATGGCCTGCAAAGTGAAGATTGACATGAAAGATTTAACCTGAGGCCTCTGAAACAGTGCAGCTGCATGGCAATCAGATGTGCCAACCCAGCTCTGAGGGCAGGACACAGACTGATAGCAATGTAGCCTCACACAGCCAGCCTGTTAGCTGAAGGGAAGAGCCACTGTAGTCATGGATATCACTGGAAGAGAGAGAGAGAGAACCCACAAACCCCTTAGAATGGAGAAGAATGTTCACACCCAGATAACATGGGGGGGTGGGGAAGAGAGAGAGAGAGAGAGAGAGAGGGGTGTCTGACCCTAACCAGTGTGCCTCCTACCACAGCATCAAGAAAGAACTGATCTGGGCTGGTCAATGGAAAGGCTTCCATGATATTTAGCATTAGACCCACACAAGTAAAATACATTACCAAGCAAAATGTGTGTGTGTGTCTCTAGCAAGTTTTTGAACTTACTGAGGCAAGGAACTGAAAGCACAATTTGGAGCCAGACAGCCTTTGGGAGCAAGGCTGTGAAGGCTTCGACAGCTCTCTGGATGCCCCTCAATCTTGCTTTAGTGCATCCACTGTCATCTCAGTCCTGTCCCCCATGTGCACTACTTTGCTGTTCCCCTCGGTTCCGACCCCCTCCTCCTATTGGACTGCTAAGCTTCCTTCATAGCTAGGAGAATGCACCTTAGCCCTGGTTTACACCGCGGGGCATCGACCTAAGATACGCAGCTTCAGCTACGGGAATAGCATAGTTGAAGTCGACGTATTTAGGTCGACTTACCACAGCATCTTCATGGCACTCAGTCGACTCCACTAGTGCCTCTCGTGGCGGTGGAGTTCCAGAGTAGACGGGAAGGCGCTCGGGGATCGATTTATTGTATCTAGACTAGACGCAATAAATTGATCCCAAAAAACTTGATCACTACCCTCTGATCTGGCAGGTAGTGTAGACCTCCTCTGCTTTGTTTCTGTTGCAGAGAAAGGAGCGTGCTGGTGTCTGGGAAGAGGGAGTTCACATGTGGTCTTCTGCTGACAGTCCCCAGATATGACACAGCAGCAGAAAGGAGGCTGCCAGTTTTCTGTGCACACAGAGCATTCTGTTCAAGAAAGCAGAAATGCCCCTCCTGAACATTCCAGCTGCTTTTCTCTGCCTTCCGACACAGGCTCATTTGAACTTTAGGAGTTACAGTCACTCTGCAGGGCTGACGAACTCTCCATAGTTGTCAAAAGTGAATCCAGTTTTATTCTCTTCAGGGAGAAAAAGTACCCAACACCTCCAGGGAACTGCGCAGCATGTACACTTCTTCATGAAGAAGTAAAATATCTCTTCTAAATATAGGTCTCCTCCCTACCACAATGCCTCCAGAAAAAGCCTACATGTCAAAGACTGCATAGGTACCACTTCTGCAAGCGTTGGACCTAGAGTAATAATATTCACCCACCCTCCCCTCAGGGAGCCCAGGGGATACGAAAAGGTCTCTGAGGATAGTAAGATTTCACAAGCCAGAAAGATCCCATGTGACGTGCAGTTGCATGATCTGCTTCTTTTTCAGCTTTTTCTTTGAGCTGCTGGGAGATGCTGAAGCAGAGACCTGCTGTTCCTAAGTCCCAGCCTTCCGGGACCAGCCCTGCCTCCTCCCTGTTTTGCCATGATGTTTTACAGAGCAGCCAGCGAGAGACTCCTTAGGCTAGTAACCAGCCTCCTTGCATCACTGAATAAGAAGAGCTGGTACAGAGACATTTGTTTAGTAACGGAAGCAAGAGTCTATGTTTCATAAGCATGCACTCTAGAGGAGAGACTTACACATTTCATGGTCTTTTTGGCAGGGGAGAAAGCAGCCTAGTCTTTCACTCAAATCTCATCAGGGAAGATACGCCCAGCCACGGCAATACTGCATTACACCAGAGAACCTACTACAGCAACATCAAAAATAAAATGTCTCCACTCCTCACCAGCCTGCTCTGGGTAATTGTGCCTTTATGCTGTGGAGCCTTCCAGAGGCCAAACCACACCACTACCTCAGTAAGACTCAGTCAGTAGGAGAGAACAGGATAATTATTGCCTCAGCATGCATGGCACAAAACCCCCAGCAGGAGGAGAACACCACACACAGTCACAGGGTAAAACAAGGAGGGAAACTGTTCCAGTTACAGAGCAGCAGCAGAACATAGCAGCAGCTGTACTGCATCGTACCAATGGTCCATCTAGCCCAGTGTCCTGTCTGCTGACAGCAGCCGGTACCTGGTGCCCCAGAGCGAATGAACAGAACATGCCATCAGCGAGTGATCTATCCTGTTGTCCACTCCCAACTTCTGGTAATCAGAGGCTGAGGACACCCAGAGTGTATGGGGTTCCACCCCTGCTCATCCTGGCTAACAGGTAAGGATGGATCTACCCTCCAGGAACTTATCTAGTTTCTTCTTTTTTTAAAAACATCATTTTAGTTTAGGCTTTCACAACAACCCCAGACAATGAGTTCCACAAGTCATCCGTGTCTTGTGCCTTTTGTTTGTTTTAAACCTGCTATTCATTTCATTAGCTTCTTGTGTTATGCGAAGGAGTAAATAACACTTCCTTATTTATTCTCTCCATATCAGTCAAGATTTTATAGACCTCTGTCGTACTCTCCTTAGTCATCTCTTCTCCAAGCTGAAAAGTCCCAAATCTTATTACTCTCTCCTGATTTGGAAGCTGTTCCATATCCTTAATTTTTGATGCCCTTCTCTGCACCTTTTCCAATTCTAACATATCTTTTTTGAGATGGGGTAACCAGAACTGAATGCAGTATTCAAGGTGCGGGCATACCATGGATTTATATAAAACGGTTACCTATCTTTCGTAAGTGTTGTTCTTCGAGATGTGTTGCTCATGTCGATTCCATTTTAGGTGTGTATGCAACCAGATGCGTGGCCAGAGATTTTTGCCTTAGCAGTATCCGTAGGGTTGGCAATGGCATCCTCAAGTGTCGTGCTCATGCACTGATATATCAGGCGCCGCCGGCCCTATGCCCTCTCAGTTCCTTCTTGCGGCAACTCCGACAGAGGGGCAGGACAGCGGGTAATGGAAAGGACAGGAGCAACACATCTCGAAGAACAACAGTTAGGCAAGGTAGGTAACCGTTTTTCCTTATTCAAGTACTTGCTCATGTCTATCCCATTCTAGGTGACTCAAAAGCAGTATCCCTATGGCAGGCTCATGGTCATGCAGCTTGCAACACTGCTCTACCAAAGCAGCATCGTCTAGGGCTTGCTGGATGAGCGCACAATGAAATGTAAATGTCTGGATAAATGACCAGGTAGTGGCCCTGAAGATATCCTTAACTGGTACCTGGGCCAGAAAGGCTACCAAAGAAGCCAGAGCCCTAGTCAAGTGGGCAGTCACGGTCGCTGGTGGAGGCACCTTTTCCAGGTCATAGCAGTAACAGATGTAGGCTACAACCTCTCTTCCTGTCTGCCACTTCAACGAACAATTGTGATGACTTACTAAACGGCTTGGTGCTGTTGACATAGAAGGCAAGCGCCCTCCTGATGTCCAGGATGTGCAATTTGCGTTCCTTTTCTGATTTATGAGGCTTCGGAAAGAAGACAGGTAAATATACGTCTTGGCCGCTACGAAACTGTGAAACCATCTTGGGCAGGAACACTGGATGCGGCTACAGCTGGATCTTGTGCTTGTAGAACACGGTATAGTGTGACTCTGAAGTAAGCGCCTTGATCTCAGAGACCCTATGTACACACGTTATTGGGACCAGGAAAGAGACTTTCTAGGAGGAAGAGGAGAAGGGAGCAGGAAGCTAAAGGCTCAAAGGGAGGACCCATGAGCCATGACAGCACAAGATTCAGGTCCCTGGGAGACACTAGATCTCTGAAGTGTGGGTGGAGATGCTCCACACCTTATAAAAACTGGACCGTCATGTCATGAGTGAAGACACACCTCCCCTAGAGCAGAGGATGGAAGGCTGAAATAACGGGCAAATGGACTTTGACTGAAGACAGGGACAATCCCTGGAGCTTGAGTGCAGAAGATAGTCCAGGATCACTTGCAGTGAGGCCTACTCAGCCCGGATACTGTGGTCTGGGGCCCATCGTGTGAATCTCTTCCACTTGGCCAAAGTAGGTTGCTCTGGTGGAAAGCTTTCTGCTACCCAACAAGACCTGTTTGACCCGAGCCGAGCATTCTGTTCTTCCACATTTAGCCAAAGGGGCAGCTGTAATGGGGTGGCCACTGAAAGGTCCATCAGAGTGCTGAACCACTGCTGCAACGGCTACGCGGGAGCTATCAGGATAGCCTTTGCCTGGTCCTGTTTATTCTTAATGAGGACTCTGGATTAGTGGCACTGGTGGGAAGGCGTACATCAGAGCCCCCGACCATGGGGGCAGAAAGGCATCTGACAGGAAGCCCTTGTCTAATCCATGGAATGAGCAGAAGACGTGGCATTTCCTGTTCTGATGGGACAAGAAAAGGTCCACTTAGGGAATCCCCCACCTCCAGGAGTGATACTGACGGCCTCCGGGTGGAGCGACCACTTGTGATGAGATGAGACAGTCCTGCTGAGGCGATCTGCTACCGTGTTCTTGGCTCCAGGCAGACGTGCGGCCACCGGGTGGATGGCATGCCACACACAGCACCCCAAAGGTGGAGAGCTTCCTGGCAAAGGGTCGACAACCCGCCTTGCCCGTTGATGTAATGCATCACTGCAGTATTGTCTGTCAGAACCTGAACTACCTTGCCCTTCACATAGGGCAGGAAAGTCTGGCAGGCCAGGTGAACCGCGTTGAGCTCCCTGATTGTCCTGCAACCAGTGGCCTTGCATGCTGAGCTCCCAGTAGGCTCCCCAGCCCACATCTGAGGCATTGGAAACCAGGGTCAGCAACAGGGCTGGGGTCTCCAGGGGAACTCCTTCTTAACAACCTAACAGGCAGGTGTGAGCAGTGGTGAGTGGGTAGTTTTTCCACATGGGCTATCAGGTCCAACATGGCCTGGAAACGTGCCTCTGGAAGGAAAGTTCTGACTTGTATGAAGTTGAGAACCACCCCAATGAACTCTAATTATTGCTCCAGCCTTAAGATTGGTTTCTTTTAGCTTATTGTCAACAGGCCCAGATCGTGGCAGGTGGAATGAACCAGTTCAAGGCTCCTTTGCATCTGTCCACAAGATCTGCCCTTGACGAGCCAATCACTGAGATATGGCTAGACCTGAACCCCTCAAAGCCTGAGACAAGTGGTCACTGGTGCCATACCTTTTGTAAACACCCTCAGAGCAGACAAGAGACCAAAGGGCAGCACTGTGAACTGGAAATGGCACCCGTCCACCACAAAACGGAGGAATCATCTGCGAACTTCGAAGACGAAGATATGGAAATAAAGCGTTCTTCAGACTAAAGGTGACATAGCAGTCTCCCGGATCAAGGGAGGGGATGATGGAGGCCAGGGAGACTATGCAGAACTTCAGCTTTTTGAGAGGCTTGTTGAGGCGCTGCAGGTCCAGAATGGGTCTCAGACCCCTTTTCGCTTTCAGGATGAGGAAATAATGGGAGTTGAACCCTTTTCCCCTCCTGTCGCAGGGGACCCCTTTCACTGTCCCCAGCTGCATGAGGTTCTCGACCTCTTGAACGAAGAGTTGTTCGCGAGAAGGGTCTCTATAGAGGGACAGAGAAGGTGGGTGAGTGGGGGCGGGGGGCGGAGTCGAGAATTACAGGGTGTAGCTCCAAGATACAATCTCTAGCACCCAATGGTCCAAGGTGACTTGCGACCAGGCAGAATGGTCAGGACGAAGACCGTTAAGGAAAGGATGAGGCGGATCCGGGGAGATGACTGGAGGGCCAGGCTATGCAGAAGAGTGGGAGGAGGAAGGGAAGCAACGAATAAAATTCGTCTCTCTATCCCTTCTCCTTGTAGGCCCCTGTCGAGGCTGCCAAGGCCGGACCCGATTCCTCACCGGCTGCGGCATATGCAGACCCAACGAGTAAAGGGTGGCCTGAGTGTCCTTCAGTCCATGCAACCTCACGTCAGAGCTCTGCAAAAAGAGCATTCCCATCAAAGGGAAGATCCTGGATGGAAGTCTGCATTTCCTGGGACAGGCCAGTGGTCTGAAGCCAGGAACTGTACCTCATGACCACTGCCGACATGACTGCCTTAGCTGCTGAATCGGCCACGTCCCAAGCTATTTGGATGGAGTACCTTACAGCCACTTTATCCTCCTCCACCAGGGCCCCAAATTCCTGGGCCGAGCCCTGGGGCAGCAAGTCCTTCAACTTATGGGACTCCTTTGTAAGTTCAAGATGTACCTCTCCAAAAGAGCCTGATGGTTGGCCATCCGGACCTAAAGGCTGGTCGATGAATAAATCTTTCTCCCAAAAAGGACCAGCCTCCTGGCCTCTTTATTCTTAGGAACTGAATTGGTTTGCCCCCATCTGTTCTCCTCATTGGCTGTCAAGATGACCAGCAAAGCCAGAGGAGAGTGGGCCTACAAATATTCAAATCCCTTGGCCGGGACAAAATACATTTTTTCTGTCCTCTTGGAAGCGGGAGGGATGGAAGGAGGAGTTTGTCAGAGGGCTTTTGCTATTTTTAGGACCTCACCATCTACTGGTAATGCAACATGGGTGAGGGTAGAGGTTGAGAGCACACTGAACAGGGTGTCCCCCTCTTTGGCCACCTCCTCCACTTCCAAGCCCAAGTTCGTAGCCACCCTACGAAGCAGGGCCTGATGTTCTTTAAAACTGTCCAATGGGCTGGAGCAGGAGGGGCCCGCCACAGTCTCATCTGGGGACAATGATGACGACTGGGTCACTGGAGGAGGGGAAGAGGGTTTTGGGGGTGGGCACTTGCTCCCTTCCCCCGGCCTCTGAGTGCGCCTGTCGCACCGACCTTGGTGCCGCTGGTTGCTGCTCTGAGGCGGTGGCCAAGGAATGGACTGACTGAGGCATCAGCACCCCAGGCATGCCCCACATGGTCCAGTAGGGCCATTGCGCCAGCCACTGGCCACGCTGCCCTGACAGCATCATGGAAGAGGTCACCACAGCCTCGGGTGCCCAATTGTGCTGATGCTGTTGAGGCTCAGACACCGGGCGGATGGCAGCCTCCATGAGAAAGATGTCTCACCTCTTTCCGAGTTCTGGGTCAAAGGTTCTTACAGATGAGACTTCTCTTTCACATGTGATTCCCTCAAGCATTTAAGGCAGCTGCTATGGAAGTCACTAACAGGCATAGGCCTGTTGCAGTCAGAATAGGGCTTAAAACCTGGAGACTGAGGCATGCCTACTTAATGGCTACTTACTAACCTCTGTAAACAAACTATTTACAAGGCTTAAGTAGAGGAAAAGGGGCTTCGACTAACCGCCATGAGAGGTAAGTAGGAACTGGGAGAGCTTAGTGCCGGCAGCACCTAATATGCCAATGCGTGAGCACGGCACTCAAGAGGGTGCCACAGCTGACTCTCAGATTTTTGCTTTCGCAGTATTCCTAAACAGCCATGCCCATGGACACACACATCTAGAATGAAATCGACATGAGCAACACATCTTGAAGAATTCTCTATGCTGTCATCTCTCCCTTTTCCAATGATTCCCAACATTCTGTTTACTTTTTGACAGTTGCTGCTGTACATCGAGTGGATGTTTTCAGAGAACTACCCACAGTGACTCCAAAATCTCTTTCTGGAGTGGCAACAGCTAATTTTGACACCATCATTTTGTATGTAAGGTTGGGATTATGTTTTCCAATGTGTATTACTTTGCATTCATGAATACTGAATTTTATCTGCCATTTTGTTGCCCAGTCACCCAGTTTTGTAAGATCCCTTTGGAACTCTTCACAGTCTGCTCTGGACTTAACTACACTGAGTAGTTTTGTATAGGCTGCAAACTTTGTCACCACCTTTACCCCTTTTTCCAGATCATTTATGAATATGTTGAATAGGACTGATCCCAGTACTGATCCCTGGGAGACACCGCTATTTCTCTCTCTCCATTCTGAAAACTGACCATTTATTCCCACCCTTTGTTTCCTGTAATTTAACCAACAGGGAAAGCCTGGGGCTTCAACTGAAAGCACAAGCCTGGATGAATTAAAGTGCTCCCTTCCTGGGAGAGAAGAGTTGTACTTAGTGACAGGCGTGGAATTCCTCATTCCCTGGACTTTTCTACTCATCCTTGCTCTAAACAGCTGGTTACCAGGTGTAAGTCGTCATCTGGGGTCCTGGCCTATGCCCTGGGGAATGGCCTCTTTCTGAACTCCAGAACAGAAGGCTGCACACTGTAGTCCACAGAGCTAGCATTAGCGTTTACTTTATTCAGCAGTAATGCAAGGAATCTGCAGGTCTGTCTCTTGTGTGCCAAAAGAGACACACATAAATGTAGGCTTCAGGCCTATACATGTTGGCACACATGAATGGCCTGATGGTCACCCCTGAGTTTGGGGGAACTGGGAACAGAGTGTATAAAAGTGGGGGATTGTCCGTAACTGCCAGCCACAGGAACATGAGCCAAAACTGGTTTTTGGATATTTTAGGACAGGAATGTCAGCAGTTGTGTGACCACAAGAGCGCCATGGCAACGAACTGACGTATATGATAATAAGTTAAGATCATTAACATCCTAACCTATAGAAGAATGGCCTCCCAATATTAGTAATGTGAGGAACACAAATAAGGAAGAGGGGAGAAACCCTGACTTAATATGCGTTAGACAGCGTGGTGTCAGCATAATGTTTTATAAAAGTTGTATCCCAGCCTGGGAGCAGGAGGAGGAGAAAATGTAGCCCTTGGGAGGTGCCAAGATGATGGCCACTGGTGATGAGGAAGACAATGGCTAACATTTCAGGTTGTTCTGCAAAGGACGGTGTGAGTAAATGGATGTTCTGATGCACATTCTGGTATTCTCTCTATCTACCTTGCTGAGTTAGTGTTTGTGACTTTGCTAAATGAATTAAAAACCTATTACAAATACAGACAGGTTCCTAAACTGAGAATGTTGCAGCTGTGTACTTCAGGGTTCTCAACTGAACAGTAATTCTAACAATACTGGGTCTGATCTCAAGACAAGAACCTGTCAAACCTCAGAGCGATCACTGGAAATTCTTAAGTAACCAATATAATGAATATCTGATTCATAGATCAGGCTACATAAGGAGAGCGAACTAAGGAAATGGTGATTTCCTTCAGAGAGCACAAAATGTCTGGCCTGTGAGGGTGGAGAAAGCAGTACTGCCTGCTTGCCTTTTCACCACTCAGATGTAACCGAAACAGTGAAATCGTTACATTTTGACCCAACAGATCTCTAACGGGTGGACCTCCCCCACTTCCCACAATCCCCAGACCCTGTCAATGGAGCGAAGGGGCGAGATGAGGAGATTTCCATGGGTGCTGCTGGCTTTCGTAATCCTCTGACAATAGTTCTGCAAAAAAGCAAAATCTTCCCATGTTCTGGAGCTGAACCGCACAGGCCAAGGCTTGTGCCAGACAGGATCAGATCTTTGGTCCCTCCAGCCCAGTGTCCTGCCCCAGGCAACAGCCAGTACCCAAAGCTTCGGGAGAAGGAAATCCTATAACAGACGTTGCTAGTTGTATGCTGTGCAGGTAAGAGGTGTGGGGATCTGACCCAGCAGCTCCCTAACAACCCACTCTTCAGAGGACAGATCCGGTCCTGGGGCAGCCCCAAGGAGACAGCTACCTGCTGGTAAATGGACTGAAAAGGAGCAGGGAAGTAGAAAAGCTTGGACCTACCTTCACTCCATCCGACTTCTTGTTCAATAGGCTTTTGGTAGCTGCAGAGAAAAACAGGACAAGCTGGTGAGGGTTTAGTTTTAAATCTCTCTTCCCTTCCAGATTGCAGGAGAATTAAAGGGACAACCCATTGCTAATTTCTCTTGGTAATGATGAAAGCAGCAGAGGTCAAACTTTTGTGTCGCTACCCATCACTATCACACAGAGAGGCGAAGATAGCCTGCCCTTCTGTTCAACACTTAGTGTTAAGCCAGCAATGCTCCCACCCTCCATAACCTCACTGAGATCCAGCGTCCAACAGTGCAGAGCTCCCAAGACGATTTTACCTCAAGTCCTCTACTCTCACAGCCTCCCCCGCCTCCAAAAGTGACAGCCATTACAGAGAAAAAGCTCAAGACATCTGCCAGATTCTAGTATCCGGACAGAGATTTGTCCTCAAGTACAGCCATTTGCACAAGGGAAACTTTATTTATTGGGAGGGAGGAGGGGAGGAAAGAGGTGTTGATAATGCAGAGAAATCCTAATCACTGCCAAGATGCAAAATTAGCCAGAGGAACGTCCAGGAATGACAAGTAATAAAACAGGAGTGAGGATTTTGGTGGGGAAGGAGAGGAGAAGACAGCGCTGCCAGCTGGTAAAGAGAGAGAGGAAAAAAAAAGAAGGGAAGGCTGAATTTCTTCATTGACGGTGCTGGAAACTCTGCCATGCTTGGTCTGAACAACCAGAACTAGAACTGCGAAACCAACACAGAGACACACACAGGGAGGAGGAGTGTCTGGTAGTGCACTCGCGCGCGAGAGAGAATCACACCCCCAAATCCCCACAGTGTGCGCGTCTGGCTGTGAACAGGGTAGGCGGGGCTTTCATGTGCAACAGGAAAGTGACATATTAACAATGGTCATCAGCAATGGGCCTCCCTGCGTCCAGACTCAGTGAATACATAACAGTTTGATTAACTCATGTGGACAGTGCCCAACTGTTTCCACTCCCTTGGCAAGAAGCACACGAGGCACCTGATGTGACAAGGAGTTGACATGCCTTTCCCAAGCAGCTATTTAAAAGTGTCTGGCCTCATTAGCATAAGCAGGCACCAGGTTGGGATACTAACCCCAGTGAGGACATGGACAAAGAGACAGAGAGGAAAAGGAATGACAGAATGTGCAACACCAAACCTGACTTGCGTAGAACCTCTGATGAAACATTCCATTGTCCTACCACTCCCAAAAGACATGCTTGTAAACTGGCACTCAACGCTTTTCTCAGGATTTGTCTACAATTAGACAAAAAGGCATCGCAACAAACCAGTAGCTGCAAGGCCTTGAAACTGAAATACCTGCGTAGCTCCTCAACTCCACCCCCATACAATTTAGCTATCCCACGTGGCCAACAGACATCAGTTATACTGGTTAGACCAGCAGTCCTCAAAGTTTTGTGGCCACGGCCCCTTTCAGCGGCACATCGTCCGCTCGCGGCCCCCTGTAGTATGTCCATCGAAATGCTGCCTAACAGAAAGCTTCCGCTTTCTGCGGCGGCATTTCGGTGGTCCAAAAATAGACCCCTGCAGAGTTCGGCGGTCTCCATGGGATCGGCGGTGGCCCCAGGGGTGGTCTCGCGCACCCCCAGGGGTGGTCTCGTGCACCCCACTTTGAAGACCACTGGGTTAGACAACACCTGGGATGAAATTTTTAGCTCAGCTCAAGCTGCAATGGTGCCGACAACAGCTGCTTCTCTCCAATACCAAGAGAAAAAACCACCATAAACTTGGCAACTGCCATGGCTGAGCTGGTCCTAACTCTACTCCATAATGCAAGAATCTCAGGTTTGGAAATTGTCTTAAAGCTCCAGCTCCCCAAAAAAACACAGATCAGACCTGCACTACTGCCCCATGTCCTGGGAGTCTGTTTATTCTTCACTCTCCACCCTTCCAGATGCTCCCGGTTACCTCTGTAGACAGGTAAAACATTATGAAGTTACACCAAGGGCCACAGCTTCCACAGACAGCTTCCCCACCTGCTTACACTAGCCGGGTCTCTAGCAGAGACAGTTTTCCTACTTGCCCCGGCAACGCCATGGAACGCTTCTCCGAGCCCCATTCCTCTCACTCTTCTTTCTCAACAGCCACCTTTTAGTCTGTGTGCTCTGCAGTCGCCTCACCTCCGGGTGGCAGGCCTTAGGTCACGTCACATGTCAGAGATTGCCAGTCCCAATTCAGCCACCCAGAATTTCATGGCTTCCATCCCTACACTTAGCTCACTAGCCAACACTGGCTCCCTCAGGCCTGCAGCAGTGCAGAGCTGAGACACTGTTATGGTCACAAACTGCCAGGCATTTTTTGGGGGTGGCGAGAAGGAAGAGCACTGAATTCAGCTTTGTGATATCTGACTTCCACACCGTCTCCTGACAGAGAGCTTTTCTTCTTGCTTTAAGCCAATACTGTACTGGGAATAGAAACTTAGGCCTTCTACTGTCCTAATTTACCCCATCTTATAGAAGAAATGGAAACAGAAGGGAACTCAGTGCCATGTCCTCCTAGGACATAGTAGCTGGTTATTTCAAAGCAACCTGCCATTCCAGGATAACAGTCAACCTGATCCATCTCAGTACAACAGGGTTCTGAAAAGCATCTGCAAATAAAGCCCTTTAGTCTGGGCTTCCCAAGGTTTTAAATTCAGATTCTTGAGCTAAGCAACCCCACCTGCTGAAATAGCAGGCATGAGCCACACATACCCACACACACCCTTCCACTCATCAATTCCCACTCTCAAGTCTCATGTGCTGGTCTCACTGCAGGGCCCTGTACATGTCTGGCCTGCAGATCTGGTTAGCAATTCAGTAAGATCAAAGTGGTCATGGTTCCAGATTAGATGAAATCTGTTCTGCATGCCAATTTCTCAGCCAGCAAGCATGGAGGACATCTCACTGGGTGCACAGGCACTGGCATGCTGTTTTTTTTACTGGCAGTGAGTGGGTGTGGGCTAGGTTCAGGCACTCAGGAGATAACAGGACTCATGCCACATACCTTGCTCAGCCAGGCTGGCAGCACTCATGGTGGCTGAAGCAGGGGCGGAGCTCTGCCTGCCAACTGATTGGTCAGAATCATTCAGTAGGAGGAGCCGTAATAAAGCAATAAAGGCCAATCAGCAACAAGAGAGAGCAAGATGCAAGTAAATTAGTGTTAAAGAAAGGTGAGGAGAAAAGAATGTAAAATTCTGAATTAAAATTTAGGTCCTTCAAACACAAAGACAAAACCAAACTGGGCTACTGAGACCAGTCTGGGTGAATTCCAAGGACCCGGGAATGACATTTGGAAAGACATGGATTTAGTCAGAACAAAGTTTTGAGGACTAATTTGTAAGCTATGGATTTCGATGTCAGCGAAGCCAGAAGGAACAAACCATGGGGTTTTGGTCCGATTTGTTTACTTTAAAGTCAATGGGCCTGTAGTGAAGCGTTTTGGGAGAGGCTGCAGACCCCATCTAAATCTTGTCATGGAGTCATTCATTAACATACAACAAAACCCAACAGGAGTAAGAATAGATAAACATATCAGACAGAGGGAGAAGGGAACCTCTCAAGCTGGAGTCATCCATGACAAATCTTTCTGTCGTAGAACTAAATTCCATGAGAATGGCAACCAACCCTCTGACAGCCTGGAATTCTCATCCCCAAATATATAGAGTTTGGGAGCGAAAAGCTCTGGCCTCACCCAGAGTCAGGGGTGCTTAAAGGTGAAGTCAGACTCCTCAGACACAGCATATCCAGTGACCCAGGACTGTAATCTGGCCCTCTGCAGTGCAGTTTGGGAGGAAACCTTAACCTGCCCGATGCTTTTCCTGGATCTGTCCAAGTACCAGTGAATCAATGGTCACTATGCAGCAATGCAGACTGTCCAAGAGACGTAGAGAATCTAGGCTCTTCCAGTCACCTATTCATTATTCACAGGATCATGAATTCAGCAAAGTTCTAGTTCAGCAAGTTTTTTCTAATGCTGACATTCATTAACAAAATGATCAAACCCACCACGTAACAGGGAAATACCACTCAGGACACACTTAACTCCAACTATATTATTTTTATGTACATACACCAGTGCCCTATATGAGATGTTGGAATAAAAATGAGATCACTCACTTGTGACTGGTTTGTCTGACCACAATGCCCACACACATCCAACTGGGAAGTTACAAGGGTGCATTTATAGAATGGGATATGTTTACACAACCTTCTCAACCTGGCAGGCATGCGAGAGAAGGGAGCAAAGAAGAGAGAGTGGCTTTATGGGAAAAACATCCAGAGGGGACTCCGGCCACTGGCATGCAGCCTCATCTGCAGCTTCACAGTTTTTCCTACAGCCGTTCTTACGCTATGTTCTCCTGTCCTTAGAAGTCAGCAAAGAGTAGTCTCCCTGGCAGTAAGCTCCTAGGAGACTAAAAGTCTACCTTTAGAAAACTAAGCATCTTGCCTAGCCTGACTGAGTCTGAACGGTAATGCCACGGAATATTTGATTAAACTAGCCCATGAAAACTTCTGGATCAAGCAACTTGATACCTTATTACTTAGTTGCCAAATGTTCCTCTAGCTATTTCGGGACACATTTACACAGAGTTGGGCTTCCCAGAAGCAAGGGGGAAAAGAAAAATCTTACTAAATGCCTGATGTTCTGCTCTAACAAAGGCTGAAAACACTTTTCACATCTAATTCCTGTACAGTGACCAGCTGCAGAGAGACAGGCAAAGAAATAAGCTACCAAGTCAGGCACAGTTCTGATACTTTAAGGCAAAACATCTGAGGATGTTGAAGAGCATGTCGTCCTTTTGGAAGGTTAAAGGACTGGACATAAGACTGCACTCTTTCTACCCTTCTGGCCTAGGTGATCAACAGAAAGGAAGCAAAGTGCACACCCACTGCAGTTGAAAAGACACCTCTCGAAGTCTAACCAATTGATAAAGATGAGGACGGATCCTGAGAAGATACTTTCTGTGGCTGAACTTTCTATGGCTGGACAGATAGTTATTTGTCAAATCATAGCAATAGGTACCAAATGAACTCTAAAGGACAAGAGCTGCTAAACCAGAGACAAAATGGTAGGTCAGACTTTCAGAACCACAGTCACCCAGAAACTAAAAAGGAACCAGGTCTTTATTCTTATCCCAGACAGACGGCAATTTTTCCTGGCCAAAGGGTGAGAATTCTAAGGAAGAGTGGATTTAACCTCCTCTGAAACAGCTACTAACAGCACCCCTAAAGCAAAGCCATTTCACAGTAGGATAAACTGTTCCCCTTTCCCTATGGAAGACAAGGCAGAGCTCCTTCTGGCTGCAGACGGAGAAAAGACGGTTACCTACCTTGTAACTTTTGTTCTTTGAGATGTGTTGTTCACGTCCATTCCAAATTAGATGTACAGACGTCAGTAACTTTTTCCCTCAGCAGCTCCCAACGGGCCAGCAGGGGAGCCTCCTAGAATGGCGCCCCCGCAGTGGTGTATATATTACCCTGCCAGCCCGACTCCCCTTCGGTTCCCTTTTGCCATTGACTCCGGCAGAGGGGAAGGAGGGTGGGTCTTGTAATGGACGTGAACACCACATGTTGAAGAACAACAGTTACAAGGTAGGTAACCGTCTTTTCTTCGAGTGATTGTTCACGTCCATTCCAAATTAGGTGACTTACAACCTTATCATGGGAGGAGGGTAGGAGTCATGGAACGATGGCTGAAGAACAGCTCTGCCAATCGTCGCATTGTCTCTGGCCTGCTGGTTGATTGTGTAATGGGCTGTAAACGTGTGCACCGAGGACCAGGTCACTGCTCTACAGATGTCCTGGACTGGGACCTGGGCCAGGAACACCATCGAAGAAGTGAGTGCTCTGGTGGAATGTGCCGTGATTGCCACGGCCGGAATCTTGGCCAACTCATAAGAGGCACAAATGCAGTCTGCAATCCATGAAGATATGCACTGAGACCGGAAGGCCCTTCATTTTGTCCACAATGGTGACAAATAACTGGGTTGACTTCTGGAAAGGTTTAGTCCGCTCCAAGTAGAACGCCAGAGCCCTACGGATGTCCAAAAAGCGCAGACTATGGTGGTTCGGGTCTGTGTGAGGTTTAGGATAGAACACCAGCAAACAAATGTCCTGACCCATGTGGAATTGTGATACCACCTTAGGAAGAAACTTAAGGTGCAGCCTGAGATGCACCTTGCCCTTATGAAATACTGAATAAGGCAGCATGGAGGTGAGGGCCCTTGGCTCAGATACCCTCCTTGCCAAAGTAATGACCACCAGGAACGCCACTTTCCAGGAGAGGTGAAGCAGAGAGCAAGAGGCAAGGGATTCCAATGGAGGGCTCATGAGCCTAGAGAGGACCAGGTTTAAATTCCAGGGTGGATCCGGAGGTCGAGAGTCCGGGAACACCCTGTCCAGACCTTTGAGGAAACACTCCACCATGGGATTGGAAAATATAGGGCGGCCAGACACCCCCAAGTGGAACACCAAGATGGCCACCAGGTTCTCCTTCCTCGATAAAGGTGAGAGACCTTGCTGCTTTAGGTGCAGGAGTTATTCCAGGATCAACGAGATGGACGCCTGCAGCAGCTATACCTGCTTCGGCTCGCACCAGCAGAAGAACCTTTTCCACTTAGCTAAGTAGCTTGCCGTGGTGTAAGGCTTCCTACTGCCAAGGAGAACCTGTTTCACCAGAAGAGAGCACTGGCTCTCCATAGGATTCAGCCACAGAGCTTCCACGCCATGAGATGCAGGGATTGCAGGTCCAGGTGGAGTAGGCGTCCGCGGGACAGGATAATAGTGCTCAGGGAGACTATGCGGAAAGGGATTTTTACCAAATATTTGTTGAGCTCGTGAAGGTCTAAAATGGGCCGGAGGCCCCCTTTTGCCTTGGGTTTTACTCTTGTTATTTTCTAATCAATTAGTTCCTGTGGAACTTCCTCCACCACTCCCATCTCAAGGAGTGAATGAACTTCCTGCATTAGGAGTTGCTCATGAGAAGGGTCCCTGAAGAGGGACGGGGAAGGAGGTTGGGAGGGAGGGAAGGAGGAAAACTGAAGAGAATATCCCTCTTTTACCGTGTGCAGGAGGTCTGGATCCACACTTCCATCTGGCTGGGGTTCCCTTCTCTGCGCCAACTTGTAGTACCCGGCTGGCGCCAGATCCCACATGGACTCCGGGGCTCTGCATACTGAAGTCACCGGCGCTAATGCCAGGAGGTCCAAGGCCGATTGCTGTAACGTGGCCTCCATGATCAGCTGCTTGAGGCAAAAGTCCCTTTCTTTCTTAGTTCTGGGCTTAAAAGCCCTAAAGATCTTCCAGCGCTCAGTCTGGTGCGATTCCCCCAAACGAAGAAGGCAGGAGTCATGGGGATCGCTGATCGGCATGGGCTCGTGGCACACGGCACAAGCTTTAATGCCTGGACTTGCGGCATGCCCCACAGCCCAAGGCTGGTGCTGGAATTAATTTCCAGACACCTCTGAACAAAGGAAATACTTAACTACTGCTAACTACTCTAACTCTATGCTAAAGGATCACTTGCTAAGCAAGAGAGTGAGAGCTGTTCCTATGGTCAAGGGTAAGAAGGACCTGAAGCGGGAGTCAGGCCAGCAGAGTAATATATGTACCATTGCAGGGGCGCCATTTGGAATGGACGTGAACAATCACTCAAAGATGAACAGAGGGCTCTCTCACTAACACAAAGTCGTCTGAGAACAGCCACGTGAGAGAAGCAGCAGAAGAAAAAAAGCAAGAAAAAGCTCAGCTACCAACAAAAAAGATTTCAAAGGAAAATCCTTCCTGCCCTCTGACAGTTAAGATGAAGACACATTTGTCAAGAGCTCAGCTCCACCCAGTAAAGCCAATCTGATGGCCCTGAGCGCCAGCTGATGAAACCCAACTCATCTATCTGCAGCCCCGAGTGCTGCTAAAAGGGCTCCCCTGATTCCTTCTGGGCTCATTCCATCTACACTCATCTTTTGCCATGTGGCAACTAGCTCCTCTCCCTCAAACAAACATGAAAGAAGCCAGCAACTGAATATTCTGACCACCTTTTGAAACAAGCATCACCTGTAAGACTCTAATAAACCTTCATAACTTGGCTGCATTTGATATCAAACAGAGTAACAATGACTTCCTTCAGGATCCAGTAATTATCTACTCATGGAAAAGGCTTCAGAGGGTAACTTCCCTTCCCTGACACTCTAGCTCCCTGGATACTTTATCAAGAGGGACAGCAGAAGGATCCTGGGAGCTCTGGCCCTGTTATTAGAAGCTGTTGTCACTAGATAATCTGAAGAAGGGCCTTAGAAGAAAAATGCCCATCCAAATTGTTCGTTTCCTGATGAATCATTCTGTTGGCCACAGGAGAAGTGTCTGAAACAGAAATCTTCTCTGGAGAAACGAATACGGGACCGACCAGTCCCCCTTAGAAAAAAGAATCATCCAGTTACACACTTAGAGAGGCAGGAACACAAGCCTGAGGAGAATTAGAAGAACTTTTTCAACATGGCATTGTGGAAGAGGGTCTACATTGTTTTACCCAAGACGACAAACAACTATAAAATACAAGAGTGGCACCTTACTGAGGACCCAAAAGAAATATGCAGGCTCCTGGGATCACTAGAAAGGCTCCTTAGAAACTCCCCCACCCTAATTTTGGGATAAACATAAGCACTGGAAAGCAGGATGCCCAAATGCTAAAGGATTTTGGTGAAGAACTGGAATTTGAACTTCCAAGCGAGGAAGGACCTGTACTTCCAAAGAAAGATCTTCCATTGACATTATGAATGCTTTTGAGGAAGGCTGTACACGAGAACCAGATGCAAAGGAAGACCATAAGAATCAAGGTGTTGGCCTCAAACCATAAAAATACTGGCACAGATTCAGTCTGTTGAAAGAGGAGGCAGTGGTGAAGCTAGGGCTACACACTGATATTTAAACATGGTTCTAAGCAGCACCAACACCACAACTTGTCTAAATGAAGGACTTTCAAAGATTTTTTTCCCCCAATATGGAGGTTACCCCATCTCTCAAATTGCCTATCACTTGGAGCTGGGACAAAATTCCTCTGATGACCAGGGAGAGGGACAAAGGAAAGACAGGCTGGGAACAAATATACATTCATGGAGGAGTGAGACATTTGTTTCCCTTGGTCCTGCCACGAGGAATATTCAGAAATTTGTCCATAAGCTCATAGGGAACAAGACCATCTCAAAGAGCGGAGACACATGGAATGCTGGTCGTAGAAATGCCTTTTTCACCTTTCAGTTTTAGCATTGGTTTTCTAAAAGAGCTAGGAAGGAATTTTGGTAAGAAACTTCTAGCCCCAGAAATTCTACAACACGGAATCTCTTCTCTTTCGAAAACAAAATGTCAATTGGCCAGTTAATTTAGCAGCTTTTTATAAATCAAAACCACCAAAACCCTCACAAATGCTCACCCAAAGATGTCAGAGATGAAGCAATTCCAAATTTGACAGACCAGCACTAAAACAGTAACCAAAAGTGGTAGGGGGATTTGAGCACCTCTTTATAGATCTGTTCTGACCTTGCCCTGTAGTGCACTTGCGTAACACGTGACAAGGCATGTAAACACCACTGACTCCACTACAAAGCTCCAAGAGGTTATACACTCTCCAAGAATATTAATATCTGAAGATACATTTGTGATGGAGAAGACAACAACATGTCCTGGTTCATGCCTGAGGCTCCCTCCATACTTCCAGTAATACAAATAAATAATAATTTCTCCCTTTGGTGAACACTGGTATTTTTTCTTCCTATATTTCAAACAGAGCGGAAGAGCTCTAGAAATTCTCTGGTTCGGTTCTTTATCTGTGTGCTAGGATCATTAATATTAGCAGCTGCAGGGAACACAGACGTCGAAACTATATGTATTAACTGCGAATGCAATACTGACAGGGAGGAGACATCTGTTATTTGTCCATCCTGTAAAAGTTTGTTGTTGGTGCGACAGGAGGACAAAGGCCGGTGGTGGTCCTCATTTTCACATAACTTCATTTGCCCTGCCAAAGCATAATAATTTCACTCTTACACCAGAAAAAATGCACAATTGAGAAAAATAATTAAATTGAGAGGATGCAGAGATGGGAGTAAAAAGGAAGTTTACTCACCAGCAAGTGGAGTTTTCAGAGTACGTTACCATAGCAGGTCCACATTCTAGGAGTCCTGCACCATTCCTGAATCTTTCTAAAGCATTTTAATAGGGATGGATGAACAATTCATAACACTAATTTTTTCCTTAAATTTGACCTCATTTCCTATTTGGGAAGTATCCACAAATCATAACTCTCAAAATTTGCTCGTTATTCAAAATTGCTTAAGAATTTCTTGGCCAATTTTCTGCTTCATAATCCACCTTCAAAATTCACCTGAGCTGGTGAGTTACTTCAGATATGTGGTCTCATTTCGGGTCCATGAATAGACGCTTACATAACATGAGGCAGTATGAATTTCAAATATACATCTCATACACAATTCAAACTTTTGCTAAATAACAATTTAAAATTCATCCTCCAAGTATTCCTATTAGAAAAGCTCAGCCACTCAAACTTTCATGGAAGGCAAACACAATAGGCTTGGGGAGTATTTAATTATATTTGGTTTTGGAATTTGAATATTTATTACTATTCACTAACATTTATGGATGCACACACTGACAACAGATTCAGTCTCCCTGTCACAGCTATAAAGTTCTCTATCTCTAGAGCTGTCCTCTGCCCGCCTTACCCAAACTAACAATAAAAACTTCAGGTGAGAGGATGAAGGCGGATCAACATGAATCTGTAGAGGCAACATGTGGAGAACTTCAGTTATTGGCAGGTTAGCTTCCTTTCTCCCTCACAAAGCTGCCTCTGCTGCTGCTCCTCCTCACAAATGAGGAAGTAATAGCATTTCCCAACAACAGGGCTGAAAAGTCAGTGATTAAAAATGGAGGATCAAGCACAAGTTCTAAGCACCACTTAAATCCCACTTATGGACTATTTTGAGAATGTAAGTGGTGCACAAGACTGGCCATGGCCCACTGCATGGCAGTGAATTTCACCCTGAATGACAACTGTTATACAAATGAGCATCCAGTTTAGAACCAGAGCTGGCAAGTGATGTGAACTGAACTTCAAGTGGCAACCTTACAAATCATGGTGATAGATATATTATGGAGACAAGCTATGTAGATGGCCACTCATCTGAGAGAATGAGTTCCAAGTTCCTCCAATCTAGAGCTCATCTGGTTGTAGTCGGCTTTGCTATGGAATTTCATCCATCTGGATGATTTCTGGATACATCTCACTTCCCTCAAAGGCTATAAACAAACAGGATGACTCAAAAGTAGTAACTCAGTTTTTGATATCTAATATATGCAGTCTAGCCACTCCTCCAAACCTCCATGACAGTGTTACGAGGATGTTTTGGATGGATGAGACCGGAAGAGAGAGATGGTTTGCTTCAGACAAACGTCTGAAGCCAATTTGGGCAGAAATTTCAGGTAAGCAACACAGCACTGCTTCATAAAGAAGGTCCAGTGTCAGGGTTTGGATTTCACTCATCCCCTTGGCAGAGGAGATCGCTACCAGGGAACTAACAACAATTCACAAGTAGTTCAAGGGACGTAGTCATAGGCCTAGTACCTTGAACTGACTGATAAACAGCGTATGGCTGAATAAGGACAAGGTCTTTTAAACAGAATAGTGAAATGCTGAGATCAAGTTAACTGTACCTTAACTGTGGAAAGGGATCAAACCAAGGTATCTCTAGTAACTAACTGAGGATGAGATGAGCCAAGCAGCGTGAGGGGTAACACGTTATTTCTACTACACATCTAACAAAAGAAATGTGTCCATTTATAATCACATGCTTTTCTGGTGGCAAGAGCATGGGACTGCAACAAGCCTGTTACTTCACCCCTTCCGAATACACCACTCTTCCAGACGGTAAGGGCTCAAGTCCCAGGCCTTCAAGCATCATGACTGCACTGGAGGAGAGTTTGACCTTTGAGAATAGTGGGACTAACCAAGGCTCAAGACATCACAGGCAGGTCGGAACAGGACACCTAGCCCTGTCCCATTTCAATCCGTCCAATGGGAATGGGGAACAGGGTGACTCCAGGCCCCCTGACTGGTCTGACATGTACACGGCACCCGAAGCATTGCTTTGAGAAGCGGACTATCCAGTGACCCTGCCTTTTTTAGGCCAAAAGACTGGAGGTTCGGAAGAAAATCAAGAAACATACAGTCAGGTCTCCAAAGAGAAGTGCTCCAAAACAAAAGTGCTCCAAAAACAAAAACAAGAAACATACAGTCAGGTCTCCAAAGAGAAGTGCTCCAAACTCAAACCCTTCCCCAGCCGCATCATAAGTAGAGCACAGAATTAGTCTTACTAAAAAATAATTCATTTATTATAAAACACTAGTCTAAGAATGATCAATGACATTAACATTTAAACTAAACCCAGGTGTGTCACCAAGTAAAGGAAAACAAACCTGTGACTGCTTGTACCAGCAGGAAGAGGGGAACTGAGGACGGTTATAGGGGAAAGGGTTTTCACCACCTTCACTGATGCAATGGCTGCATGAGAGCACACAGGCCTTCCTAATAATTAAACTGCTTTAGAATCTCTCTAGGTCCACAAGATGTGTCTCTGCAGGAGCTGAAAGCCATTTCCCAGGGCTACATGTACACCGCAGCTGCAAGGTGTGACTCCCAGCATAAGTAGACAGATCTGCGCTAGCACACTAAAAATTGCAGTGTGGACATTACCGTATGGGCAGGGATGTGGGCTGGCCACCTTAGCGCCGACCCGGGGGATCAAGAGGCCTTGGATTTTGGAAAGCTAGTCTGAGCCACTGCCCGTCCTGCAACATCCACATTGTGATTTTTAGTGCACATGTGCACCTCTGTCTCCACACGCTGGGAATCACACCTCCTAGCTTCACTGTAGATGGACTCTTTGCACAATTACCAGGGAGTTTGCATAAAACTGCTGCGATAGCCAGCCTGATCTTTCTCCATGTCCTGACACGCCCACACAGGCTGAATTTATAGCAAGGCCCAGGATCAATTCTCAAAGTCCCATGGGCCGCCCTGCTACAGTTCTGGGGTTTGGTGCACAGGTCTTCTATTTGAACACCACCACCACCAGGACAGGAATCCCAGCCGGGAGAGGCCACCTGGATTTCACAAGTGAGTGCACATGCACCCTTTGTTGTTGCCATAACGTTTGTCTGCGTTATACCATAGATCTTATATACTGGTGCCAACTATTAAAGCATTTAGCAAAGGGAAGAGGGATGGAGGAGATTCCATTATGGCTACTTTTCATTAACTATCCCTAAATTATGCTCCAAATGGAGAATTGGTGTATGGACTGTAATACAGCCAGGCTCAGTAAAATTTGGCTTGAATTACTGCCCAGACACTACCTTTTAAAGAAGAAAACATGGCTCAGGGTGAGTGAGTAATCTAAACTGTGACAGGCAGATGGGCACAGAAAGGCCACCTGCTTGAAGAGGCACATCATTTGGGGATAAACACTAATGACAGCATGACCCAGCAGCTTGGCAATTTTAACAAACTAAATATACCTTTCAGAACACTCATTTGACGGAAACATTTGGATCTGTGTTTTCAGAAAGCGCACAGCACAGAATGCTCAGCAGGCAGCCAAACTAATGGTCACCGAGCCTCACGGACCACAGCCACTTCAGAGACAGAGAGGGAAACACCTAATAGCTTGCATGTTTGAGACCCTTTCTGGTTGAGCCAGGGATACCCAGCACCCTAATGGCTACACCCCCTGCAAATACCATTACTTGTCCAGTGCTGAAGCCAGGTTCCTGGCTCAGGTCTGAGGGAGCCATTGTTGCAGTTATAGTTCCTGATAACTAGGGTTTCCAAAGGGAAAACTGATAGATGCCAACCAGACCATCCCAAACATGAGACTGCAATAAAACATGAGGGGATTTTGGTAGCAGACTGGATTCCCGTCTTGTTCCAGATGCAGGCTCCTCCCCAAACTAGTCTAATGTTTCTTCTTGTTGGTCACTGGCCAGGGCAAAGCTAATGGATTTTGGAATGCTAAACAGAACAAGGCCCCTCTCTTCTCTGACTCACCCCAAAAGGGTTAAAATGCACCCAGATCTATGTAGCAATAAGGGGGAAGGGATGAGGGTGTGGAGAACTTACCGGAAAAGTTCCGTGAGACCAGCATTGTTGTGAGGATTGCACCCTGTGGGGGAGAAGAAGAGAGCAGGGATAAATAGCTCTGCCCATCTCAGACAGGGAATGCAGAAACCCCAGTGGTTCAGGGTTAGACAGGCTGCCCTGGTCCTCTCCACTCCCAGCAGCTGCTATTGAATGGCTACATTACTTTGGGGCTGGGAGCCAGGAGACTGATCAGCATGACAGGCAACAGCTCTTAAGCATGGAGTGCTCATTTGGTTATTTCAGCTCTCTAAGTGGGGGCCAGGTGGGCATGGAGAGAACAGACCAGAAGCGAAATCCATTTCTGTACCTGCAGAAATCTCCCAACCCACAAAGAAACTTCTAGAGCACCATATATTAGAGAATCTCAAAAAGCACTTGACAAACAAACAATCTTCAGGCACACCTTTGGAAAGGCAGGTATTTTCTCCAAGGCACAGAGGGAGAAACTGAGGCACAGAGAGGGGAAGTGATGTGGGGCACACTTCAAGTCAGAGCTTGGAAGAGATCCCAGCTCTTCCAGCCTTGTGGTTCAGGCACAAGACCACCACCCTTCCCTATCTCCTCTCTCAAAAAAGGCAAACACTTGCTCACCTTCAGCTTTCTTCTGGCATTGAACTTCCTTAAGCACTCCACAGTCTCCTGTCTGTGCATCATGGAGGCCACAGTGGATCGTTGCTGGAAGACAGGAACAAGGAAGGATTGTTAAATAATTGTAAACAAATCAGCAAGTCAAATTTTCCCTCCAGCTCTCTGTTCACATGCTACGGCCATTACGCACACCAACATGTCTGCGCAGCTCAGCTCCGGGTGCCCCACTCCTAATGGACCCTGGCTCCAAACCACAGAGACCTGGCAGCAGAAACCAACTTCCAGGTGACATTAACCACGCCCTGTGGCGAGAGGTTCTAAACAAGATGTGTTGTTCTCACAGATCCATGCCTCAGAAAGTGAGTCATTAAAGAGCAACGTTCTCCATCATTCAGACACCAAAGAACAAAAACAGATTTGAGGCAAAAGTGGACAACCAGCAATTCGGCTGGGTGGGAGGAGAGGAGGGGAAGAGGCGGATCTTGTTACTAAATCTCAAAAGGGAAATTCAAGCCAGCGAGTGAAGACCATTGTCTGGCTATCCTGATGCCTCCTGGACAAGGCTGCTCTTGCGAGCACAACGTCGGCCCTCAGCACCCTTGCATCAGATGTGGAATATGTTGTTCAGCATATAGCTGGGGAGTCACATGGCTCAGTCAGATGGTTCTACCACATCAGCTGCCTCCCTGAGTGCAGATTCCAGCCAGCGGGGCGCACTTGTCACCAGCACTTGGCTGGGGTCACATCAGCTGCAAGAGGAGCACTTCCCAGAAGCGCTGCCAGAGAGTCAGGGAACATTCGGAAACTGGAGGCTGATGCCAGACTGGCTCTTGCTCTAACACAGACCTACCAGTCTGCATTCGCTTTACAAGGACAGTGGGCAAAGGACTATCATGCTGACCCGTAGGCGTTACAGACCTGCCACGAGCAGCTCTCTCTTGGATCAAACAAATTCATTAAGACCTGGGAGAACAGCATGCACTGTGCTCAGATTCTGCAAAAGTTATGTAGGGTCCTCTACTGCAGGAGTGGGCAAACTACGGCCCGCGGGCCACTTGTGGCCTGCGAGCCGTTTTTATCCGGCCTGTGAGCTCCTGCCAGGAGAGCGGGACCAGTGGTCCCGCTCTCCTGGGCGGGGCGCTCTGAAAGCGCCCCAGAAAGCAGAGCCGGCTGCTGGACGGGCGCACTGTCCGGGACAGCGGAGCCGCAGCCGGCTGGGCGCGCCACCCTGAGAGCAGGACTGGTGCGCCGCCCGGGACAGCGGGCCGCAGCCGGATGCCACCTGCGGCCCGGGACAGCGGGCCCGCGGCCAGCAATGCGTCCCGCTCTTCCGGCCCAGGGTGCCGGGCTGGCCCCAGCAAGCCACAGGGCCCGGCGCCCGGCTCAGCAGGTAAGCAGGTTGGGGGGGGGGGGGGTGGGGGTAGGTGAGAGGGTGATTGGGGTGGGGGTCTCAGGAGGGAGCAGTCAGGGAGCAGGGGGCTAGATAGGGGATGGGGTCCTGGGGGGAGGGGGCAGTTAGAGTAGGGGGAGTCTCCGGAGGGGGTGATTGGGGGCGTTGGATGGTCAGGGGTTCTGAGGGGGGCAGAGTGGGGGGGAGGTCTCCGGAGGGGGTGATCGGGGGCGTTGGATGGGTCAGGGGTCTGATGGGGACAGTCTGGGGGTGGGGGTCAGATAGGGGGCGTGGCCTTCGGCCCTCTGCACAATTTTGAACCCCAGTGTGGCCTTCGAGCCAAAAAGTTTGCCCACCCCTGTTCTATTGTGACCTCAAACCTAGCCACCCCAATCTCCAATCTGGCTACAATCTTTACTGGCTGTTACAGGGGGTGGAAAGGCTGGAACATCCCCTTTGAAAGGGCTTCCTGCTATTAAAGTTCATATCGTCTTCTGTGAAGCCAGAGATGTCTGAAGTCATTCCAGCTATCTTGCTAGTCTGGCCTTGAATGGGTCAGGAAATAAACTATGGGCTGTATAGACATCTTCACCGACTGTCTCTGGAGAACAGGAGTGCCCTGTACTGCCTTGGGAAAGGCACAGCCAAGATCAGCCGCTGCCTACTGGTGAGCACAGCAAGTCTCTAGAAAGGGAATGTGTGTAGGGTACATACACAGAGCATGTCGAGCACTCAGCGCCAACAACTTTAGTAGAGGGGAAAGTGGGTGAGGATTGAAGTGATTCATGGAATGAAACCATTACACTTCGCAGAATGGCCAGCCAAGCCAACACAGGCAAAGTGGGAAAACGCCTCGGGACATTTCACATTAATCCTGCCATTGGACAGTTATTGCTTCTCACACAGTGCCAGTCACAGGTACTGGGTCTGCAAGGCTCACAAAATGAAACACATAGTTACTAGATTACAGGCACACAAAAAGGGGAGGGCAAGAGCCTGAGCTGATGTGAACGAGCATAGCTCTGGTGACTTCTCTGGAGCTACGCCAATTTATAACGTATACACAGTGTGTACAACACATCAATTGGAATCACTAATGAGATCTCTCTTGGGGAAGGGGGAAATCACCACCGCCACCAGTCGAGAACAAATTGTGAAGGTGGGTATGCACAGGTAAGGAAGGAGTAACTATCCAATTATACTTCAGGATTCTCTTACCAGCACTGCAGAAAATGGGATAACAACCATGTTCCTGGTCTGGAAAGGAGAAAGCTCTCAAGGGAGAGAGCTACCCAAAACTGCTTCATGGCCACTAGCATTACCCTTATGGCTAGTGGCAATATGGAATGTTTGTAGGAGTTATGGAAGCACTTCCACATGTGCGTGTGAAAAACGAAGAGGCACTACAACAAACTGGGGCTGGGACGCAGAGTTCAGGATCACCAGGTGCCGGGCGATTCAAGCTGAAGTCTCCCTAGATACGGCACATTACGATGATCTACATTGGCAATCAATGGTTATTGGATAAAACAGCCTTGAAATTAAAAGCCATTTGTTCAGCATCTCTTCACTATAGCAGTGGTTACATAATGCTATAAAACAGGTGGGCTTTTCCCACATCAGCACCGACAAGCTCACCGTTCAAAGCATACAAACATGCTTGATTAGACAGCACCCGATTTCTGCCCCTAGTTCTGCCCTCCTGGGCTAGTAGCCCATGGCTTCAGCATGCGCAATGGCACGACCACCTAACAAGAGAGGAAGGAGACACTTACACAAACCCATGGGTGTTTGAGTGCTTGATCAGCCGTGATGCGTTTAGTCGGATTTATCGTCAGCATCTGATTGATCAAGTTCTTTGCTTCAGGAGTCACTGTGTCCCACTCAGGTGACGGGAACTAGGAGGGAGAGGGGAGAAGAGATGAGATGCTGAACACAACCCTCCTTTCCCACTGGAGGAATCCATTCCACCACACCAAGTCCTGCTCAGGCTTTAACCCCTTCGGCACCACCACAGCTAGTTTGCACGTGGGAGAGACAAACTTTTCAGTGACACCCACCGTGTAAAAATACTATGGGACTTAATAAATGGCTTAAGACCATACATGCACCATTTTGATGGCCATACAATGGATGTCCACGGGGCAGCCAAACAGTTCAAGGAGCCTTTCAGGATTCAGTCAGGCCTTGGTCTTTTACACAAATCTGTAAGTCAATTCAAAGATCCGTAGCTTCTCTTTTTGAGCATTTGGTGCAGACATGTGAAAAAATATTCACGGTCTCTAACTCACCCTCCTCCTCCTCCCACTCCCTGTCCCCACATACTAAAAAGCTGTAATCATGTTTGTAATATCAGAAATTATTGTCAAGGGAATGGGAGACACGTGAGAGGCTGGCAACATGTGGGTATAGAGATGAAGGGCAGAGATCTGAAGTCCTTGAACTACTAACACTACATGTTCAGTTCAGCACATCAGTACAGATGAAGACAATGCCCCCAGGTCTTCTGAGGTGTTAGATTAAAGCATGTGAAACTACAGATACACCTCCTAGCTGCTGTGCAGATGTAACACCCCAGATCAGGTACCTCTGCTAACACTAGCACCTAAAAATAGCAGCGTGGCCATGGCGGTATGGGCAGCAGCTCAGGCCAGCAGGATGTGTATGTATTCAAGGGTCAGGCGAGACCATTCAGGTGCTTAGCTCAAGCCGCTACCCGAGTAGCTGCAGCTAGAGTGCTAATTTAAGCAGAGCTAGCGTGTGCACGTCTGTCTGAGCTGGGATCCCAGCCATAACCTAAGTGGACTATGGCTCAGCCACCTGAGCAGAACGTACAGCCTCTGAACACAGACGACCCAGAGGGCAGTCAAAATGTTTAACTGCTTTAAGTACCTGTGTTTAAAAACAAGATGTCCTTCCCTGTGCTGTGAACGTTTCCTCCAAGTATTAGAGCTGAAAAGAGCTTACAGAGCTCCCTGACTTTTCCCATTCACACCGTTAGCTTATGCTTTGTGCTCCTCTCAACACAGACCACAAAAATGCACAGGTCAGGGTCACACTTGCTGTGTGTCAGTTTCACATCCCAGGTCTCCGGCACAGTGCTGCAATGTCTGTTCTGCAAACACTGCAGGGGAGTGCTTAAAACTCCCCAGAAAACCCTGAGCTTGCACCGGGAGGTTATTTCCAAACAAAAGAAGATTCCTGGTCAGATTTCACAAAACCTAAGTACTGAGTCTAAACACACTCCATGGGCTTCCTCTGAAGCACAAACGCCCTAATTTTTGGAGATTGAAATTTCACAATGGCTACTTCCCATTCAATCAAGAGGTAAAATGGAGTAGTCCAACACACACACACCCTGCCGTGGGAAGGGTGGGCTCCAGGAGACATTCTCTATTCCTATTAAAGTGCAAGTTGCTCCCTGCCACAGGCGGCACAGAAGGGGGCTGCAGGAACTAGTTCATGACAGATAGATACCTTTGCAATCTGAAGGGGGTTGAAAGTCAATAGGAGTTCGGGGGGTTGGGCACCTAACTCCCAGTCACCTGCCAGAGGAATTGGGTTTCTAATCTCTTAGGCGCTTTGAAAAATCCCACTCTGCATTCCTGCTGCAACACATTTTAAAACGGAGCATTTAGTACAAGAACCAGGAACACAGAAGAGAAGGAGCCTATGAACAAAACGAGCAATAAGACAGAGCAGCACCTGGTGGCAGGGGAGGTTACTTGATTCCAGCAGAAACATCCCACTCCCACCATTCCATCTCTGGCTGCTCTGAGCTAAGTACGGGCACTGCGACTGCCCACAGAGCGAACCCCGCAGGCTCCTTGCAATGCGTATGCCAGCCACTCTTGGATCAATAGCTCCAGGTTAATTTCCCACTCCAACAGGCGCCTCTCTCACTCAAGAAGATTTATTCCTGGTGTCCAAACTGTTGCAGTCAGAGAACAGTCATTAATGTTTAACCTCTCTGGCTCTAACCTCCCCACCAAGCCGCTAATCGGTCTGGTCAGACACCCTATGACCACCAGTCTGGTTACAGTCCCAAGAACAGTGCCATGCTGATGCCTTCACCCTCACTACAGCCTCTGATCCCTCATGCCAGTCCCAGTTTCCCCAGTCACACACTTCAGAGTCACCCTTTCCACCAGAACACTCACTGCTGGGCAGATCAGGACAGTTTTTGCACAGCTGCAGGCAAATTCCACTGTGGGGTGCAGGAGGCCATGGGCCACAGGTCAAGGTGTCTCCAGAGAACGTTTCCCCACTTTGTTCTATAAGATATTGGTGGGACAAGATCCTTCCAGTTCATGCTTCTTGTGTTCCCCTTGCAGAGTCAGTATCTGTATCTCCTCCAGCACTTCACTGCACTAAGCCCACGAGCATATTGCAGCTGAGTTTGATGCTTCTTTCCTGACCCAATTATCTCCCTATAGCCACAACCACACCCCTTCCCCCAGCCCCGGACTCCCAGATTTTGGCTGGCTAGATGGCGCAGGTCCTCAGGGAGGAAGTGACTTACATCATAGGCTCCAGCTTTGATCTGCTGATAGAGCTTGTGCTGATCTTCATCCCAAAAGGGAGGGTAACCCACTAGCAGAATGTACAGAATCACTCCTGGGAGAGAGACAGACAGATATGCTGCGGTTAGGTTAATTGGCTCTGATTAATCTTGTGCACCTATTTCAGAGCCGAGGAGAGCCCCCTTCCTGCCCTTTCAACACTCCTTTTCCAGCAGTGTCTGCACTGGGACTTTAGTACCTTGGAGGTCTGAACATGATGGTGAACAAGGAGCAGGGGCAGCCCCAGGAGTCTCCATCTCCCCTCAGCTGCTGGACTTAATCCTGGCACACCAAGATCAGCTCTGATCCCCAGCTCCTAGGACAGAGCAGGCGCATGCTGCCCTTCTACCTCCCCATACATCACAGCTCATGAGCCACAGCTCCCAGCTGCTTCCAGAAACCAAGCCCAGTGAAGACGCTGGAGAGCAAGGTTCTGCTCCAAGGTTCCAAGACTCTTCTATGCTGGCCTCACGCGCTCGCAGGGCAGAAACGCCTACCATCCGGGCCTGCAGGAATAGGTCTCCGCCACATATCAGTCTGACATCCCTCATGCCCTGGGGCTTTAAACTGATCAGTCTTCAGTTATGTTTACACTCACACTTTCTTTTTAGAAAGGAGCACCCACAGAGCAAGCATTACCCAGCTAAACAATGGAGTGCTGGCTTGGTGAGGCAGGGATGGGGTCTGACCATTTAGCCTCAGCAGAAGGCTCTGAAGGCTGGTTGGAGCACAGGAGTTAGGAGCAACTGAATTGCAGTCCATGTTCTCACATCAGCTCCATCTGCAACCTTGGGCACGTCCCTTAACCTCTCCGTGCCTGCCTTTCCCTTTCTGCAAAGAATGGCTGAGGTTGTGGACAATGCAGTGTCAGTGCAAAGTGTTATCACTGTTATGAAATCTTACCGCATGCCCATATGTCCACTGGTTTTCCATAAGGATCTTTTCTTAACACCTCAGGGGAGAGGTAGCCTGGAGTACCAGCAAACCCTGTCAGGAGAGGAATGACATGGGGCATACATAGTACCCAGCTAGAAAGATTTGCTGGCTCCTACCACAAGGTCTGAAAACTGTAACATTTAACTTTCACAAGCCCATGCTTCCCCTCTTGCCTAGACTTGGGTTACCTCTGCGGAGGCCAATGGACACAGGAAAGGGAAGGCAAAGGGATGGTAAAGGGATAGTTGACAGTCCACCGGCCCAAAATGCTATAAGCAAGCAAAGTGGGGGTCGCCGGCCACCTCCCAAGGGGTCGCGAGCTCCTTGCACCGCTGAAAAGCCGCCGAATTGATTACAGCGGTCCCCTTTTTGTATAAATGGGGATAGCTCCAAACAAAATCCACAGATCCCAACACTCCTGAGCAGCGGGAAGAGTTTGTATCAGGGTCTGGACTTCACAGCTGGGGCAGCCTCTGTGACTAACTCCTACTCTACATTTTGGAAGGAAAACAAGAGGGGAGATTGAGATTTAAGGCTCACATATGGTCACATTTTCTCTCTTGCTCCCATTTTACCCCAGAGGGCCCCAGAAGCGGGGGTGCTGGGCAAGGAAGGTGTGGCACTGAACCGGTCTAATAGTTAGCTGGAAGAGATCAAGCCCAAATAAACTAGACCCTTCCTAAGGCCTGGCATGTATAAAGGAGGCCAGAAGGCACAGCTAGAAAAGGAAGGGCTCAGATCTTCTTACCAAACCAGGCTTGCTGCTCGCCCTGCACTTCTATAGCCAGTCCAAAGTCAGCCAGTTTGACCGCGGCACTCTTACTCTTACTTGCCAGTAGCAAGTTCTCAGGCTGGGGAAAGGAGAGAGAAGAGGTAGAAGGGAAGGGTGGGAGAAAGAGAAATCCACATTGATCTCTTTTCCTCAGTGTTTCAATCTGTTCAAATTCAGGCAAGGGCCCTCTGTGAAAGCAGCATTCAGCCTAAGGCCAAGCTATTGCCAATGGTGTCGATCATGGAAAGGGAGAGCCTCTTCGGTCTGATGCTTTCACACAAGCGCTGCTCTCAGCCCAACCCACACACCCAGCGCTGACACCAGGTGGCGCTGACAGCACAGTCCCTCCAGGACATGATTCCAACATATCCATGCAGAAAAAAACGATGCAGCAGATACAATCTGCAGTGATGTGGCTCCCCATGAACAGCACGCAGTCCCCAAGGCAATGGACAAGCAAACATGATAATAAGGGCTGTCAACAAGAGATCTAATTTGGGAAGGCCTAGTCTAGTCAGGCAGTAGCTTTATGGAGAGTGCTTCTCTACACATCTCACTGCAGTGCTGCTGATGTTGCTAATGAAAGCTACATTTATTCAAGTGGTGAACCCCCATCTACAGGAATTTATTAAATGCTCCCACGTCACCCTCTCCACAGAGCAGGGACAAGACCATCCCTGTGCCAGGGACGGGATGCTGCTGATCTCCCCCCGCTCTCCAAAACACCTTATACCAGAGATGGGACCCCCACCCCTACCTCTGAAGTATTGAGGAAAAGGATGTCACCCAAATAGAACCTCGGGCATTCGAGGAACTGGGTTGTGTTCTGGAGGCTTTAGCAGGAGAAAGCAGTGAAGGGGCTGAAGTGGCTGCAAAACATTCCTCCAGGCTGAGGTGTTGCCTGCCAGGGCATCTAGCAAAGGGGACCCTGCCTTTAACACACGTGCCCTGAAGACACTAGCTGCAGCAGCTCAGCAGGGAATGGAGTTCCCACTGCACTTACAGATAGGGACAGGGGTGTGCTGGAAAGGGCAGAAGGGGGAGGAGCCCAGAACCTCGCCCATGTTGGTCAGGGTATAACAAACTACACAGACTGGTCTTCAGCAGGCACCAATGGGAGGGTGGGAAGGGTGGCCTCCAGCAGGACAGAAGACTGGAAATCCAGGAACTGGACTCTCACATTCCTTGGAGGTCATTTGCACAGCACGGTATGTTTCCCCCATGGTGACTTATCTGCAGTCCTGCTGAGTCAGGAAGGTGGTGTGGCTCAGTCACCTGCACAGTGGGAATGGGGTAGGTGAGGCACGCACACAAAGCCCACCCCTGCCTGAACAGCGCAGAAGGTGGTTTAGGTGCCTGGGGTGAAATGAGGGTGGGACGAGGAGGCAGAGAGGGAGATTGGATAGGCTTAGCCCTCCGCCCTGCCTGTGCTGCAAGGAGGTGTTTGGGAGTTAGAAATACATGTCCCCTCACCCCTGCCTGAGAGTCAGGCCCCACTTCACACTGGTGCCAGCACATTTCTCTGTCTCAAGTAGGGACAGTGGTCACGCTTAGGCTGGGCCCAGCAACTCGTGCTAGCTAAATCCTCCAGAAACTCCACCTATTTCCTGCATTCATCTACACAGAGCGGAAACCCCTTCAGCAGACTTCAGCCCTGTGTGCAGGCTTATCCACCTGCATGTTCTGTAGGCTAGAATCCTGCTGGCTAAAGTCAAGCTCAAGCTGTTACCCTTCCCTTGCCCTAGAAAGTGGGCTGAGTTTAGGTGGGACTTAGCTTATGTGAGTGAGCTGAGCCAGTTCTAAGCATGACCATTTTTCCTAAGCAAGACAAACTTGCTGTGATAGCACCTCCTGAAACCATCCTGCTTCTCCTCTCACTAGTTAATTCATGCCATTGCCATACCCAGGGTTCGACTTTAAAAAGGGCCATGATCAACTTTACTTATCTCCCCCCAGCTCTTCACAACAGCCCTGCAGAATCTGAAACCTATTGCCAAATTTCTCCCCCTCCACATGCACAACTGTGATTCTCTGGAACACTCTGTAGCTGCCGGGATGCTCACAAGCCACAGGCCGGGTATGCTGATTTGCTATTGCAGGGTTGCTCCTTAGGACTGGTTTGTAACAGAGGAGGGCAAAAAGTAGAATATCAAATACCAACAGACCTGAGCTCTGGACTCTAGACTACCTGTGATCTGTTACGGTGGGCAGCTGATAAGGGGCGAGCCCCTAGGGGCCAGGTGTCAAGCAAAGAGCATGGAATAATTTATTTTTAAAAAGCAGAATGACAGAGATTGAGGAGCAGCTGCAGGGAACTGGGCTGGGCGTGAGGAAGAACAAACTAGCCATCTCAGGAGCCCAGCTGCTGGCCAGTTGTACCAGAACTCCCTGGCTTTGGGGAGCCTGTCAGATCTTTCACATCCATCCCATTGGTGGCCTTTGGAGAAGCGAGCAGGAAAGCACTGTGCTCGTACTGAAACACAGAGATTGGAGCGCAGGCCTACAGCGGAAAACGACTTCGCTATCCTGTGGCACAAAGAACCACCCAGGGTTCCAAAGGCTCCCTGGCCTTGAGCATTAGCATGCCCAGAGGTCACCTTTTCCACCTTCGAGGGTGCAGGCTCCGTTAAGGCCATATAGCAGCGGTTCTCAAACTCATACGAACCGCGACCCATTTGTGCCTCTCCGTCGGCCGCGGCGGACCCTTGTCTGTCCGCCGAAAAACAGCCGAATGCATTAATTCCGCATTCGGCGGCTTTTCAGCCGTGCCGGGAGCTTGTGACCCCCCGGGGGGTCGCGACCCCTGGTTTGAGAACCGCTGCCATATAGCTTCCAGACATGTTGTTTCTTATGCCCTTTGGAAGGTATTTTTTTGTTTGTTTGTTTGTTTTTTTTAATATCATGCTTCTGCTGAGGCTGCTGTCTTCAGATTACCAGGCTCACATAACCTTTTCACCCCCACAGCAAAGCAGTGCCAGAAGGGGGCACCACTTTGTAGAAATGTAGCAGAGCACCTTCTGGCTGTCACATTCCCATGTAAAACAGAATGTGCTGCTGGACAGACAGGCCTCCTGCTGCAAAGCTTTCACTTTTTGGAGTCAGATCAACTCCCAGGACAGCAGCAGGCACTCCACAGGAAGGGAGCGGAAATCTCTCCTGTGAGGAGCATCTAGGGGCACAAGTGTGCTGGGGCATGGCAGAAGTCTGATTCAGCCAGTGCTTACTGGATCAGCTATTTGATTAAACTTATAAGTCAGGCTACGATTTAGTCATGGGTATTTTTAGCAACGGTCATGGACAGGTCACATGCAGTAAACAAAAATTCACGGCTTGTGAATTGTCCATGACTTTACTAGATACCCCGAACTAAAACTTGGGCTTGAGCACCAGAGGTGCTGGGCCGGGACTCCCACTGGTGCTGTGGGGGAAGGCGTGTGGCCAGGGACTCCCACTGGTGAGGGGGTGGAGGAGGCAGCAGTGCACAGCCCGGGACCCCGCTGTTGCTGCACAGGGTGGGATGCAGGGGAGGTTAACAGTGCTGGCAGGCTTCCTAGCCAGCTCCAATCGGCATGTCCCTGAAGCTCCTACGGGGAGGGGTGGCCAGGGGGGCTCCGCACACTGCTTCTGGCACAAGCGCTAGCTCTGCAGCTCCCACTGGCTGGGAACCACAGCCAATGGGAGCTGCGGGGGCAGTGCCGGTGGGTGCAGACAGCACATGGAGCCCCCTGGCCACACTGACTAGGAGCTACAGGAACATGCTGGGAGGAAGCCGGGAAGCCGTCCCCCCGAAGTAAGTGTTGCCACATACTCCAACCCCCTGCCACAGCCCTGAGCCCTCTCCCACACACCCAAACTGCTTCTAGTGGCCCAGGAGTTGCCCCACCTTGGGCAGTCCCTGAGTCAGCACCAGCCACTGCAGAAGTTGTGGAGGTCACAGAATCCGTGACTTCTGTTATGGACATGCAACCTTACTTATAGGGTTCTGCTGGCCAGCTACAAGAGAGACCAGCACAAGAGACTCATGTTGCATGACACAGGCCTACCCCAATGGCATGTCTTTGGCAATCCAAGCATGGAATCAATAAATCCATGCACTATGCAAACAGACTCATCCTGGCAGACTAAACAGCAGACCCCACGTCCTCATCAGGCTCTCTTGGTAGATCAGAAAGTGTCCTTCACTCTTACGGACTCCAGTAAGAGACCTTCTGAATGCTGTGCCCTCCCCGAAGACTGCGCCTGCTCCTCCCGCACCTGGAGCTGCCTCGCAGAGAGGCTGCCGTTGAGCTTCAGCTCTGTAGGAGCTCACCCCCACCCCTCTCTGTGGAAACCCCAAGGAGAACACTGGTGACTTCAGGAACCTTCATGCCCAGCACAAGCAGGGATTCC
The DNA here is from genome assembly GCA_007922305.1 of Dermatemys mawii. NCBI lineage: Eukaryota > Metazoa > Chordata > Testudines > Dermatemydidae > Dermatemys > Dermatemys mawii. The sequence continues at coordinate 48,284,010 of ML677335.1, read as the reverse complement.
GACTAGCCAGCAACACAAGATGAAGACATCAGCCACCGAGGCTCCTGCCGAGGACATCGACTGCTGTCCCCCTCTTGAGCAGTGGAGGCAGCATTACCTTCAAATCCCTGTGCACGATATCATGCTGGTGAATGTGATTCACGCTCTCCAGTATCTGGTGAATACAGTGGCTTCAAGACGAGCAGAGAGAGAGAGAGAGAGAAACAGGGTTACACACAGTCTCAGCCACTAACCTCTACTCCCCTATCCTTGCCAGCCCTTGCAGGGACAGTTCAGGGACTCTGGGCCAGGCCCACCAGTCACCTGCCCCCGAACAGCTCCTCCAACCCCATCATGCCCACCAGCTGCTGCTGCGGCCAAACTATCACAGCTGGAATTGTGTTGCTTAGCAACAGGGTTTCATAGACAGCTCAACAGTGGGCTTTGATAGCAATAGCAGGACCTCACTGCCCCCACTCCTACCATCCCTCTGACCTCTTTCCTTGCCCACCACCTTCCCCTCTCCCAGCATTAGGCACCGTGTTTGTTTCATTAGCTGAGGACATGCACCCACAGTAGCTCAGGGATGGGCTAACAAGGCCAAGCCACAGAAACACTCAGCTAGGCCTGGCCCAAGCTTTCACGAAACATCAGCCTACTCCATCGAGCTCCGGACGAAATATCTGGGTGCCTGCCAATTAACACGGCTTTCAGAGCAGCATTTCAAGCACTTTACATACACAATGTGCCCCCCCCCCCCCCGCCGCCCCACACACACCCGCTAGCCGGGCGCCTTTTAAGTACAGATCCCACTTAGGGAGTTAGAAGCTGAAAACCAGACTCGCTCCCTGCTGAGTGCACCGTGCTGCAACCCCCCAGCCCACAGAAAACCAGTGCCATTCTCGGCACTGACGCCATAGGGAGAGGAGCAAGACATTATTTACACTTGGCTTGTCAGGGACAATGTTACACCCACAGAGCGTGTGCACCAGACACACACACACACAGCTGAGATTGCGGGAGGAGGCTAGTCAGCCAGAGAGCAGTTCCCGAGTTCTCAGGCTGAGGCAGATGCAGCAGCATTTACGTAGGTGTCACACTGAGAGAGGAAGCCTCTTTGATGTGGAAAGGAGCACAGATTTAAACAGCTCCTGCGGCCAGGAAGTCAGAGCCTGTCTGTGGGAAGTCTGGGTGGTCAGCCTCCCTTGGCAGTTCACTCTGGAGAAGCCAGAACAGGCCGCCTCGTTGGGAATCAGCAGATGTTTTTCCAAGTTTCAGGAACCCAGGGGTTCTTTATGGATTTTACAGATTGGAAATGGGGGGAGTTGTGTGCGAAACTGGGGGAGTTGCTGCACTGTATATCGTTACCCCACCAGCCCCTCTCACTGGAATTGGCAGCACAATCCACCACGTCAGATTCTGCGAACATCTCCACGCTCCCAGAACAACAACAAAAAAAATGTATAATTAGAACAGAGCCAAGCCTGAGCGAGAGACTTTCTGGCCAAAAATGGCAAAAGTGCGAGGTGTCCTGGGCGAGCCAAGCGAGGCGGATTGGCACTAACCTCGCTCTCAGCCTGCTCTGGAATTCAGCTCAGCTTGGCGTGCGGCTAGAAAGGGAGAGTTTTGTATTTGCTCAGCAAACGCTGGGCTCCATGGGGCACCGTTCGACCAGCCCAGCTTGAGTTCGAGGGATTAATGTCCTCAGAAGGGACAAGAGGGCATTGTGTGGGCACAGACAAGAAGCAGCGCCCCATTCTCTCCCCTTCCATTAACCTAAGCAGGGTCCCTCTCCTCTGCCACTAGTGGTGTTCCTCACTACTGCTCCTCATTCCCACTCCCCTCCAGGGCACAGGGTGGTTCTGTGCAGGTGGAGACAACCCAATCACCTTCCACCCCCGCTGCACTGGATGGGACGAGCCAGGGAACCTCACTTGATCTGGGACGAACACACCTGCAACGCCCTAGAGCTGTTAAACACATCTCAGGGCTCCTGGATCCTAACATCCCCCAGCCCCCACTCCCTCAGAGAGCACCTGCATCCCTGGACTTCCTTCACCTTCAGCACACAGCTGCCTGTCGCAGCACATCCTGCAGGGGAGACCCCGATGTGTAATGCTGCACTCCCAGAGCCAGGCAGCAGCTGGAAGCTCTAACTGAGCACCCAAACATCGCCCCAGAAACGCCTGCAAGGGCCACACTCTGTTCTTGTACATATGCCACAGAGCAGCTCCAGGAGTGCACATCACATCCAAACTACCGTACCCTGTCACTCCTAACTAGGCACCCCAAAGAAGCTCGCTCCTTTGCTGCTGCACACCTGCAATTCCTGTCTCCTTCCAGGCTCTCCTCAGTTCTCCCCCACCCCCAGCCAAGGGCAGGCAGGGATAGTTAGCAGGAGCAGGGCGGGGTTCCATGAAACTTCACCATAGGCCTCTGCTCCCCGGTTCCCGCCTTCCCCAGACCAGAACTGAGAAGATCCCATTTCAAATGCCCCCATCTCTGGGGGCAGACTACGTATCCAGAGCCCACACCTAGACTGATGAGAAACGGGATACCGTCAACCAACAATTAAGGGATGGCCAGAGACGCCAGGAGCGAGCCCCATCCATACTCATTTAGGAAGTCCAGCTCTTCAAAGTCGGGGGACACACAGAGGAGGGACAGGTCTTAAGTCTGTTTAAAAGTTGAGAACCAAAATCTTCCCTTCCGATACTATTCCTTGGGCTTCTAAGAACCTGTCAGCAGAGGCTGTGAATGTTTTACACACACTGGGACAAGAAGCACTCACAGTTTATACATAGGGAAACTGAGGCACAGGTCAATGGCACAAAACTGCCTAAGGTGAACACGAGTTCCTGGCAGAGCTGGGATAAGAAGCCAGTAGTCCAGGTTTCCAGTCCTCTAACGTGACTAAAAACAATTCTTCCTCTCGTGCTTTACCCTTCCAAACGCACATCGCTGCTCCCACTCCAGCAGCCAGGTCAGACAGACGCCGGCAGCAGGCCCTCCAGAGACAAGCGATGTCTGCGGGGGAGGGAGGGGGCCAAACGCCACACACTGAGTCAGCTACACTGAGTCTGTCACTGCTATAGCTGAAAGGCTGCATTAGTGATGGGATGCGGAGGAGGGGTTTCCCACATGGGGAGCATTTATTTTACAACACAGCCATGTGCAGACACACTGTACTATGACATGATCGGCACGTAACGGGGAGAGTCTGAACACAGATTCTTACCTAGCGTCAGCTTCACTGTAGTACTCTCTGGCGACAATATCTTCAAAGAGCTCTCCACCAGTGACCCTGGAGGAGACAGACCAAGGGAGGTTAGGAGACTCCCACACGCAGTGGGGAGGCACAAGGAGTACACACACACTTCTGGGGTACCAGGCTGCCCTCTGCCAGCCTGAATCTTTGCCTGGGATTATCCCAAAGGAGGAAGAGCCAGGGCCAGAAACCTCAGAGCACCAAGTCCTCACTCAGGTCAGTGAGGGCATCAAGAGCAGCAAGGGATCATTACCCAAACAGCAGGGCACCTTTGCACTCACATCCACAGTGCTCTGGGTTCCACTTCCCTAGCAAACAAGCACAGTGGGCACCAGCATCTTGAACCACGTAACTGTAGCTAGTACAGATGCCATAAACACATTGGGAGCCCTGCCTTCTCCCCACCCCTGCCTTCTCCCCACCCCTGCCACCTATTGTATCTGTGGCACGGAAAGGACACCTGACCCCCTTGGAACAATCGCATCATTCCTTAAAATTAGATAGTAGACAGGTCAGAAACTGCCATACTGCCTCACTCTCTCTCACCCCTAAATTTCCTGCCAGGCAGTTCCTACGTCCACCCCCCCACACATACACACACATATATCGAACCCATCTGTCCTACTTTTTGACCTCTCTCATACAAGGCACCCCCATTATCTATTCCTCTCTCCCTTTTCCACACCCACATCTTGTACCCCTGTCCACCTCCCTCACATGCAGAGTTCATGCTGCAGAAGCAGCTGGGAAGGCTCAACACTACACACAGAATTATGTGAGCTAACACTGTGCACCAGCCCATATTTCCAGTGGTTTAAGGTCCAATGAGTCTTTGGCTCTAGGACACACTGATCTTCAGCTCCTTGACCCAGCATGAAACCACCTGTGATTTTGTTGCACCGTGATTATCATCCCTGGAGAGGAGACCAAAACCCTATTTTAGGAAGAGGTTTTTTGTCGGTGGATTATAGCCTTGTCGTCAGGAACTAGGGTACAAGTCCTTGTGAGGAAAGGAGGGAGGAACATAGAGGTTCAAGGATCTTTTATTCTTCTCTTAAAGCAGCAGCCCACAACTTTGTCTCAGCCACAAAGCACCAGAGCTAAAGGGAAGCACTTACAGATCAAAGACAAGGTAGTGGAAACCTTCTTCTGAAATACTGTCATGGAGCCGCACTGTAAAAACACAAGCAAGAAACAAGGGACACTTATTTTCCAGATCTGATCTACCCCCTTGAAATCCACGACCACATTTCCCCAGTCCCATCCGGCAACCTATTGCACCTTTCATCCCTTTCACCCTCCCTCATTCCCTCCCACCATCCCTAATCCCAAATAATTTGAGCATCCTTCACCTGCTCCCTCTCTAGCACCAAATCAAACTTACTAGTGCTATTGAGGTGAACAAAAAGCAAAGCATTCAGGGGACACACCACAGTTCTCAAGATGAGGGGTCTCTGTTTTCAAACCTTATGATTCAGGAATCCAGTTCAGCCAGTTGCTCTCCCTGAGAAATCTGTTCAGACTGTCTGCTAAACTTGGACTATGCAGTAACCATGCTACAAGTCTGCTTTTGAAAAGTATCTGTCCTACCAACTAGTCTGAAGAATGCTTTGCTGAATCAAAAAGAGTTAATAAAAAAATTACAGTGGGGGAGAGCAATTTCTGGGGGGAGATTTCCACCTTTAATTGGACATGAGAAGGCAAGTTGACAAGAACAGGACAGCTGGCTCCAGAGGGCAACAACAGTAGAGAAGGCAGCTCTCACTCCACAAGCAGTGAGATCAATGGGAGCAAGTCAAGGGAGGGATCTTACAAACAGCAAAGCGTGGCCAGGATTATGGCACGGGAAGGAAAGCTCCGCTCACGACACTGAGATGAAGGTGGCGTGCCAGAGATTCTGCATGTGTGGGCGGGCAGGCACCAGCAGTCTCTCTGCACGGTGGTCAGGAGCGGTCACCGACAGGGAGCTGCAGTAGTCCAAACAAGGACAGAGGCGGAGGGGTGAAAATTCCAGCAGAGCTGGAGTGGAACCGGTGGCACACAAGGGCAGTGCTGCAGAGGTGGCAACGAAGAGGTGTTCAGAACCAGGAGAGCGGGAAGGAGAAGGAAATTCAGGAACAAGGATGATGCTCAGAATGTAGATAGTGAAGAGATCTGGGAAGTGAGTTACAGACACACAAAGGAGCTAGGTTTGTGGTTCACAGTGCTCTTCCTGGCCAAGGGCAGGCAGCACTTCTGCCTTTGATATGTTTGGATCAAGGAAGTGGAACGTCATGGTCAAGAAAGGCAGAGAACCTGGACAGGGACATCTCAAAAACACGGACAGTGCAGTGCTCATGTCTACAGTTAAAGGGAGGCAAGGATAGCAGGTGACAAAGGCAGACAAGAGGAAAGACGGGAGAGCCGGGAATGGAGCTTTGCAAGCACCAGCAGCACCGGTTGTGGAAGAGCCACCTCCAAAGACAGCCAAAGAGCAGTGCGATAAGTAAGGCCAGGTCTACACTGGTGGGGTGTTTGACCTAAGATACGCAACTTCAGCTACGTGAATAGCATAGCTGAAGTTGACGTATCTTAGGTCGACTTACCTGGCCATCCTCACAGTGGCGAGTCGACCGCTGCTGCTCCCCCATCAACTCCGCTTCCGCCTCTCGCAGCAGCGAAGTTCCAGAGTTGACAGGGAGAGTGCTCAGAGATCAATTTATCACATATACACAAGATGAGATAAATCGATCCCTGAAACATCGATCACTACCTGCTAATCCGGCAGGTAGTGTAGTCTTGGCCTAAGAGTAGAGAGTTATGACAGGCAAGAACAAGAGACGCCTGCACAGCTAGAAAGATAGAGTGGTCCCTAACATTAAAGGCTGCACAGAGGAAAAGAAGAATAAGCCTTCCCACCAATTCAGGTGGTTAGCTACACAAAGAAGAACTGTTTCCCTGCTATGGCCCCTGGGGATCTCAGATGGAAATCAGCCAGGAGTCTTTCCTAAGAATCCCTTTCCTAAGAATCCCTTTCCTAAGCAGTTTGCTGAGGCTGCGAGCTCTGGGAGAGGGTGGCAGCTGGAGCCTCAGGGCCAAGGAAGGTCTGGAAAGAAGAGACTAGATGCTAGCAGGCTGACCGGGGATGACTGACAATGGCAGTAACGGTACAAACAATGGTTGGGAGACAGAAGAGGGAAGGGTCCGGAAAGAGCAGGATAGGAAAAGGGGGGAGAGGGGATAGGCCATGAGGAGGAGTGGGGAATATACTGTAACTCTCCACCCTTTCAATCCCAGCCCAGTACCGCCTCCCGGCCCATGAGTGCCACTCGCGTGTATTGAGTCTGCTTCTCCCCAGCAATGCAACAGCAGAAGTGCTCTTTCAAGGTCCGTCTTCACTGGGGGGAGGAAGTATGTTCTAACCCAGGTTAGCTAACTCCAGTTAGAACAGCAGTGAAGACAAACTCTACTCTTAGCTCAGATTCGCATTTCCAGTGGACACCTGCAGAAGACCCGGAGGTGATTGTGAGCTGCTAACCGTAATTAAAAGCAGAGTCTTTGCTGCTGCTTTAGCTGGAATTAGCTAATGCAGTGAGCTAATCCAAAGGAAGAAAACCAGCCAGCCAGACACAGGCTGTCTCACTCTGTCCTGGGCACTGCCCACCAAACTGAACTCGTACTTTGCAGTCTTGCCATCAGAGCCAGGCTCCTGTTTTGATATTGCCATTAACCTCCACCCTGTCTGATTACTGCTTTGACGTAGAGATTAAATGATTTTAGTCTCAGTGCAGCTCCAATTACCAGAGCCTATCGGCTCAAGGACATTATCTCCCCCTCCCGCCACCACTCAGCACGTAACCGGCAAATGTCTCCCCTGCCTTCCAGGTAGGAGACAGGTGTGTTTGTAAGTTAGTTGGATAAAAGGGTCTCTGAATCCCCTCTGCTTAGTTCACCATGATTCTTGCAATCTCCAGTTGACCATCTCCCACTCCTTCCAGCCAGCATACAGCCCTCTCCTCCATATCCACGGCCTGCTAGAGAGCAGATGTTGCATATCAACAGATGGGGTCCTCACTCTGACCAGCTCCAAATGTGTCCAAGAGGGACCAAAGCAGAGCAGTTTCTCAGCTTCACACTTCCCTGGGCAAGGGGCAGATGCACAAAAGTTGATGAGAGAGAGTGGAGGTTTTTCTTGTTCCTAAGGAGGTTCCTGGGGTGTCCTGTAGAGGCTGCTAGCCCTGCCACCCCGGCCTACTGTTCTCCTCCCCCAAACATTGGGGAGGCCTGACATACATCTTGGGACAACGGCGCAGAAACCCCAGGACCCTTCCCTAACTCCTGGTGTGGAGTGTGACTGCATCTCAGAGCGCATGGAGGGGGAAATGGATGAAAAGCTGCTGGGGGCAGGCGGAGCCGAGAAAAAATTCCAGACACGCTATCAGACAAGAGCGATGGAAAAGACAGATTAGTGCATCCAGGCCATCCCTCTGCAATGCAGGATTGTTCCCTACACAGCAGTCAGTTGTGCTTTAATTATTCAAGCTATGAAGCTTCCATTGCTCCCTTTGAGACTACCGCAAATCTGCAGCTCCTGGCCTACTCCATGGAGCGCAGCAAGCTATCCAAGTGCAGGCTCTGCAAAGAGCGCTTTGAGTCACGTTAACAAGGAACCAGGGCATCTAGGAATACTGAAGTCCTGCAGACCAGTCATGTGAATGCCTAGCACTTCCCTGAGGAGTCCATTCTCGCTCCTCACATCACACTAACAGAGAGGGGCAATTACTTTTATTGGCAGATACAGTAGCCACAAAAGAGATCATTCAAACCACGTTCCCTTCCCAACAGGGCTCTTTCAGCCAAAGGCTCTTTTCAAATCAAGGGAGGGGAGGCAGATGTGGGGGAAGCATATGATTCTCTACAGCTGCAAGACACAGGTGAACACCACCATACCAAGGCAGCATGCTCTCAGGCTGCCCCATGATTGCATATCAGGGTATGTCTACACTGGAGCTGTAATTTCCACCTCAGGCAGACATGCCTGTGTGGCTTGGATCAAGCCAGCATGCTAAAAACAAATGCAGACATGGTAGTATCAGCAGTGAGGCAGGGCAGCCACCCGTCCAAGTACATACCTAGGCTCTCAGATGGGATAGTCCTAGGGGAAGCTGGTCCATCCTGCTACTTGTGGCTATACTTTGATTTTCCATATGCTCACTCACTCAGAGCTAGTGCGTGCCTGTCTATTTGAGCTGGAAATCACGCCTCCAACTCCAGGCTAGACACACTCCAGCGAGGAAGTCAGAAGTATTGCTGCAGACACCTGAGCGGCAGTGACAAGCGGAGGTGAAGCAAGCGAATGAGCCTACCACTGAACCAATGGGGCGGGGATGGGGGCAAGAAAACAGGAACAAGGTACTGAGGCATTAACCTGGCTACGTAACACAGTAAAAGGACCTCACCCACTGGTTACTGAATACCATTGTAAGTCTTAGCTACAATATACATTGTACCAGCTTTGTAACCAGGTCCCTGGACTGGACTGAGCTTGTAGAGCACACAAGTTCAAGGGTACCCTCAGCAATCTAAATACCATAGGTTAGTGATGCACATACAACCCACAACCAAATGAGCAGGTAACAAATGCCTGGTTACACTGCTGTCCACAGCACCAGGTGGTATAGCTGCAATCAGTCAGATCCAGCAACTTAGGCAGAGCCTGGACAGGTCACTACACAGAGGAGGAGTGCCCTCCCAGGGACATCTAAATGCTCAGATAATTACATCCTACCACCTGAAACTACTTCTGCAGTTTCAGCTGTACACACTATTCTTCACTTCTGGTCCTGTCTACAGTGTAACCTTGTGCTATGCTGTTAAACTGCTGCCAGGCACTGCTATAGTGAAGGCTAAGACTAGCTTACTGGTTCTTCAAAGTACTCTAAAAGCTACATGCTTACTCTGTCTTCAATTGCTCTGTCTCATGGCATTTTGGGTAATTTCAGCAAACGGTTCCTGCAATACAGATTGTCCTGGGTTTTTTTAGGGGAGGTTGATGTTTCCCCTGTTTAACACATTCCTGGAGCTCAAACTATGGCTTTTTCCCCCACAAACTGATATCTGCTCAGAACTGAGCTCAGATAATGTCTGGTGCCCATTGCCCCTTCACAGAAGCAATATTTTTAAAAAGTCATTCAGGGAAAAGATGGATCTTGGAGAGAGAAGGTGAACGACCAGTAGGTAGCATTATTAGAGTAATGTGATCATGCCACAGGCTTGTCGCGCCTTCCCTGAACACTGGGAGCAAATACAATCAGAGAAAAGCAAGTAGCTGCCATCTCAAATGTTTGCACAATCAGAAGGGTGGCTGAGCATACGGACACACACCTAGTGTCGGGAGCCCTATTTTAAGGGTTGGTATAAGGTTGACACTAAGGGTAGGTCTACACTACCCGCCGGATCAGCAGGTAGTGTTCGATGCATCAGGGATTGATTGATTGTGTCTTGCCTAGACGCGATAAATCGATCCCCGAAAGTGCTCCCATCGATTCCAGCACTCCAGCTCCACAAGAGGAGCAAGCGGAGTCGGCGGGAGAGCTGCTGAGGTCGACCCACCGCTGTGGGGATGGCCAGGTAAGTCGAACTAAGGTACTTCATTGTACCTTAGTTCGAACCCCCGCCCCGCTAGTGTACCCCAGGCCTAACTAAGACAGGCTTAGGACACTGCTCACTCAAGACCACAATATACATCAATTACAAAAAAAACAAAACCAAATTTCTCCTTTCTACAATAATTCATCAGATCGGCACAAACCAAAGATTCTCATGCCTAATCATTTCACACCACAGCCTGTAGCTTCTGTGAAATGGGAGGCTGACAATTCTAGCTATGCAGCCCTTTTAAACACAAACCAGCTCAGTGGTGAGACGCAGCATGCAGGTATGGTAGGTGTATCTGCCAGACTGAGTCCTCACTAAGGCACCAGCTGCATTTAGGCTGGTCTGAACAGGCACCAGCTGGCTTTGCCTGGCCTACACTTATTCACTTCACTCAGCCTGCACAAGCCACCGCCAGATGTGACCCTGTCCCTAAGGATTCCCTCTGGAACCTGCACTTGCCTCTGCCTTATAGTTCACCATCATGCACATGACCCAACAGCTACAAAGCCCCACAGCAATACGCCCATTGGGCTTCTGTTAGCACAACCCACATGACTCAGCACTGTGAGGAAGGGTCCCGATGCACTTCTCAGAGCACAGCATCAGCTCTGCCAGCCTGCTGCAACCAATCCGCACTGCAGCCAGCCCTCACACAGCGAAGACCAATTGGAGCACATGCAGATGAGAGAACACAATTCCAGAGGACACCACCCACTATCTGAACTGAAACACATCTGTAGCAATTCCTCATGTCTGTTTATTATAGGACTACACAGGCCATCCCCCTAGGGGCTGTTGCAAGCTCCAGGGGGCAGAGTTAAGGTTCTAGGGCAAGGTAGGGCTACACCTTAGCTATTTCCTGGCTTTTAAGTGCATTCAATGGTAGTGCCTCGTAACTTCATAACCACTCATGTCTTGCGTTAACTAAGACTTTGGGCAGTGATTACATGCCACTCAGGTTGCTGCACCATAGATACCTTTGCTGCAGCACCCACAGCAGAGCCAATATTCTGTAATGGAGATTCCTGTCCCATGTCACGGCAATTGCAGCACAGCAACTCATTCAAGCAGCCGTAGTGGTAAAATCTCAAAAGTACTCTGGGATCTTTTGGAATGAAAAGTGCTGTATAAATATCAGCTGCTCATTCAAATCAGCAGCAGCCGCACCTCTGGGCAAGTTCCAGCCAAGCATTAGGCAGTATTTGCTTCCCCCCACCCACCCCCACAAGGAGTAAGCAATGTCTTGGATTTCTCCCTCCCCCATGAGTAGCGGGGGAGTGTACTGGAGTGATAACTGTACTGAGCTCAGTGGCAAAAGACAGACACTGCAGGCAAGCAGCCAGAAAACCGGGAGAAGAGGTGAAATAAAATGAGATGTGAAAATCTGCCCCATCCACTCACCCAAAATAACGCTCTCACATTAGCCAGAGGATGCTGAAGCTACAAATACAAATACACATGGCTTGACAGACGGCAAATTGAGCACTATCTGCAACGACGCAACTAACGTGAACCGACACAGATGGCTACCACCCACGCCCCATCTCCCCACCTGCTCGCCATCCTAACAGCCTGAGAGAGAAACTGTGGTGTATTGATACTCCTAGCACAGCTCCCATCATGCAACACACCTGTCCAGCCAGGAGCTCATGGTAAACCTGAGGCTGCTAAGGCAGCTTAGCTCCCACTCCAGCTGTTTCCCTAATTATATTAAACACGCACAATTCAGCTGCAGCTGCTCAGGCTGCTTCCAAAAAGACTTTCCTTTTAATTAAAAATTTGCTATTAAAAAGCATTAAAGTGTGTAATACAAATAATCCTCTGGAAGTCATCTGTTCCAGCAGCTAATGACCGGCTTCGTTAGAGCAGTAACTAACAGGAGCAGGATGGTTAGCTCCTGCTGCTGCTAAGCAGTCCCCTAGGATGATGGTGCCTCCTTATAAAATCTGGACACTCTAGTCTTAACAGACTAGAGCCCAGCATCTCCCACCTAAATCCTGTTCAACCTCAGGGAACCAGCCAAATGAGTCCGTCTACGTTAGCTGAGACAGTAGCAAACATTCTGGTTAAACTGGACTCATTCCTTTTCATGACAATTAGCAACAGTTCTCAATTATCCATGTACCAGCTAAGCACAGTACCTTGTAATTTTCAGAGGGTGTGAGAATGTGCAAGTGTATGTATTTAGAAAAGCTGGACATGCACAAGTCCATGGGGCTGGACGCAATGCAACCGAGGGTGCGGAGGCTGATGTGATTGCAGAATCATTGGCAGTTATCTTTGAAAACTTGTGGCAATCAGGTGAGGTCCCAGACAATTGGAAAAAGGCAAATATAGCGCCCATCTTTAAAAAAGGGAAGGAGGAGAATCCCAGGAACTACAGCCTCAGTCCCTGGAAAAATCATGGAGCAGGTCCTCAAGGAAGCACTTGGAGGAGAGGACGGTGATCAGGAACAGTTGACATGAATTCACCAAGGGAAAGTCATGCCTGACTAACCTGATTGCCTTCTGTCATGAGATAACTAGCTCTGTGGACATGGGGAAAGCGTTGGATATGATATACCTTTAGCAAAGCTTTTGATATGGTTTCCCACAGTATTCTTGCCAGAAAGTTAAAGTAATATGGATTAGATGACTGGACTACAAGGTGGCTAGAAAGCTAGCTAGATCATCAGGTTCTACTGGTAGTGATCAACAGCTCAATGTCAAATTGGCAACCGGCACCAAGCAGAGTGCCCTGGGGGTCAGTCCTAGGGCTAGTTTTGTTCAACATTTTCATTAATGATCTGGATGATGGGATGGATTGCACCCTCAGCAAGTTCGTGGATGATACTAAGCTGGAGGGAAGGAATAGGGTCCAGAATGACCTAGACAAATTGGACGATTGGGCCAAAAGAAATCTGATGAGGTTCAACAAGGAAAAGTGCAGAGTCCTGCACTTAGGATGGAAGAATCCCATTAATTACTAGAGGCTGGGGACTGAATGGCTAAGTGGCAGTTATGCAGAAAAGGACCTGGGGATTACAGTGGACAAGAAGCTAGATCTGATCCCTGGTCTACACTATGAGTTTAGGTCGAATTTAGCAGCATCAGATCAATTTAACCCTGCACTTGTCCACATGACGAAGCCATTTTTGTCGACTTAGAGGGCTCTTTAAATAGATTTCTGTACTCCTCCCTGATGAGGGGATTAGCCTCGCCAGAAATTGACATCGCCAGGTCGAATTTGGGTTAGTGTGGATGCAATTCGACAGCACTGGCCTCCGGGAGCTATCCCAGAGTGCTCCATTGTGACCGCTCTGGACAGCGCTCTCAACTCAGATGCACTGGCCAAGGAGACAAGAAAAGCCCCGGGAACTTATGAATTTTATTTTCTGTTTGGTCAGCATGGCGAGTTCATCAGCACAGGTGACCATTCAAAGCCCAACATCCCAAGAGACCATGCAGTCCCAGAATCTCAAAATAGCTCCAGCATGGACTAAACAGGAGGTGCTAGATTTGATCCCCGTATGGGGAGACGAATCTGTGCTGGCAGAATTACGTTTGAAAAGACAAAATGCTAATACTTTTGCCAAAGTCTCCAAGGCCATGATGGACAGAGGCTACAACAGGGACCCACAGAAATGCTGCCTGAAAATTAAGGCGCTCAGGCAAGCATACTAGAAAATCAAAAAGTCAAACGGACACTCCGGGTCAGAGCCCCAGACATGCCGCTTTTATGATGAGCTGCATGCAATACTGAGGGGCCCCCTACCACTACCCTACCCCTGTCCGTGGACACCTGCAAGTGGGGAGTCTCACGCACCAGGGATGAGGATTTGGGGGATGAGGGAGATGATGATGAGGAAGACGAGGCTGAGTGTAGCACACAGCAGGCAAGTGAAGACACCATTCTCCCCAACAGCCAGGACCTTTTTATCACCCTGGAACCAAGCCCCTCCCAAGGCAGGATCCCAGACCGTGAAGCCAGAGAAGGAACCTCTGGTGATTGTACCTTCATAAATATAATACACAGTTTAAATGCAAGCGTGTTTAATGATTAATTGCCCTGAGGACTTGGGATATATTCGTGGCAAGCACAGCTCCTGGAAAAGTTAACGTGTCTAGGAATGGAGCAGAAATCCTCCAAGGACATCTCCATGAAGTTCTCCTGGAGGTACTCTAAAAGCCTTTACAGAAGGTTTCTGGGGAGAGCAGCCTTATTCCGTCCTCCATGGTAGAACACTTTACCACACCAGGCCAGTAGCAAGTAGTCTGGTATGATTGCATGACAAAGCCTGGCAGCGTATGGCCCCGGTGTTTGCCGGCATTCAAGCAACATCCGTTCTTTATCTCTCTGTGTTATCCTCAGCAGAGTGAGATCATTCATGGTCACCTGGCTGAAATAGGGGAATTTTATTAAAGGAACATTCAGAAGTGGCCACTCCTGCTGGGCTGTTTGCCTGGGGCTGAAAAAAAGTCCTCACAGTTAGCCATGTAGGGCGGCGAGGGGCCTGGGGTGGGGTGTGTTAATGCTGAGCTGTTCACGTTTGTCTAGCAGGGATATTCCCTGATACCAGCCACGCAGTCGGGGGGAGGGGTGAAGCGATCATCACAGAAACTGGATAGGATGGGAGTGTGGGGTTAGTTGGGTTGCTGTTGCACATTAACCCAAAAACCGCAGCACCTCCTTTCAAATGGCCAACTCAACAAAGCTTTGCTTTGCTTGGTATAGGAAAGGAGGCCATCGCTTTTTGAAACCGTTTCCACATATTATGAAGGTTAAAGAAGCTGAAAGACTACAGCTTACCGTGGCTGCCTGCAAGCCAAATTCTGTTGCCCAGCCCTGCGTGTGTGATCTCTCACACCAAACCTGCAGGCACTTAATATAAGATGCAAAATGTGACCTTGTACCAAAAGCACGTGTTACGTAATGTGAATAGTTTGGTTCATCGTAAAAGAGTATACCTATTGTTCTGTAAAATGTATCTTTTTAAATACTACTCTCCCTTTTTCTCCTCCCGCAGCTGCAAAGTACTGCGTCCAGTTCTGGGCCCCCCACTACAGAAAAGACAAATTTGGACAAATTGGAGAAAGTCCAGTGGAGGGCAATGAAAATGATTAGAGGGCTGGGACACATGACTTACAAGGAGAGGCTGAGGGAACTGGGCTTATTTAGTCTGCAGAAGAGAAGAATGAGGAGAGATTTGATAGCAGCCTTCAACTACCTTAAGGGGGGTTCCAAAGAGAATGGAGCTCGGCTGTTCTCAGTGGTAGCAGATGACAGAACAAGAAGTAATGGTCTCAAGTTGCAGAGGGGAAGGTCTAAGTTGTATATTAGGAAAAATGATTTCACTAGGAGGGTGGTGAAGCACTGGAATGGGTTACCCAGGGAGGTGGTAGAATCTCCATCCTTAGAAACCTGTAAGGCCTGGCTTGACAAAGCCCTGGCTGGAATGATTTAGTTGGAGCTGGTCCTGCTTTGAGCAGGGAGTTGGACTAGACACCTCCTGAGCTCTCTTCCAACCCTGATATTCTATGAACTAGCACAAAGCTGGAGTTGTGCAGCAGACACCCATCAACCAGCAGGGACCAAGAGAGTTACTGTACAGCCTCTAAGAGAGGTGGTATTGGGGAAATATAGTTTCCAAGATGAAAGTACAAGACTGGTGGGGAAAGGAACGAAGGGAAGAGGAGAAAAATACAGGAGAGAAAAAAAAAAAATCAGCAAGAGAATTGAGACAGGAACACGAAGGAATGAACAACTGGCCAATTCTCAGAACACACACCCCCTCCCGCCCCACTGCAGTGCACACAGATAGGCATCAGCATCCCTGGGAAACTGGAGAAAGGGAAACCTGCCGCTCAGCTGGCACAAACTTAAGGGAGGGAAAAGCACTATTGCTGAGATGGTGTGGGGCCTTTTGGGGGGAAGGAGGGAAGACATTGCTGTTACCCTACAAGCACTCCCAGGATCCATAGCAACTCACTCAACAGCCTGAGCCTGTTCCAAGGCGGAGCCATTCAAACTGGGAGCTGGGAAAGCAGTGAACTGCATCTCCTGCTACAAAGACTTAACACAGGCCTTCCCTCCTCCCCCTACCAACAGGTTCACACGGGAACAAGGAACACGTCCAGCATCCTGACCTCCTCCAGGCGACGAAGTCACATGGCAGAGACGCATTTAAACAGAGGGCCAAATTCCTCCATGGTGTCGCACCAAGGAAGTCAACTGAGCTCTGCTGGGGTGAATTTGGCTGAGCTGCTGGAACGTACCCACAGCCAGCATTTTAACTATTCTCTGTACACATCTTCTCTAACCCAGTTTCTAAGGCAGCCTAGACCCCCCGAAGTCCACAACAACTGAACTTGCTGCTTACGGCAAACCCTGTCCAGAATTGTTTCTTGCTAGAACGGGGGCAGTTGGAGTTATTTCGTTAAAAAAAGGTGGTGAGAAAACATTCCAGAGCACATAATCAATGAGGATCTGGTTAACAAGGAATTTGCTTCTCAAGATAAGGTGGCCTGAAGTTCTGGGTCAAACCATTAGGTCTTCAAGTCTGGTCTCCACCCTCCGGAGGTGACCAGTGCCTAACCTTTCACAGGCAGGTGAAATTACCCTAAAACATTCCATCTAACTGCACAGTGCTATACACATAAGAAAACATTCTTTCTGGTCCCTTCAGCAATCCTTGCATTTGATCACCATAATCTCAGCATGCAGAAACTACAAGTTTTATTTACACAGCCCCAACATCAGATTCCCTGGGGAATGGACTTCTAAAGTGATATGCCAGGTGATAAAGGAATATCAAACTGAGCAGGATCAGAGGAAATTAAGTTTATCCACAATTGATTTCTCCAGATCTTTCCCCAAATCTTAAAAATAGAAGTGCCCAAGAGGGAGAAGAACACAGGGGACAGCAACAAGATGCAAAAGTTTCACTTGGAAAAATAATCAGGAGCACAGATATTTGAAGGGAGGGAGAAACCTAGATAGTACTAGTTCTGAAAGGGACCTAGGACAGCAGTTTGAAAGAGTAGAATAAAGTAAGCCTGGGAGAGTACTGAAGTGTATAGAGATAAAGAGACCACGGCATGCAACAGGGAGCCCATTTGCCAGGGCCACACCAGAATTATTTATATTACCACCAGCTCCTTAGGCAATCAGTTCTGGAGGCCACAGTTAGCAAAGAGAGCACGACAGAACAGAAGAAGGCAGAAAACAACAAATGTGATCAGGGCCCACTTAAGTAGCAAAGATTTTAATAGCTACATTTGTGTGGTTTGACTAAGCACTGTAGAAAGAGGGGAGGACACAATAGCAGTCTATAAATAAGAAAGGGGGGGAATACATAAGATTCTAGGAGCCCTTGATTTCTGGGTAGTGCTTTCAAAAAATTTCCCATCGTTGTAGCTTTAAGGAGTCCTAGTGCAGGCAAGGCCACATTTAGCATCAGGCAGCTGAAACCTGCTCTGAGCAACACAAAGATTCTGGTGACCACCTGTAGCCTTGTCTGCATCCAGAACCCCAATACTGCATCTCATACACAAGGGCATCCTGACCTCAGAGAGCTGCACTGCTGTTAGCAAAGGTAGAAAATGGCTGAAATCCCTAAGAACATAAGAATGGCCATACTGGGTTAGATCAAAGGTTCATCCAGCCCATTTATCCTGTCTACTGACAGTGGCAAATGCCAGGTGCCCTGGAGTGAGTGAACCTAACAGGTAATGATCAAGTGATCTCTTTCCTGCTATCTATCACCCCCCTCTGACAAACAGAGGCTAGGGACACCATTCCTTACCCAGCCTGGCTAACAGCTATTAAGGGACTTAACCTCCATGAATTTATCCAGTTCTCTTTTAAACCCTGTTATATTCCTAGCCTTTACAACCTCCTCATGCAAGGAGTTCCACAGGTTGACTGTGCGCTGTGTGAAGAAGAACTTCCTTTTATTTGTTTTAAACCTGCTGCCCATTAATTTCATTTGGTGACCCCTCGTTCTTGTATTATGGGAACAAGTAAATAACTTTTCCTTATTCACTTTCTCCACATCACTCATGATTTTATATACCTCTATCATATCTCCCCTTAGTCTCTTTTCCAGGCTGAAAAGTCCTATCTTATTTAATTTCTCCTCATATGGGATGTGTTTCAAACCTCTAATCGTTTTAGTCACCCTTCTCTGAACCTTTTCTAACGCCAGTATATCAATTTTGAGATGAGACCACATCTGTATGCAATATTCATATACTCCTCCCCAGAACAGAGTATAGACAGTGCCTGAATTAGTGGGCTCTCTTAGGCTTTGTTTAAACTACAGACCTTACTGCAGCTGCGCCACTGCAAGGTCTCCTGGGTAGCTGCTCTATGCCAATGGGACAGAGCTCTCTCGTCAGCAAAATTAAAGTACTCCAACGAGCGGCAGCAGCTATGTCGGCAGGAGAGAGTCTCCTGCCGACACAGCACTGTCCACACCAGAGCTTTTCTTGATGAAACTTATCTCGGTTGGGGGAGGTGGGTTTTTTCCCACATCCCTGACCAACAAAAGTTTTGCCGATCAAAGTGCTAGTGTAGTCGTAGCCTTACAATAAACTTCACACCTGGTTTGACAGCTGAGCTGTGTGTTAAACAAGCAGGGGTTTTGTTTGTTTTTAAAAAGGTATCTAAGCAGTCACAGGATGTTCAGTGATGAGAAAGGAGCAGAGCCTGAATATCCCTCCTGACGAGACTGGCTAGAACTCCAGCGAGGGAGGCTTGCTTCTGCAACTCACGGCACCTCCCATTATGTTAAAAAAATTGTGTCTGGTTTTCAAAGAAGTGAAAGGGCTTTGCAAGCCTTTGATGCAGACACAGCTCTGCAAAGCTTTCGAGAACTGTCTGAATGGCAGATCAGATAGCAAAAGAGGAAATCCAACATCCCCTATGGAAGCAAGGCTCTCACTGATCTCCATGGGAGTTTCACTGGAGCAGGCCCTCTCCTGTGTATTTCCTTGCCCTCATTATGAGTCCGTCAGATTTGCTTTCCCTTTGAAACAAAGGGCAAAGGTGGATTGGTCACCAATTAATCCCCATCCCATTTGACTGCACTTAACTGGCATTCCTGGCCAGCACAGAGCAATGGGCTATGCAGGGGAAGTGGGAATCTGAGTTTGCAAAGGAGCTCCAGAGTACCACAGACAAAGCATTCAGCAACTCTGATGCATAAATCAGTGTGGATAGACTTCAGAGAGTCTGCCTGCCCCAGCAAGGCCACACCCATCGGAAAATGAAGGGCTGAGGAAGGAAATCCCGGAGGACATCGCTCCTTCCCCACTGAAAACAGCAAGGTATGAAATGGATGGCAACAAAAAGCCAGACACATTTGGATGGCAGCCAGTTGACAGAGCTCGATATACTGCATTAGAGCAATTTGCCTTTGGAAAGCAAGACTTTCTGGAAGCTGCCTCAACATTAGTCTCTTCCCTCCAGAGGCTGACAATGTCTCTGGACTGCAGAATAACCGGACCAAAAACTCAGACCCCCAAAGCAGTATACTGCTGAGGTTGCCTGGGCCCCAGCGTTTGGCCCATTCACAGCAAGAGAACTACCAATTCATAGAATCATAGAATATCAGGGTTGGAAGGGACCTCAGGAGGTCAACTAGTCCAACTCCCTGCTCAAAGCAGGACCCATCCCCAACTAAATTATCCCAGCAAGAGCTTTGTCAAGCCTAACCTTAAAAATCTCTAAGGAAGGAGATTCTACCACCTCCCTAGGTAACCCATTCCAGTGCTTCACCACCCTCCTAGTGACAAAGTTTTTCCTAATATCCAACCTAAACCTTCCCCACTGCAACTTGAGACCATTACTCCTTGTTCTGTCATCTAGTACCACTGAGAACAGTCTAGATTCATCCTCTTTGGAACCCCTTTTTCAGGTAGCTGAAAGCAGAAAACTTTAAGCCCAGGTAGGTGCAAATGTCAGAGATTTAAAGCTGGGGGTGTACTGAAAGTACCCTGTCCCTAGTTATTTGAGGTATTCAAATTAATTGTATAACTGCTAGTTGCCTCTAAAAATAAATAAATAAATAAAAAAGTTCTTTCTAGGACAAGACATCCTCTGCCGAAAGACTATTGGCCACTGGCCATAACCATCTTCCCACCATGTGTGGTGAAGCTCACTACCCCAGGTAACTGATTACAGAACTGGGACACACCCAATACCAGCTTAAGTACCTCACACATGGATCCAACTGCAGAGAGAAACTAACTAGGTTTTTGAGATCCTGGTCAGTTTCCATATGCAGCCAGGTCCCCTTGTAGAGTGTTTCTGTCCTTGAGTGCAGCCTTATAATCTGCTGAAAGCCTGACAAGAGAAGAGATGTATGGATTAATATAAAGAAGGAGAGGGGGGAAAAAAAGAAGAAAAATTCACACTAGGAGAAAGATATTGATGGCCATTTCTCCTACATGATTCTCAGTGCAAAAATACTACGGGTCACCAAAAGTTTGGACATTAGCTACCAAAATGAGTCACTGCAGCTTATTAGATTACTATGCAAGAGAGCCACGGATCAGCTTATTCACAGAGACTAATCACATAAAAAAAGTGGGATGGGAAGACAGGATCAAGTTTTAAAGCCTCCGGGTGAAAGTCCTCCTGAACTCCCCAAGATACTTCCTCAGGCTGAGGGAATTTTTGGGACATGCACAGATGGGCTCAGGCACATGGAGTCCCATGCATATTGCAAGTATCAGCTGTGAGTGGGTGCCCTGACTCAGCTGCTTTTGTACCAAGATGGCCCTTCTGAGTTTGGTACCACTAACTTGGCTCTTCGTTGCTGAGCTTCTGCTCCATTCTTTTCGTGATGGGTTTGCCCTGACCGTATGGAAGCTGAGGGTTTACTTCTGATGCAGCTCTAAACAAACTTGTCACTAGTGACATGCATCACATTTTGGATGCCTGTGTTTTTGAAAGTTGCCTTGAATTTTGGATGCTCAACGTGAGCTACTGATTTTGCAGAGGTATTGAGCACTCACTCGTCCCACTGGTCCAGGAGAGAGAAGAAATGATTGGTGCCACACAGCCACCTGAACTCTGTCCCAAAATAAATACTACACTCGGTAATCTCAAAAAACAACAAAATACAGGAATAGATGTACACTGATCAGCCACAAAAGCCACTCCACTAAGGTACATACTTTCACCATAAATCAGTTACACACTTCCCCATTCATCCACACAATATTTATACTCAAGAAACCAGAATCAAGACTACTGTACCAAACAACTGTCAATTGATAAATGGGAAATGCATCAGTTAATCTATGGAACAACAGACTTTAAAAAAAGCTGTGTTCAATTATATCCTTAACTAATTGCTGCCTTGCTTTGAAGTGGTTTGTGACCCCAGTTCAGACTGGATAAATTATTTAGGCCAATTAGGCCCCACATAACTTGGGATCAATCTATCTGAGGCACACTCTCCCTCTCTCGAACCCCTCAACCTGTTGCCTATGCCATACTGCCAGAACCACAGTCAGCAAAGTTAGAGCAGCCTCTGTCTGAAGGCTGCTGGCAGCGCATTTTGGATGAGGGACTTGAATAATGGAATTCACTCACCATCTCCCTCGGTCCAAAACAGCCTATACACCTGTTGGCCTTCAGAACATGCTGCAAGGGCCACCTCCTTTCCTTGGCCTTTAGGGAGGGAGCGGGGACATTTGCCGTGGAGGAAAAAAGCTGCATCTGGTGATGGGGACCTTTCGCGCCTCTTGCCTTTTGGGAAACCTGTCTTATTTCTGAATTCTCAGAAAATGCCATGGGCACCCAGAGCTTTGGACAAGCATTTTTTTTTAGTGCTCAGATAAATCTAAATTAAGGCATAAATGTTCATGTCCCGACAAGTAGCATCCTGTCATCTCCATTAGCAGTATCAGCCAAGAGGCCATGGACTGGCTGGCTCATACAGACTGAACTACGGCCAGAGCTGCTCCATCCAGGTCAGGATGGAAGCAGCCTGGTGCAGCAGGCTGGGGGAGGCGTGTATAGCCCCTTCCCAGGCAGTCCCTGTTCTGACGCTATTGGGGTTAGTCGTTGGCGCCGTCAAACCTGGCACCATGGCTCCAATTCACTTTTTATAAACCCATGTCATCCCCTAGGGCAGATGTGACAAGGATAAGCCTTCCCTATGGCTCTACGGGAGCAATATTAGAGCCTGCCACCTGCTCCAAGGTGTTATTGCACATTCTGCCCCAGAAAGCACAACCATCTCAGATTAATTCCGAGGTAGACTCCAACACCTCTATAGGTCACAATAAAATACATCAATAAAAGCAACGAATAGAGTTCAAAATTTTTGCTCAAGGAAGTTTCTAGCAAACAATGGCAAATGTCCCTGGAGCAGTACTGACGGGCAAACTTCCATGGAGCTTTAGAAGGCAAAACAATCCCGCTCCTGTTTCCACAGTTTAGTAAATAACGTGGTGTAAATAACGTGGTTTTTTGTTAGAAGTTGAGTTATTTCTTTCCCCTCCTTGTAACAAGGCACAGCTGTTCCCATGACTCCATCACTTATTTTTAGCCCGTCACTAAAGCCTTTAAAGCGGGCAATTCTCTCTCCGTCTCCCCATTTCACCAACAGAAAGAAAATAAACCTGCATGCAGGATAACCATGGAAACCAACCAAGTGTGAGCCACACGCAGCAGAAGACAAAACACTTTCAAGAACAGAGACAAAGCATCAGTGCTTTTGTTTCTAGAGCTAGTGACCGCAGCGGTGAGAGCGCTGACAGTTTAGCTCACTGTGCATCAGACTTGGGGAATCTCATTGACTGCAGACTTTACAGGGGTGTACAGAGGAAGTGCCAAGAGGCGGAAGTGGGGTGAATACAGCAGCCCACTCCAGATGCAGAATGCCATACAAAAAGGCTACAGAGCCGGACCTGGGACAGGTCTGTCACGGCATGGAGCACCATACGCACGCACCTAAGCCAGGAGGTTCAGGGTTCTATTTCCAGCGTCACAGCAGGGACTGGGATGGCTCTGTATGTAGGGACTGCAGAAAGAAGGAATAACTGACGAGGCTTCACTGGCAAATAAGGCCAGAACTGGGCAGGCTAGCAGTGAGCATTCACCATCCATTTCCAAGAACAGTCTAGCAAGCACTAGCCACCCGCCCCCAGAGGGCTACTTACCAATGTTCGGATGTTTTAAAAGTCGGCAGATTCGGGCCTCACGTTCCAGTTTCTGGTGATCTGGAAAAAGAGAGCGAGAAAGAGGGCGTAAGCTGGTAAACTAGACCTCTTGTTTAGATCTGATGGGATAGAGAAACAATGAATCGACGGATGAGCAGAAGGCTGAGTGAGACTAGAAATGGCTGGAATGCAGCAATCTCCCAGGAACTCACCACTGTCATGGGGCGAGGCTGCATGGGGCAACCCATCTGCACAGAGCGGAGGCTGTGGACAACATTCCCTCCCCCGACTGCTGCTCGTGGCTGGGTTGGTTTTCCCAACTTGCCTTTAAAGCAAGTAGTGCAGGGGTGGAACCCTTTGGGCTCTCGTCTCTGCCACAGATGTGAAATATCAGCTTGAGTTCAACAGCTCCTGAGACCGGCCCTCTTTTCAAGGAGGGGTGTGTGAGTAGATACTTGGGAACACATTTGAAATGAGTTCTGCCAGGTCTCAGTGCAAAAGGAACCATCATCTCAGCCACCTTCCAGGAGAGACAAGATCAATCAAGTCACAGTAATGCACAGCCATTACGCGGGCCGGAGGACCAGAGGGGGAAGCAGCACCCGTTGCATTCGCTCTGTGGCGGAATGCTGATCGAGCACTCGAGACGTGCTCACTAAGTGCGAAGCACATTTATTGCAACAGATAGGCAATGTCAGTTCAACCAGGGCCGTCATCTGGATTAAAAGAAAAAATATCAAGGCGAGGGGAAAAGGCTTCTCCACCCCTAATGTTAACACATGCGGAAGCAGGGAAGGGAGCTGAAGAGGCTGTGCCCATCTTAGCCAGGGAACAGAGGGTTTTTCCAGTCACCGAGCCAAGAGAAAAGAGATGTGTAATTAAATGGACTGAGCCGTGGCTCTCCCCATCCTCATCTCCCCCCTTGCCCACCCCAGCCTGGAGGGAGCAACACTCACCTGAGGGTGTGAGGGGAAAGCAAGACTCCACAGAGAGAGCACAAAAGAGCCACATTGGGAAAGGAATTTAACAGCTGCTGAACCCCAGCTCTCCCAGGGGTGCAGACCCCCAGAAACAGAGAAGTCACTATTGTCCCTCTTCCCTACCCACCAACACAAGGGGAAGGCGGAGGAAACTGGCACTAACCCCCTTTCCCCCTCCTACACATCAGGCTGGGTTGAAAATGTGTGTCCTCCCTGGCTCTCTCTCTAGTAGGCAAACCTTCCCCCTGCAGCATGAGCGGTAGGGGCCTGCCCGGCTGGACTACACCGTGTGTAAGTGGCAGGAATGAAACCGGCACCTCATGAGGCTTCACCACCCTGCCTATTGCACCTGAAAGCCTCAGGTAACAACACAGCTGCAACACAGGGAGCAAGGCAAGGCTCTGTACACAATAGTTCACCCTTGGGCTGGGAGCAGCTGCCCAGGACCTGCAGAATGTGTGTTTTAACTTTACCATCGCTCCAGTGTAGCAAATATCCCAATTTTATGGATTGAAAGATGCTCACATCCTCATCTGCTGCCATTGGGGATTGCGCGGGAAGAGGGGAGGAAGGATCTTTCTCTTACCCATCCCTCCTTCCTAATCCTAGCAGTTATGTTTTCACTGTTCCATTCCAGAATCACCCCAAAATAAGGAGCAGAAAGCATCAATGACTAGAGGAGCCCTGTACTCTTGAGGCCTTGGTGGGGAGATGGTGCAGTGCCCCTGTTTTTTGCCTTCATTGTTTGGGGGGAGGGGGGCAGGGACTTGGCTTCTGCCTGTAGCAGTATCCCTCACAGCAAAAGTTGTGCAAAGCAGCCATGAGGTAACCTGCTGCTTCTAGACTGCCCTGTAAACACTGCCCTTGGAAGGCTGGGGTTAGAATAAATTTAAGCCACGATATAGCTTTGCATCAAAGCTTTGTGAAACTCTGCTGGGTGGGTGGAGCGTAGACACACTTGTACCCCCACTTCAATGGGTGGGACCTCAGGAGAAGACAAGAGATAAAA
Organism: Dermatemys mawii; assembly: GCA_007922305.1. NCBI lineage: Eukaryota > Metazoa > Chordata > Testudines > Dermatemydidae > Dermatemys > Dermatemys mawii. The sequence continues at coordinate 48,258,980 of ML677335.1, read as the reverse complement.
ATATTGATGCAAGGCCCTCTGAAAAGAAACTCCTAAGTTCTGTGTAACACTACCCAGAATGCCTTGCACAAGAGCACAGTACCACAGACTGACTTCAGTTGAGAAAGAAGGAACCGAACACAGAGTATTTCCAGGGGGCAACAGGGCCCAAATGGCCAGAGAATACTGGCCAAAAACCATGGCCAGAAGCAGCAAAGGGATCTGAGACAGATATCCACTGGGGGAGGCAGCAGAGATGGAGAGGCTGTGACACACAGAAGGTAGAGCATTCCAGAGCTGCAGGCTCTCTCCAGAGAAGGCCCCTCACTCCCCTGGTGCCTGCTGCCATTGAAATCATAAGTGAGTAGAGCACCAGGCACCCTTTCCTATCAGCCTCATCTCAGTGGCCAGAGATTAAGATAAAGATAAACTCTTCCCCCTCCCACCCAGGGCCTCCTAATTTCACATGGCAGCACCTACAGATCAGGGGGCCCTGCTGCCCACATAGATCGTGCTGCCCTCGTGCACAGGTGACACCTGTAGAGAACTTGTTGCGAAGCATAAGGACACAGGGAAGCCAAAGACAAAACAGCTGAGCAAAGGAGAAAGGAGAGAGAGGTAGGAGTGCACCATGTGCTACTCAGCTGCTGGGTCCTAACAGCCAGCTTATAGCATCACAGCCTCAACAGATATGACATAACCACTGAAACACCAGGGGGAACATAAATCAAGCGCTATTACTACCCTGAAACCTTACACTGTCACTGCAGGGGGCAGGAGCAGGGGACCAGGCTGGTGACTATGACCCCACACACACCAGAGCTTGTGACATGGGGCCATGGCCTGACACCCCCCTCATCTCCCAGCATACACGAGGACTGGCCCCGGACCAGGGAAGGAGGAAAGCGCTCCAGTCACAAGATACAGCAAACTATTTCTGGTCTGAGGAAAGCGTTCCACAATGCTCTGTCTCCAGGGAAACCAAACAGGCCAACTCCAGCACAGCTCCGAGAGGGAAGGCACCTCCTGACCATGTGCAGCTGCTCCAGCCTCCAATAGCAAGAGTCTTGTTCAGCCTGCCAGGCAGCAAGCACACACAGAAAGGTTGACTCACATGGGCTCTGGAGGATCACGGATCTGATTCCAGGTGACAGCAGAAAGCCCTTCAACTCCTGACATGAGAAGGGCCCCACCAGATGACAAGGTACTTTTAAACCCCTCTTCCTTGCCACACACAGTACATTCAATCTCTGACCAGAGATCAGAGGTGAAGAGGCCTGCTTGGTCCCATCTAGTCTAACTTCACGCCCTGTAATACAGCGTTGCTTCCTACTGCATCTTTTCCTAATGCTCCTTCTAATTTTTTACTGGCTTGTTTGTTGTGGTCACAATAAAGCAAGTTACATAAAACCAAGGAAGTAAGAAAAAAGGTTTAGTCAGGCACAAAGTACTAAACAAATAGTGTATTCATGGAATCCTCAGAAGCCAAGGAGAGAAGTTTAGCAATCAGCATGTCTTACCAACGAGCTCGTAGCTTCAGCAGGAGCGACAAAAGGCAGCCATGTGTTCAAATATCTGTGTTCAGAAGGCCAGTCATTTTCCCCATGGATCAAACTTCACAGATTTTCACACACCATCTGTCAAGCGAGGAAATATTCCTTCCCCCATATCCCCCAAATCTCCAGCAATTGTAAACTCTGAAGCAAATACCCAATGAAGCAACACATCCTGACCTGGGTTGGAGGAATTCATATTCTACAGCCAGTAGGGACCATTGCAATCATCTGGTCTGACCCCATAACTTCTGATCTGATCTGGGCTACCGCACATCTTTTAGAAGAGATCAAGCCACAATGTAAAGACTTCAAGTGATGGAGTATCCACCACTGCCCTAGCTAGGTTGTTCCGAAAATTAATTACCCTCACTGTTAAAAATTTGTCCTTAATATCTAGTCCAAATTTGTTTAGCTTTCCAACCACTGGATCTCATTATGTCTTTTTTTTTGCTAAATTAAAGAGCTGTCTACTCCCAAATGATTGCTAATACCTCACAAAGCTAAAGTAGAGTATCCTCCACAATATCTTTCTAAGGGCTTGGCTACACTTGCAGATGTAGAGCGCTTTGGGTTAAACCAGCCTTCAGAGAGAGCGCACCAGGGAAAGTGCTCCAGTCTGTCCACACTGACAGTTGCAAGTACACTGGCATAGTCACATTCATGGCACTTGAAGTTGCGCTGGGAGTGGTGCACTATGGGCAGCTATCCCACAGAGCACCTCTTCCCATTCTGGCACTGTGGCTTGTGGGAAGGGGGCGTGGGGCATTCTGGATCTTGTCCCAATGCCCTGTGATGCATAGCTTTGCATCCCACCAATCCCTGCGTTTCCATCCACATTTGGCACCATCTTTCAACAGTTTCTGTGCAGCACATCTGTCTTTCCTTTCGGTCTGTGGGAATGGAGCCCGAACTGCTGAGGAGCATGCTGCCGACTCTCGCCAGCACATCACGTTTGGCAGTCGAGTTACTCCTCAAGATCCAAAGTGACACTGAGGAGTCCAACGATGATATCGAGTTGTGTAATGCACACAACACGAAATTGCTTGTGACATTCACTGACATGCTCAACACCATGGAACTCTGCTTTTGGGCTCAGGAAACAAGAACTGAGTGGTGGGATCACATTGTCATGCAAGTCTGGGATGACTAGCAGTGGTTGCAGAACTTTTGGATGAGAAAAGCCACTTTCATGGGACTGTATGCTGAACTCGCCCCCACCCTGCAGCGCAAGAACACGAGAGCTATCCTGCCGGTAGAGAAGCAGGTGGTTATTGCATTCTAGAAGCTGGCAACTCCAGACAGCTACCGATCGGTCACTAACCAGTTTGGAGTGGGAAAGCCGACCGCTGGAATCGTGTTGATGCAAGTTTGTAGGGCCATTAATCACATCCTGCTCAGAAGAACCGTGACTCCGGGTAACGTGCATGACATTGTGGCTGGCTTTGAACAAATAGTTTCCCTAACTCTGGAGGGGCGAAGATGGGATGCACATTCCTATTCTGGCACCAGCCCACCTAGCCTCCGAGTACGTTAACCGAAAGGGGTATTTCTCCGTGGCTCTCCAGGCACTTGTGGATCACCGTGGGTGTTTCATTGATGTTAACGTAGGCTGGCCTGGAAGGATGCATGATGCATACATCTTTCAGAAGATTGGCCTGTTCAAGAAGCTGCAAGCCGGGACTTTTTTCCCCAGACTAGAGGATCACCGTAGGGGAAGTCAAAATGCCCATTGTGATCCTTGGAGACCCTGCTTTCCCTTTAATGCTGTGGCTCATGAAACCCTACATAAGGGGCCTGGACCGCAACCAGGAACAGTTCAACTACAGGCTGAGCCAGTGTGGAATGGCTTTTGGCTGTCTGAAGGGCCGCTGGTGCTCTCTTTATGGGAAGCTGGACTTGGCCGAAGACAGCATCCCCACGGTTATATCCGTGCGCTGTACCCTCCATAATATTTGTGAAGGGAAGGGTGAAAGCTTCACTCAGGCATGGGCCTCAGAGCAAGGATTAGGGATGCCTTGAGGAAGCAATTTGAGGCAGAAAGCCACCAGTAATGTCTGTGCTCTGCAGGGGAATTAAGCGCAGTGCCTGTGTTTGGTACGCTGACTTGCAGTGCTTGCTGCTTTCCTGGGCAAAGGTATACTTTGCTTTATGCACTAAAAAGTATGTTTTCAAAATTAAAAAACCTCCATTTATTGAAAAGAAAATTAATTTATTGAAAAAAAAACCAAAGTAACACAGAAATATTGAAAGGGCAAGGGGGTAGGGTGAGGACCAGTTCACTCACAGACTTGAGTATGTCTTATCATACTCTGGAATCCTGTCTGGAGTGCTGTGCACTGAGTGCTGCACTTCAGGATGGCTAAGGCATGTTGAGTGCAGTGAAAAGGATCATAGTTTTCGCAGGTGGGTGGTGAAGTTACAGGTGTAGGAGGCAGCTGCGGGCGGTAAGAACCCGGATGTTGGGGAAAGTGGGTTGGAGGGGACATTGGGGCACAAGGGAAAGAGTTTTGGGACAAGGGCTGCAGGGGGGGGGGGGGGAGACAGGGTGCGAGCACAGCAGTGCTCCACCTGCATGGCAACAAGCGCCTGGATAAAGTCCACTTGACAGTTCATTATGCTAATCAGCCATTCTATGCTTTGCTGCTGGTGCATCACGTTTTCCTGGCAGATCCTCCTTTCGCTCTCCCTCCACTTCTGTGCATTTCGATTCTCTTCCAGAGACTGCTGCATCACTTGGTGCAGCATGTCATCTTTGCTTTTACGAGGCCTCTTCCTGAGTCTTCTCAGTCTGTTGGCTGGTGATAAGACTGACAGCTGAGATCTCAAGATTGCACCTATACAGACAAAATGCAACAGAGGCGGCATTGTCCACACCAGACAGAGCAATGATTGTCCTCCTTAAGTGCTGGGGAATCACAGTTCATACGAAACCATACTTTGCCTGTTCCAAAGCAAGCACACATAACCCACAGGAGCCTCACAAATGACGAGTAAGCACAGGGTCCAGGAGGACCGATTGTTTAATGTCTGTACTGTCCTCTGGGTCTCTGTGCCTTGGGGAGAGCCCACAGCTGCAGGGGGCATCTACACTGAACACTGTCCCAACATTCTCCACAGGTATTCGTCCTGGAAGACATCTCACTGCTGAGGGTGGCCGGGAAAGCAAGGGAGGGTCTTCTACTACAATGCGACCTGGCCCATATGCAGCTTGCCTGTGCTCAGCACATGGTCCCCCCAACCCCTCGCAGCAGGGTAGCACGGACACGTTAGCCTGACTGGGACAAGAACCACACTGGGTCTCCCAATAAAGCTGCACAGGCGCATTGCCCACATTCTGGCTGAGACTTTTGAAGAGATCACTGATGCCGATTACCACAAAGTGATAGAACACATCAATGCGCTATTCCACTTCTAGGCATGCATGCAGGTCTTACCGTCCTTGCCCAAAGAGCCTGCACCTAAAAACTTCCTTCCTGAAAAAAAGCCACTTACCAGGAACCTCCTCTGTTTGTCCTTCCCCAAGCATCGGGCTCCGCAGCTGGCTGTCTTCCTCCTGGGTCAAGAAGAGCTCCTGGCTGCAGGCCTCAAGGGATTCCGAGGATTCGTCAGTATCCTTGGTCACACTTTCCTCCTCTCCTCTCCTTCCCCTTTGCTGGGCTGGGCTTGGAAGTCTCCATGGTGGTCGTTGGAATGGAGGTGGGGTCGCCCCCAAGTATCGTGTCCAGCTCTTTGTAGAATTTGCAGGAGCAGCACCGGAGTGGCTGTTTGCCTTGTGGGCTTTGCAGTAGGCATTCTGCAGCTCCTTCACTTTAACCTGACACTGCAACGCATCCCAGTCATGGCCCCTTTCCGTCATGTCCTTTGATATCTGCCCGAAGGTATTGTAATTCCTGAAGCTCAAGTGCAGCTGGGACTGCACAGCTTCCTCCCTCCAAACACTGATGAGGTCCAACACCTCACCACTGTTCCATAGTGAGGATCGCCTGGTGCGTGGAGGTATGGTCACCTGGAATGATGCGCTGAGAGCACTCCACGCCTGACTGAGTAAACAGGAAGGGGATTTCAAAATTCCCAGGGAATTTAAAGGGCGGGTATAACGGTTGGTCACCTGAGGACAGGGCAGCATTGTTCAAAAGCGATGACCAGAGTGGCTAGAACAGGCACTGAGAGACACTTCCAGAAGCCAAGCAGAGCGCATTAAGTGTCCATACTGGCGCCGCTGCGTTCCAGCGAGAGCGCAACAAACATTATTCCTCTCGGGGAGGTGGAGTACCAGGAGCGCTCCAGTCAGGGAGTCAGAGTGCTCTACGTGCCTTGCCAGTGTGGACAGGTAGCAAGGTAGAGTACTCCTGGCAGCTTTATTGTGCTATAAAGTGCCAGTGTAGCCAAGCCCTAAATCAGTTGTAACGTTTTCCAGCCATCTTAAGATTTTTGGACTACTCCGCAATCTATGAAGCAGAGAGCACAACTTTATACAATCACTGATGGAAAAGCCCATTCCAGATAGACTGCTTGTGGCGAAATAGAAATGAAACAAAATTTGGTGTTGAGTAATAATATGATTAACGCAAAAACTTTTTTGCATGTACCTGAAAACTGAAAGGCAAAAAACTTATTTATACTTAATGTGCACATTAGGACAGTAAATACTGAGATCTCTCTGCCAGGCTGCCTTTAAGCAAATACAATTATTGGATTTTTGTTCAGCAATTAGGAAGCTGTACATTTTAGATAATATTACCTCTCTTAGCATTACTATTCTGAAAGAGCGACTCCAAGCTAACGAAAAACCTTTACTACTGTAACTCTGCAAAACATTGCTCAATAACCAGCAATGTCAACTATATGGTTGTTTTAAAAAAATATTTTAAAAATCCATACTTAAATGTTAAAATTATTAATGGAAATACAAAACCTATATATACACCCTTCAGTTTTCAGGTGCTATCTAGAATGTGCTTTTCCATCAGTGATTGTGGAAAGTCATACCCTCTGCTTCATAGACTTTGCACATACATGTATCTCAACTGAATGGGCCTCCTCGCAAGTGGCAAGTTAAAAACAGACTCTTGTTCCAAGACCAGGGAATAAGGAAACTGGTTGTACACTGCAACATATGGACCATCTGTTATAAACGGCCAACGAGGCTGGGGAAAAACAAAAACAGAAAGCACTGTGTATGGAAGACAAAAAGAGAGCGCGAGCCGAGAGAATTCAAGATCTTGGCAATATTGGCCCGTATGTTCCAAATATTATTATATTCCATTAAAAACCAAAGGGAATGGGTTAAACAAAGTTATATTCGATTTGGGAACAGATAGCAAAAAACATCAGCTGTACATTGTTCTATCAATTTTTCATAATCTCCAACAAGTGGTGTTGGAAACATGAACGGCTTTGAACTAAGCTGCTAAATAAATTAAATACAAGGAAATACTAATCTTATATTTTATGGTGTATCAAATTCCTAATTTGTAACTTCTAATAAAGTTTGAAGTCTGCAAAATTTGTGGGGAAATTAAGGACCACAATGGCAAAGTCTCATTAGTGAGATCCTAAGGCAGACCATCCAGGAGAAACATCAGTAATTTCAAGTAAATTTGAAATTTCCAGGAATGGAGTAAAATTAAACTAAATAAATCTTTTCATTTAGTAGACATTAACTTCTAGAGGTAAGATCAGATTCCTCCCTCCACTCACTTGAAGGAAATAACTCAGAGAAACAATACATCTGGGTTTGTGATATCAAGCCTAGAAAAACTGGATTTTTAAAGACTTGTTTCTCTCTGTGTAGAAGCACATAGGGCATCAGCTGTGTATAGGAGCCTAATACCCTGGATGAGTCATATTTGATAGGAATAATAATTCGGTAGCAAAAACAAACATTAATGTGCAGTTAAGGTTACATGGTGGCATGTCACACGCTTACAGAACATGGAGCTGAGTAAAACTCAAACTTCTGTAAAGCAGGAAAAGCAGAGTTAAGGGTACATGCGCAACCTCAACCCCACCCTCTTCCAGCAATGCCCCATTAACAGACATCTCGCTCCCCTGCACCCTAACATCAGCAGATTCCCACCAGCCCCATTTAAGCACTCAGCCCCAGCCACATCCATGACGCATTAATTACACTCCCCACTCCAACTAGTCCACTCTCCTGTGCCCAGCTCCCACATCCTAGGCAGGGAAGGTTCCCAGGACGTCTTCACTCTACTTCACTTTCTATTGCCATTAGTTCCCCCTTCCTATAACACAACTAACCTTCAGTGCCTGGAGTGAAGGACAGCTACATAATACAGTGGCATAGCCTTGGGGCGCAGGGGGTTGGCAGCCACTGGCAGAGTTGCACAGCACACAGGGACTGGTGTTTACTGGCAGAGCTGGGGGGAGGGGTCATGCCTTCCTCATCTGATCTCCCAACCTCCGCCCCCCAGATTTTGATTACATTCCCTCAAAATACAACTGCCACCCACAACTCACTGTGTCTTCCAGCCACATCATCCAAAACTCTTTTTGGCCTAGGTAAGGACTTCTGACAGACTTATCCATAGTTATGTTACTTGAAGAGTGAGTTCACAGCCCTGAAACAGGGTTTGGGGGGGGGGGGGGGAATGGGGAGTTTGGAGTGGGCCTGTAACTCAGGAACCAGTTGGTCATATGACCCAAAATTTGGATCACTTGCTACCCCAGAAACCCCATGAGGAACACCTAGTTCCAAAGTAGCTAGAGCAGGGGTGGGCAAACTTTTTGGCCCGAGGGCCACATTGGGTTTACAAAATTATATAGAGGGCTGGGTAGGGAAGGCCGTGCCCCCAGTTCGGCCCCCTCCCACTTCTGACCCCCGACTACCCCCCCAGAATCCCCAACCCATCCCAATCCCCCCCACCTTGTCCCCTGACTGCCCCTTCCGGAGACCCCCTAACCATCCCCCCAGAACCCTACCCCCTACCCAATTCCCCTGCTCCCTGTCCCCTGACTTCCCCGACCCCTATCTACCCTCTCACCCCCTAACCCCACCCTCTATCCAACCCACCCTGCTCCCTGACTAACCCCTCCAGAGCATCCGCCCCCAACCACCACCCCGGAACCTCCCCAATTCCCCTTCGTCCCCCTTACCATAGTTGCTCAGCCCCGTGGAGGGGGGAGCATGCAGTCCCGGCCCCCCCAGAGTGCTGCCGGCACGGCGCAGCTCCGGGGAGAGGGAAGTGTGTGGCGCGCTGCTTTGCGGCTCCGAAAAACTGCCTGAGCACGTAACCTCGGCCCCACTGGAGTGCCACCGGCGCGGCTCTGGGGGAGGGGAAGCACACAGCCGCGGCTCTGGGGAGAGGGGTGAGGCGCAGCCGCGGCTCCGGGGAGGAGGGAAACATGCAGCCCCAGCCTCCCAGAGTGCCGCCCCCGCCACGAGGCTCCAGGGGAGGGACTGAGTGTGCAGCCCGGCCCCCTGGAGTGCCCCCGCACAGCTCAGGGGCAGGCGGGGGGGGAAGGATGTGCCCAGTGCCGGCACCCTGGAGTGCCGCTGGCCTGCTGAGGCTCCGGGGAAGGGGCTGAGCATGCAGCCCTGGCCCCGGGAGTGCTGCCCACGTGGCGGGGCTCCAGTGCCAGCCCCGGCCGCAGTGCTACGTGGCGCGGCTCCGAGGGAGGGGTGGGGGGCAGCCTCTCCTGCCGGGGGGCCAGATGGGACGGTCCCACGGGCCAGATCCAGCCCGCGGGCTGTAGTTTGCCCACCCCCGAGCTAGACTAACCACTCAGATTTCAGAGCACTTACAAGAGTCAAGCTTTAAAGCATATAAAATGGTAGGAATGAAACCCTCTAGCTGCTTTTCTAGACAGTGCATGTGTAGTGTAAAAGTGTACATTTTTACAAGTCTTATTCTGAACTCAGATCCCTGAAAGATCTAGTGAGTGCCACGCAACCCCGGGCGCAAAACTCAACAGATCGAGACCATTTTCACTCATCACTCTTCAACAGTTTGGTCTCTGACTTTGCAAAAAGTCTCACCTAGGGACTTATTTTAAAATGGTTATTCTTTTGGGGGCTTATTCTCTGGAACCCCCGGCTCAAATGACTCTAAATTTGGGTCACTACCTACCCTTCACCCTCTTGAAGCACACCAAATTTCAAAGAAATCCAACTAGGCATATGAAGCATGTCAATATTTGAAAAATCAGAAACGTCAATCTTTAAACAGGTGTCATAATGCAATCTTAGCTACAGTGATACTCCTGCACCACTATAATGGGCATTTCCCCAGTCATTAGAAGTTCTCAGTCTTCTGAACATTTCAATCTAGCTTCACAGCCTGCTTGTATTACATATAAGTAATATGTAAATATTACATTTGGCGAAAGTGAGGTACACCAGGTTTGCCCAAGGTCATAGCTAGGAAGAGAGACCAGGAGTCCCACCTCCCAGATCTAGCCACTTGCTCACAATGTCTCCCATGAGTACTATAATTAGGAAGCTTTTTCCTGCAGGGACATCAGAGCCTGGAGGAGAATGCTTTCAGACAGACACACAGCACACAGGACATCTGCAAGCCACAGCAGTCTAGAGCTGTCAACTGGGAATGTTTACGTAACACAAACAAAAAGATATGCTGAAAAAGGTCATTGTGCCTAATCAGCCTGTGGGGAGGAGAAAGGAGGAGGAAACCATCCCTGTTGTGTTTCATTCTGACTCCAAAAGGCAGACCTGAATGATCTGGAAATCTGCAATAAACCTAAAAAGGAGCTGAGTCCCAACTGAGCTGGGGCAGAGGTTTGAGAACTTTAAAGGAGGGCGTAGAGAACATTGGAAGAGATTATTAGTGGTCAGGTGCATTATGGCAGCATGACATTCCCTCTAAGCATATGCTGCACAATATCAAGTCCCGCTCCCAACAGCCTCATCCGTAGCTGTGGATGCTCTGATCGCCTCTCACTCCAAGGAGACGCAAAGAGGGTCTTCATTACAGCTTTAGGCAGCTGTAACCGCAAACACCACTTTCCAGCCAAAGCCTTTCTAATAGCCCCCAAGGGGATACTATTGAAATATCTTGGGTTAGAGTGTATGTGCACACTTCTCATCCCATCCCCACCTCCCTGTTCAAGAGCTCTTGCAAATGAAAGCCCCAGGAAAAGCACAAACAAAAACCACATCAGCTTATGAGGAAGCTCATGTCCCACCCTTGACAGACACAAGCAGAGGGCAACATTTAGAGCTAAGTCATTAGATGGCTCTTTCAGGCCAGCAGAATAAAAATTGAGGAGGACAGAAAGAATAGGAAAGATTTTGCAGAGCAAACAAAAAATACAACATAAACCTACAAGAAGATGGCAAACAGGAACCAAGGCACGAGATTCTGGGGCCAAACAGGAAGCCTACTGCTGTCAAAACACACATGCAGTATCAAAATAAAGAAAAAACATTGTTCACTGATTGAAGGATTGTCTCTCTCAGATAGGAGCCAAACCATAAAGACCCATTCTCTCATGCGTGAACTTTCTACCAGGCAGGTAACCAAACCTTTCAAAATCAAAGCAACAACTAAGAGCCAAGGTCTTTCTTTAGCATTCATCTCAGGACCATCCTGAAACTTATTTCCCAGCTCCTGGTAGTTGTAAGTTTGTCAACAAGTCAGTTCCTTTCATGTTAGGGAGAAGGGGAGGAGATGAAAGTCCCAAAGAGTCCAGGGCGAATCTGGGGTCCAGTAACCTCAAGAAATGGAACCAGGATTTATACCCATCAGAAGTGTGCGTGGGAAGATGTATCTGTTCCCACAGCTTCTCTAGAAAGTAGCAAACATCATTCTAAAACAACTTCATAGCAGAGAGAGTGAGCGACAACTGAACAAACACCCTGCAGCAACTGCCTCTAGATGCTAGTAAATCCAGCAAAGTAACGGCACCTCTTGTAAAGAAAGCGACTGCTCTCTTTTCTTCAAACTAGGAACCTCAGGCTCAACAGAAGTTTGTTTTCCAGTAGATAGTTCCCGTTGTGTCAGGAACCACACTTACAAAGATGGCCACAGAAGGTAAGCTCTAGGTGGAAGTTCCAGGAAGGCCAACAGTCAAAAACTGGGGTGACTAAAAGTTAAGCATGCAAGAGTATATGTAGGCACCTACCACAGCCCCCTTTTCAGGCACTATGGTAATACCAATAATTACAAGAAGAGCTAGAGGTGCTGGAAATGTTATCCACCTTAACAGAGGTGTAGGTGCTCACACCCTCAGGGCAGCCGTAGAGGGGCAGGCACACCAGAACAGCATCTTAGCCAAAAACCAAATGAAAAATGACCTAAGTTAGGTTAGATGTATTTTGTGAAGTTTCTGCATACGAAGCGTCATCCACTGCTCTAACTCCATCCTTCTCTCAAAGTCCAAATACTCCGAAGAGAAGCTAGAAAGGGGCAGGATCAGACTGGCACTTATCTGTCACAAACTAATGCCACGTCTACACTTACAAGTGAAGAGTGGCACAGTTGTACTCATACAGCTGTACGATTCCTTGTGTAGCTGCATTATGGCAATACGAGAGAGCTCGCCCGCCGACATAACAAAACCAGCTCAACAAGTGGGGGTAGCTATGTTGGTGGGAGAGCATCTCCCACCATCATAGTGCTGTGCACGTGAGCACTTATGTCGGCACAACTTGTGTTGCTCCAGGGTATGAAAAAAACCACCCCGAGTGACATAAGTTCTGCCGACATAAATGCTAGTGTAGATATGGCCTGTTATAATTAAAAAAAAAAAACATATGCTGCGTACCTATCTGTGGGGGCAGCCAAAGTCAGCCAACAGATTAAAGAGTTAAGGAAATCTTTCAGCTCTGTTCTGTACCAGTGTCTCACTCTTCCTGGTACCAACTAGAGCAGCGGTCAAACATTTTCGGTTGTGGCCCCCTTCCGTGGAGCAGCGTCCGCTCGCGGCCCCCCCAAGGTACGTCCGCCGAAATGCCGCTGAACACAAAGCTTTCGCTTTCTGTGGCAGCATTTCAGCGGTACAAAAATAGACCTCTGCCGAATTCGGCAATCTCCCGGGAGGATTCGGCGGCGGTGCCCCCAGGGGTGGGCTGGCGCGCCCCCAGGGGTGGGCTGGCGCGCCCCACTTTGACGACCACTGAATTAGAGTACATAATTGAGCTGCCCAGCAATGCCGCCTGGGTATTGCCAATCCTCCTGCACGAGACATATACATGCAATTGTAGTGGTTGTTGTTGAACAGCATCTTCATTCTAGATTACCCTTCTGAGAAAAAGAATGGGAGTAGTTCATAAGAGGAAGCAAACTCAGGGCAATAATTTCTTTTCGATTGCTGTCATTGTGCCAATCTAGGAGACAGTCAATTTGTGCCAGCTGCTAAGATAACTGCTGAGTTGCTTTAAGACAGCAATCAAATTAGCATCAAATAGATTTTGCAGCAAGGGACTAATCTGCACCTCTAAGTCTTCTATGCTTTTCTTCATCCATTTAAGTTTTAACTCCCAATTTCAGGAACCCTTAACGAACTCACTGAGACCAAGCTCCATCACTCTGAACTTGAAATCAAAGACGTCCCCAAGTTTCCTGATTTCTTACATAATGTCGGGGATCAAAAGTATGCTCTTAGTTATTAATAATAAATCAGTAGGAGCAAATTATGCTTGCTGCAGATGCCACTTCTACTGACCAAACTCAGCTTCTTGGTCTCTCAAGTCTCTTCTTAATCTTCTTGGTCTCTTGAGCAGTAAGTTTAAATGGACTCTGGACACCATAGGATTTCCCTCCACCTCTTAGCAGACGACTCCCAGCAGCGTGCCAATCCTGTACACTGTTCTTTTGTTGAAGGGAAGGGGCTGCTGGCCTGGTCAAGAGCAGGAGTGGTCATATTCCCCTTCACCCACAGAGGGATTTGAAAGGCAGGAAGCTGAGATTTCGTTTCACTGTACCTTCTGCTACTGGCTACAATATGCACCAACAAAACCAGTATAGCACTAAAAAAGTTGCTTTTGCAACTCACAAACAGCAGTTTCATAAGGAAATGCTGCAAAACCTTCCTACTGACAAAGCCTGTGTGACATAACGTGTCTGACAATGATAACTGTCTTCTATCCACCCTCTTCCCTCCCAAAAAACAAACAAGTAAAGCACACCCCTCCCCTGCTCTGTTTTATTCCGTAAGAAGGGAAAAGGGCCAAAAAGACTCCAAGTCCATTAGGGACTGCATTTTTGCTTATCAATTATGCATGCAAAGTGCTTAGATACTACAAGGCTGGGCAGCAGTATAAAGGCTGAGGAAAGACAAAGCCACAGCACAGAAGAGCTAGCAGGCAGTTTCCAGAGTTGGGTGTGGGAACTGTATGAACAGGAATATCACATCACACCATGCAGACAGAGGAGCAACAGCTATTTGGCCCCATTTACAAGATGGCCGCTGGGAGCAAAGAGTCCACTGGCTTGGACACTAGTCTGGGACAAATCAACTATTCTTTTTGTGCCACAGCTCCTGCATGGAAGGTGGCAATCACAGCACTTCCCAGACCCACAAAGGGATAGCAAGGATAAATGCATGAAAAATTGTGAGGCATTTTAGGATTGAAGGTGAGGGGAAATGAGGGAGGGGGATATAAAGCACCTAAAGACAGACTGATCAAGCAATTGACCCCAAAAGGTGTTCCCTGAGCCTTGCTATTGGCACACTTATCTCAATACCACAAGCCACACCTTTACCCATATGTACATTTTTGTTTCCTCTCTCAGCAAACTTGCTAGGTGATGCACTGGAGGGTTCTTCCCTTCAGGAGGGATAGGGAGGTGGGCTGGAAACAGGAAGTAGAATTCTGCACATGGCACCTGGCTCCTCCCTGCTTCCAAAAGGAATCTTAACACTGAACATCTCCTCAGCTGGGAGTAGGGAGAAAACAGTGTGATTGTGTTGGAGGAGGAGGAGGAGGAGGAGGAGGAGGAAGAAATTAATGTCTGAGGTGCTCAGGAGCCGCTAGGAGCGAAAAAGGTCAAATTCCTCAGTCAGTGCAGAATTGCAGCACCAAGACCAACAGTGCAGTCAGGGTTAATTGTATGAATAAATTAACATTAAAAATAACTCTGGAAGGAGGCTCCAGGGAGAAGACCGATTTGCTACTTGTCGCCCCCAGTTATTGCTGATCTTTTCCTACAGGGACCCTAGGCCAGAGAGGCATAGATGGGAGCTGAGGAGATAGTAGGTGTGACACTCCCCATGGGTATCCAAGGTGGGGAAGCACCTTGCTACCACCTGCTCTTAACATGAGGGAGCCTTGTGTGTGCTGCACGAGGTCAGCTCCCTGACCCCACAAGCAACTACCGGCCACACAAGCACTCCCCTCCAGGCCTCGCTCCCTCTCCAGGCTAGCGTCAGGCAACCCCGATCTCTGCAAGCGTCCCCTACGCTGTCCAGCCCCTGCTCCACTGGACGCTCACAGAATTACCAGGCCCACTGTTTCCCAATGAATAGTACATCACTGCCTATTAGCTCCCCTTCGAACACAGCTGCGCTCAACACACAGCACTCAGACTTGTTTATAGAGAAAGCAAGTATAAATTTATTTAACAGAGACCAGAGAGCCATGATAGCAAACAGAACTATTGGAAACAAAGGGTCACTTATAAAACAAAATCATAACAGACTTTCTGTGGCCTAAGCTCAGCGGACAAGTTATCCCCCGTCTAAAGAAGTCTCTCACCCAAAGTTCTTCCCAGCATTTTCAGCCAAGCCTAGCTGAGAGCTCTTTCTGCTTACGTCTTGATGAAGGATCCCATGGAGTCTTCTTCACCACCAGAGAGGACAAACCAGACCAGATCTTCACCTGAAAACAGGGAGCGTCTCCCAACGCTGTTTACCTCTTCCCGTCAATTTTCTTCTGAAGTTCCCACAAGCTCTTCATTAGCATTTGACTCAGGATGCTAATAGACTTCTGTTACGAGACACACAATACACAGTGGTCTCCCAGGGAGATAAGTGTGTTGGAGAAGTAGGTCTCAAGGCATGCTGCCTTTGACTGACCTGCCTTTAACTACAAGGAAATTATGGTTCTTAAGGCTGATACACACACACCTTCTTACATACCATCCCCACATGGCTCTTCACACAGGTTTTCATTAGAGACTTTGCATGACATTTGTGCAGACTAGTAGATCCCTGCAACACTTAGGTACCCCCATGCCTTCTGCCAGTTGGCACAAAGAGATCGCTGCTGGGTCACAGCAGGGAAATCACAAGCACTTTATCCTGCTCTGCACAACCTTGTCCCACTTTGTTCCCCCCTCAGTCACGTCATTTGTTCAGCTCCTGTTCGTGTGTGCTACAATCCAGGGCTTTTAAAACACTGATGGTTTCCTGCCTGGGAGACACTCTACAGTATAAGAGCTCCACCAATAATGTTCAGCTTAGTAAAAATCCCACTCCCCAACATCTCCTGATGGGCACAGCACCAACCCGCCCCCACCTCGCAGGAGAATGCCAGATTCTCCATGGGCCAGACACCTGGAGCCCATTTGCAAGACCCCCGACCCTACTGCTGTGGCATAGGACACACTACCTTCTTGAGTGTGGAAGGGAAGAGCTGATCTGTAGCAACACATACAGGCTGATGATGAGATGCTGGGGCAACAGTAAGGAGACATGGGGAGGAGAAAACACCCCACAGTAGACACCCTGGCACAGGGTCTCCACAGATCAAAAGGTGCATGAAACACCTTCTCAGGCAGACAGGTGGGAGAAACGTTGCAGCACACAGACAGCCCATTCACGTGGCACCAAGGGACCAGAGCAGCCACCACCAACAGGGCAGGGCAGCCAAGAGGAACTGCAACCCACACATTTCAAGAGGTAAATGCCTGGCATACTGTTTGGTCACAGCTCCCGCAGGGCACTTCTGAGAGCACAAAAGCTGCTCTCCCAATGCTGCAGGGAACGGGACACAAAGGGGGAGAGATCCCCAGAGACTGGATCATTTGTCTTCACTGCTCAGTGTGTTTTCACATTCAGTGGAGGGAGGTCATGGCACAAAGCCACTGAGCACCTGACTATGCGTCACAAGGTGAGCACGTGCCCAGTGCTCAAAAGGAAAGGGAGGGAGGTCACCTGTGGCTGTGACCCTGGACAAGGAGCACAGAGGATGGATCCCAGAGCCCACCTGAGGAGGTTACTTCTTATCCTAAGTCTGGGGGGAAAGATCTCATCTCAGAGTCCAAGCATGCCTAGCACTCAGGGAAAGGGAAATGCCTCTGGTGGCCAAAACATGCTCGGGAGGGAGTGGAATGAGCTCAGGGGGCTGGACCCCATAGGACACTTGGAACTACTTCACCATTACCTCAGGATCCACACCACATGCCCAGGATGGGGGGATATGGGGACCACAGGGCACTAACAAAACTGGGCGTGGATCATCTGTAAGAGCTGCAAAGGAGCGTGGTCTTTACCAGCCTCGCAGGAGAAAGCCAGCGCCCCTCGTGGGACAGGAGATATCCCTCAGCATTTTCCCCACCCAGTGACACCAGCCCTGCACCCTGGCCGTCTCTTCCAAGCGTGTGGCCTTCACGCACGCTCACCCCCCTATTCCATGCCCTGCTCTTCCCCGCCAGCTAATTACCGTAGTTGTCATAACAACATAACAAGTCCCTCCGACTGCCTGTCTGACTTGGATTCCTATTTCGATAGCAGAAGCAACTGCTGCGCACACAGCTTAGAGCTGCTCAGCTAGGCTGCGAATACTCCGCTTCCAAAAATGCCCAAGAAACGCCAGGCAAGCAATCTCCCCATTCGGGTGGGGCAGTCATGGGACTCTGAACACTTCCCCACCAGGTTGGCACCCTAATTACGGCCCAGGTTGGCAGCACTCAAGATCTGTGCCCACCTCTGCTGTTTGGTGGCCTAAAGCAAGAGCCTCACCGATCAACCACCAAAGCCGCCACCATGGCTCATAATGGCTGGCTGCCCCCAGACAGTCTAGGCAGGGAATTAATGACCTTCTGCCCTCCAGAAGCCCCTTGGGTGCAGGGTGCAGGGGCCAGGCTAGGCAGCAGGGGGAGCTCGCACTGTTGTAGCACATACCGTGCCTCTTCTGGAGCCAGGCAAAGGACAGACATGGAAGACATGCACTCACCCCTCCCCCAGCATGGCCAGACAAAGGGCCAATTAGCACAAAGGCACACAAAGGACAGGAGCCCTGGATCCAGGCTGTGCGCACTGGGGCCCGCTCCAGGGCTGGCTCGGCAGGGAAGCCCGTGTCACCCTGCCGGTGCTGCTCAGAGATGGTGCAACAGCCCCCTGTGGCTGGCAGGCTGAGGGGCTCTTGGGTTGGAGGGATGGATTACTTAGCACCAGCTGAGCACCTCTGGTCAGTAACAGTCAGGAGCTGCAGGGGCTTTGCAGTCCAGAGGGTCACGGGACCGGGGGATGACAGACAAAAGGTGTCTGCTTTTCAGAGCAGGAGATCTCAACCTCTACTGCTAAAAGCATCTCCACATCCTCAAGCACTGGATGGGTCAAGCAGGCCTCCCAGTGCACAGCAGAGCCAGTAGTCCCTGCAGCCAGACCTCGCATCCTGCAGTGCCATGCATTGGCCGAGCCCCCATCCTGCTACTGGGCTCTGCAGCATCACCCCTCCCCACCACATCCTGCAGCACAGAACCCTCCTCCAGCAGCCCTACCATGTGATACTCCTCCCCCCATCCCCCCCCTGCACTCCTGCAGCACACTGCCTTCCCCTGCAGTGCTGGGCTGCTCCTGCATGCTGCAATCCAGCAATACAGGCCCCCTCCCCACCCCAGAGCCCCCCTTGGGCATTCAGTAGTGTCAGTGCTGAGCCCCCTCCTCCCTGGCCCACTCTGTAATGCCACCCCTTTTTACACCACGTTTTATAAGCAAGACCACAGTGTTCAGCTGCTAGCTTGGGTACAGAGCCAAGAAACGTTCCAGTGAGTAGGGGGAGGGGAGTTGAGGTTCTTCTGTTTGTTTGTTTTGTGTGGCCAGCTTACCAGCCACTTGAAGAACAAGAGGGGGACCTCCCTCTCCTGTCCCAGCTAACTTTCTTTCCCAGGCCCCTCTTGACAGCCTTCATATCCCTCTTCTGACACCAGCCAGCCTTGGGGAGAAAGGCTCCCGGCTAGACAGGACAAAATCTTCACCCCCTTTCCTCCCCTGCACTGCGCCTTTCAAAGCTCCCAAGCAGGGAGCAGAGTGACTCAATAAAACGGAGATGATGATACTAGAGATACCTGGCCCTGGGGAGACAAGGACTAAAGAGAAACACCATGACACAGACACAGGGTAGAGAGGAGGGAGTGATGCTGGGCTCCCACTGTGTTTGAACATAGTCCCTCCCTCTGCTTACTGGGAGACTCTGCTCACAAGCAGCTGGCAATAAGGGAGAGCACCTGAGACAGCAGCAGGCACAGCCCCTCCTCCCCCTCCCCACAGCAATGCTGCAGCACAGATGAGCCCCTATCCCAGGACAGCGGACTCTCTAGGTTAGTGAGAGTCTGCCGTGGGCTCCCACCTCTTCCTCCACCCAGTAAAAGGCTCAGGTGGTTTGATCTGGCCTCCCCCTTCTCCAACCTAAGAGGAAGACAGCAGGTTTGGTTATGGAAATGTGAGGTATGAGATTTGGACTAAAGATTCCAACCTCCTTCACATCAACCTCCCACCCAACTGGGTGTCTTGGCCAAATGCCCAAAACCTTTCCCGAAGCAGGGGACAGAACAGTTGGGGAACAGCCATGAATGCATTTTGACAAATGACAAACCCCGCCTGTCCCTGCAGATAGAGTGGGAGGGGAAATGATGATTTGGGAAGTAAATTATGCAACACAAGCCATGCATGCCAACATCCAGGGCAATGCACAGGGGTTCTCCATCAGCCCACGAAGAGCTACCAATAGCCTTCCAAAGTGGTGATTTAGAGAAATTCTAGAGACCTTTTACAAATAGGTGAAGGGTGCAAACCCCACGGATGGAGAAAAATGGTTTTGGGATGCACAAAGATGCATAATTAGGAGTAATAATAACTTGCACTTGTAAAGCACCTTCCATCAGAGGATGTCAGCGCAAATTACTAACATTAATTAATTCACACTGACGATCTCCCGCAAGTTGATTATCCTCTAAGGGAGGAAGAGCTAAGAAAATGAGGTGTTTAGGCAGGTTATCAGGAAAGCCACATCTCCCAACCATGAGACCCATTACCCTGTGGAACAGTTTCCCAAAGTGAAAGGGGACAGTAGCAGCAGTAGCCCCAAAGCATGGAACACAAGGACCAGCTCAGACAGGACACTGGGGAATGTACTGTAGGGAACAATCTTACTCTGGGACCTAACAAGTCTGTATCCTAGTGCTCACCATTCAGGAAGGGTGTCAGAAACCTGTATAAAACGGTGACTGGGTGGGGTGATCTCTACAGGAACTCTGTGTCCTTATAGCAGAGGGAAAGCTGCTGGCAGGTCATTCACCACAAGGCACTCAAGACTCTGGAACTTTCACCCTCCCTTGGTCAGAGCCTGGTAACTGGCTTTTACTGCACACCTGGGTTCTCTTAGCAGGCATTTTAGGGAGAGTTGAGGGTTTCCTGATAGGGAAAGAGGTTCTTCTGTTGCTTTGATTTACTGGCTAGCTAAGTTCGTTTGTGATCCGTTTACGATTAGTTGACACTGCTGGCTGGCTAAGCATCTCACCTGTCTAGGAGTATTTAAGGCTGCTGGGTGGTAATTATTGTGTTATTGTAAGTCTAATGACCTGTTAGGGTGACTAGAGCTTTTGGCATAGGTGTTTTTTATTGTTTGGCTCCAATAAATAGTGCATTTAAGCATTAAATTCCACAGGACTAGATCAGGAAGGAGATAATCATTTGCCAGATATTGAGACCAATGGTTGGAATTCTGTACGTAAAAGATAGACGTACACACAGCGCTGAAGGGTGATTTTAGTGAGGAGCCAATACGTCCATACATGCACGGATGGATGGACAGATAGATGGAAGAGAGCAAGTGAGCGAGATACACAGCACTAGGCTGGACTCCAAGTAAGTGAGCAGACCTTTCATTTGTTGTCTACCCCAAATACCATACAGACAGGGGAAGGGGAAAGAGGTAGCATCTCTGGAGAAGAAAGGAAGTGAGACAGAACAGCTACCAAGCAAAAACACTAACAGTTCTTCACTGGCAGTGAGCAACCTTCTTTCCTCTAGGTTGTTTGTGAGCTTTAGTTCCAGAGAAGTGTCCAACTGACAGGCCCAGAGATTAGTCTTATTTATCTACAGGAAAAGCAGAACATTGGCAGGAACAGTGCCAGCTTTCCCCACTATGCCCCACTAGCATGCCTCAGTTTGGCCCTAGAACAAGTACTTACAGGATCATTGGTCACAACTTTCAATTCCTATCCACCTGGCCTGCATTCCAATTAGCAACACAAAAGGGAAGACTGTATCCCATGACCAACCCCAACCATCCCGACCCCAGCACGTACCAATTGCATCCGGGCCACACCATCAGAGCCATTCCCAGAATACCTGACACCCAAAGAAACAGAAAGCACAAGATAAGTGTCTTTTCCTTTGTTTTTGTGGTCTCAAAATCTGGATGCCTGGCCTGGTAGCCAGCTGACTCCCCACTAGCATTCCTGGTAGCTAGATGAGAAGGCTGTCTCCCTCCAAGACAAATACTGGCAAACCAATAGCCATTGCAGCCCGCTTCCCCTTCTCTCCATTAAAGACTGGTTGGCCCCACCTTGCTGAGGGCCACAGAAGGCCAGGAAGTGCGGAGTGGGGAGTGCAGATAGGTCCTTGCTCTGTACCCCGTGCAAGGACGAGTTGCCCTGCTGCACAAGCAGACCAACAGAGACTAGGAATCAGGAGACAAGAGGGTAGGGGAGCCAGCCTTTTCATGTTCCAAGGACAGCAATCCTGCGGCTGCGAACATACCGCCAAGCACATTCAGAATCTTAAGACTCAGCAAGAAGGCAGCCCAGATTTGTCCCCTAGAGACCCTGGAAATATTAACATAACATGTGTGCTTCTAAGACAAAACACCTGCAGGCACTTGAAGGCGAGAGGAGAAGGAGACCAGAGGGTGTCCCAGAAGGGGAGCCGGAGCAGAGAAAGAGGAGGAATAAAGAAGGGATATGGAAGGAAGAGCAGTGAAAAGAAACACTGGGTTGCGAAAAAGAGAGTAAAGAAAATCCTTGGTTTGAGAAAGACGGAACAAGGGGTAACGACAGAATACAGCTGTCACCAGCCGCCCCTAATGAAGGCAAACAAATTCCAGCTTGTGGGCAGGCTGAGGTAACCTATCACGTCCATCAGTTCAGTCAACAGAAACTCTCTGCTAGCAGCAACCAAAAGTTGCCAGTTCCCTGTGACAGAGACACAGCATCCTAGGGTGACTCACTCATTCTCTGAATCCCTACTGGCCCAGATAAGTGTGCTGCCATTCAGCGGTGGGTGCCTTCAACCAACTCTCAAGCCTACGGCATTCCTGCTGCTCTTCTCCCAGCCAGCTCGATGTTCATATCACACATGGCAGCCTCTGCACCAACAAATGAGTCAACAGCCAACAGGCCACCAGGCTTTCTAAAGGCAACCATGGGCTTTTACCCAAGTCCCTGTTGCAGCTTCTGAAAGTTCTTCTCAGGGGCTAGGATTTCAGGGCAGGACATGCCAGGGGCAGGGGTGATGCAGGGAAGCAGTTAAAGAGGGGAGGGGACAAGTGAAAAGGGCAGGAGGGGAAATCCTGAAAGATCTGCCCTTGACACTGATTAAAAGGTCATTTCTTCTCCTTCAGAGTGACACTAGCTTACTCACAGCCTCTGCTCTCCATCTCCACTATGTTGTCAGGGCAGCGGTATGATCTTTCAAATCCCTTATTTCAGGGCAGAAGTTCAGGAAGGAGGTGACAGTGAGGCCACCAAATGCCTCAAAAGCAGAAGAGGCAAAAAATTTAACCTCCAACTCTAACCCACACACAAAATCTGTCTGCCCTGCAAACACAGCCGTATCAGGGACCCAGTTTAGAGCCAAGGCCCTGCTTATCCTGCAGAAAGTGGGGGGGAAAAATCCCTGAATCCTGCAGCACTCTGGTGCCACAAACTGCCAATCCTGTAGCAGCTTCATTTAAATTAAGACTGGAGGGTTTTAATGAATTAAACCCCAACTACCACACTCCATTCAGGAGCCTTTGTGCTATTCATTGTGGTGTTCAATTCAATTTTACACTATCTCCGCACTTCAGCTTTCAATGTGCCACAGATTTTAAAAAGAAATAATCAATCACAAGTGCATTATAGAAGCAGGTGGGGGGGGAAGCTGAAGGGTCTGGAGATAGGTTGGGGGTTTGGCCTCTAGGGAGGTAAGAAAAGAATCTGGGATCCTGGAATAAGCACATTAGCTGCTAAAATCAGCAGCAGAAATTAGCCAGGCCACTGTTTAGACTGTCAGCTTCATACTTCAGAGAGTCCTTCCCTAATTGAGATAAATGGGGCAGTTTGAACCTCTAAGCCATGGCTGACATCTCAGAACACCAGTTCCATACAAGGAAGAGCCAGAATCAATAGAGCTTTCCCTTTCACTCCCTGGTCTCCACTACCACCACATTTAAAAAGCGAAGATCCAGGTGCCCTCGAACAGCGAGGGACAGCTCTGCTGAGCATGTCTGAAGGGATATGGAAATAAAGGAAGTTTCATGGGTCTCTGTCAGATGACTTGGCTCCTCCAATCCCAGCCCGGTTTAATCTCCGCTTAACTTGCCTGCAGCACATGGCTCAGGACAGAGTGCAGAACCCACATCCCATGCCCAGCAGTTATACATCTGTAGCTAGAGGCAGATTCATATCAACTAGCTGAGGTCCTGTCCGTGTAATCAATCACCATTTGTCGCATCTGCAAGTGGCATCTCTCTAGACAAGCTCCCCACGAGCTGGAGCACGGGAATCCTCAATAAACCATCCCTGAGCACTAGTATTCAAAAATACAAAGGCTCTAGAAGAAAAAAACGCCATCTGAAAGACTGCTGTGCCTGCATGCAACAGACTCTGCCTCTGAGCACAAGGGGCAGCGCAATGCCCTTCTGCTACAGGGAACCAATGCTGGGTTTTAATGCTACGTTGCTTTTGTTCTGGTTTAAATATCTGCTCGCAAAGCAGCACATGAGACTGAGCTGTTCTCTTCTTCTCTCCACACACCTACACACTTGCAGGAGACTCAAATCTCACCTAACTTTCCTATTAAACATTAAAAACAAAACCAAAAGCTCCTCCCCTCAGTTGACTGATGCATCACAGAGTACTCAGCCTCTCCGCAGAGGTGTCATGAGCAGCACTCCGGGCACTACAAGTGGTACTTTGGCTTTTGACCACAAGGCGGAGACATAATTTAGCTCAACCATTACAGGCTGTAATCCAGCCCTCTTAGAGGTTCCTGAGCTGTGGACCAAGGAGTACAGCTGACAATCTGTGAAAGCTGGCTGGTTCTAGTTCCCAGTTGTTTGTAAGGGGTGCCAGTTCTTTGCAGCAAAGATAAGCCTGGAGGCATATAAAGCAGCTGTATGCAAGGAGGGGCAGCCATCCTATTACAGCTGTCTCAGCTATGAGCCAGTGCTACACAGGAGGAAAGCAAAGCCACGACCATTAGGAACTAGTGTCACTGCAGGGATAGGAGATGTTGGCAGCCAGCAGAAGGGAAGTGTCCTGGGAAAAAGAAGCAAGAGGGGAACACATCCAGGAAAGCAGGGACTTATCTTCAAGGAAGCAGCAAGAAGCTGAGAGCTGAAGCAGATAGCAAGATATTTTTTCCGCCCCCAAAAGAGAGAACAGAGTATTTCTGGCATCAAATAAAATAAAGTTAAACAAGAAACAGTTCTTCCCCATCGTTATCACTCCACGCAAGCTACTACTGTAGAGGCCACAGGGAAGCAAGGAGACTGGGGTGAAGGTGGGTTTCTACAATCGGAACGGGGTAAGAAGTGGAGCTATCAGACAGGCTTTGAATATGGCACATGAAAACATTCAGTAACACTTGACTGAACTGATGCTTACCCCTTCCAGGCTGCTCACTAGTGCTCTGACAGCACACTGAGGTGAGAGGGGTGGGATTCACCCACAGCCAGGGGCTCCCTGGTCCTTCCAGGAGGTGGCTTACAGAGCAGGTGGGGGTGACAATCCCCGAACAGCTAGGCTATGTTCCTTCGGGGTAGCTTGATGAGAGCAGGGCACTTTAAAATCAGCAAACCACCCCCCGCCCCCCCCATCAGCCCATCATCGATTCATTTGCAAATCACCCACAAGAAATAGGAAAAGCCTGTGAACCAGTGTGCAACCTATTTCCCTTCCCTAATACTACCACCAACTCGCAGGCAGAGGAGCCAGGAGGGAGCAAGAGCACTCAGGGACTGACTACAGCCGGCTTCCCTGCCGATACCATCATCACCATGCAGACAACGCCACCAGGAAGGAGTGATTTGATCATGGTTCAAACACTTCATACTACAGCCACGTTGTTCGGTTTCTACTTAATGGTCTATGCACTTAACAGGAAAGTTGAAATAATATTTCATCCTTCTGAGAGTACGTATGTCTCTGGAAAGGATACAGAAATTGATATAGGAAGAAGCAGAGATCAGAACATGAGACAGGAGATCACATCAGCAAGCAGGCACTAAATGAAAACCCACTTATGCAGGCAGAGTTTACAATCTGAACTCAGAATGAAGTCCACCCAAGCAGCCCCTTGCGAAGCCCCTGACCACACCGCTGGCAAGGGGGGCAGAGGGGAAGATTTCTCATCAATATACATGCTCACACTAACATTTTTTATTTTAGCGAGTCACAAAAAAACCAAACCACATTAGTCACCAATAGGGTAAGTTATAAATACAAGAAGTACGGTCAGCGCACGTTTAATTTCATTCCGGAGGGAACACAGGCCTCTGTTTTCCTTGCTTTCAAGGAAGAGGAGGTCTCTGTACTCAAAAGCGCAATCTCTACCCATGGTACGCTCATTCCCGAGCATGCTTAGTAGCACAGTAAGATCCATACTTCCTCTGCCAGGGACTGCTTCCTGCTCTCAGACAGACACTAACTCAGAAGCTGCAGGTGGAAAATGACCCCCTACATCACCATCACCTTACACTGGCTCTGGCAACTCAGACTATTAAACATCAAAACATACAAGTTTCTTACAGAGGAAAGCAGGGAAACTACTGCAGCTGCAGCCTCTCTAGCAGTTGCTGGAGCTCACATGAAAATCCATCCACAGAGGAAGGCAAGGCTGGGGGGCAGGCAGCTCTGAAGCACTCCAAGCCAGGCTGCTTCTAAGACTGTCCCTAATAAACTACAGCATGCTGCTGCAATAGACCGGCCTCTGCAGTGACCCTACTGTAACCCGCAATGCTTTGGACGAGGCTTGTATGGTCGCATACTTTCTAAAATGGGTGCTCCTACAGATTCCCCCGCCTCCCAAAAGACGACTCTCTGGCAGGAATTCTAGCTCCCTGCTGCACATAAGTCTGTGCTTTCCTTTTGCTGCAAAAAAACTCGCATCACACATGAGAGCTGGCTGAAGCCTCTGGACATAATGGGACACGCAGGCCACACTGTGCAATACGGAGAAGGTGCAGAGGTGACAGAGGGGCTGTGTTTCTATCTGTACTTGCAGAAGAGTACATGCGCATGCTGGGGTGGGGGGGGGAGAGAGAGGGAGGGGGAGGTTTCAAGCCACCAGGGGGAGGTGAGAGTTGTGACAGGATACATATTTGGCCCCTGGGAATCATGAGCCTCATTATGCACAGTTCAAGGGCTTCAGGACTGCAAAGGTTCCTTACGCTCAAAATCCGACTTCTCTCGAGAACTCCAGAGGGCTCTTGAAATCTCCTGGGGAAAAAAACCCCACTTAACATTAATTTCCGATAATGAATTAAAAGCGATTCCTCCCTCATGCGAATCAAACCTGGAAGCACACTCCGGTGTGCCCTGATAACAGCGTTTATTTCTCTCTCTCCCCGACTCATGGCAGAGCAACTGGCTTCAGGCAAAACAACAAACAGATTATGCAGATGCTTCCCTGAACTTCTTAACCCTTGTTCCTGCTTCTGTTTGTCACCAGCAACACAATGCCCCACAATTCTGTCACCACCTCTAAGGCAGCGGTAGCAGTTCCTGTCTCTTGTTGCACCTGTCAAGTTGGCAGAGACTGCTCTGAGCTCTGCTTCCTCTGCCTAAACAATACGGAGCTCAGGACCAGAGCACAGTGCAGATGTGAGTCTATGGCTTTAAACCCTCATCTCTGTAGGATGGAAGCAAGAGGACACACACGGGGGACTTGGGAACCGTGGCAGACAAAGGCAGCAGGAATGTTATGGAAAATTAAGGGCTCAGCCGGTGCCCACAGTGAGGTCACAATTCTGGGCGGGGGATGCTGCAGGGTGTGGAAGCAAAGGAGACGTCACAAACCAAGCACCACAGGACCCAGCAAAAGGGGAAGCTGCAATGGGGCAAGAGAGCCATGAAAGGGGGCTGGCCAAACAATTTGCATAGAAGCTGTCCCCTGCTCCTGCATGCAAGTCCCTCTCTAAGCCAGGGAGAGGCTACATGAGTCCATCAAAACACATCAGCCACTTGCTTGCACCAGTCTCTTAACCACACTGCAGACTTAGGGGAGGTCACATCCTGCCCAATGGCCTACTTCAGGAAGTCCAAGAGGGTCCCGAGAAGCTTGAAGCAAGAAGGGTATCGTACTGGATGCAGCGGGTGGGGGAGCCAGGGGCAGGGTACCATCTGCCAAGGATACCCTATGTCTGATGGCATTTTCCAGTTCATGGGTACCAGTGATCGTTAGCTGTCAATCACAGCTCCTGAGGGGTTGGTTCCATTTTTCTCTTCCCCTCGCCGGTACGTGCTAGGAAGTGGCACGTCCGCCACTTTTCACTACAGCCTCACTTGGTTACCCTGGTCCCAAGAAGCAGCAGCAGAAATCCACACCAGAACCTGGAATTCTTTTCCTGCTGCACCCCAGTATGTGCCCCCGACCCTGCTCCTGGTATGAGAAAGGTAAGTACAGAGCCCCTAAGCACCTGCCCTAAGGAGCTGTGTGGCAGGTGAGCACACATATACAAAACCATGGAGTGTGTGTCTCAGGGCCTTCAGCAAAGTAGAGCCTCCCCATACCCACTTCAAGCCAAAAAATAATGCAGCTGCTGGGATTTAGGACTGCCACCGTGTCAAATGGCTCGGAGCTGTTCCTACTGTGTTGAAAGGTGGTTCGACACACACTTGCCACAGCTGTGCTCAAATTCCTTCGGTTTAGGCAAAGAGGGGAAGTCATGGCACACTGCAGTGCATTCAGGCTCTTTGGTATCTCGGAACCCCACCCTTCCCCGTCACATCAATTTCAATGCAGCTCCAGGCATGGCTCAGCTAAAGGAACAGGGATCATACTCTCCAGTTCGTGTTGTGTCTTGCTCAGCACCATAGGACACTCCCCACAGTTACACTAAGGCTCTTGTGTGTGTGTCTCTCTCTCTCCCTCTCCCCTGCCCCCAACACACTAAGCCATTGCTCAGTGAGGAGGACCATGTGGGTTTCAAAGCAGCAGCAGCAGGCCCAATTTTAGAAATTGGGCTCCACGGCAGAGCAGAAAGAGGGGCAAGGCTGTTTCTAGGTCACCTGGCCAACTGTGTGGTGGCCCTTGCCAAACCCATAAGTCAGCTCAGTCAAGTCTGCCTATTTCCTAGCAAAGCTAGGAGAAGATTGAGGGATTTGCTAATTGAATGCAGTGGTTATGTAAGGAAGCAGAGAGTGAAATACAACAATTTCTTTCAATGGGAAAGATGCCATACTTAACCAGAATGAGGCAGACTCCCATGTTCTAATCCCATCCCTACCATCAACACAGTCTGACTCTGGGCAAGGCACACAGCTCTATGTCTCAGGGTCCCCACTCACACAACGTGGAGAATACCACCTCTCAACAAACAGGGATGAAAGCCGTATGGGAGTCTAAAGACAGAAAGAGTTACCCAAATGCTCAACATTATCACCTCCAAGGACACACCACTGCCTCCTTCATTCCTTCCTTCTGAGCGGACAGCAGTGCTGTACCTATAGCACCTTCGCACACCTGCTTTCCCACCTGCATCAACATAAAGACAGGGGAATGCCCTCTGTTGCGCTTGGCCAGCAAAGTTTCCAGCATTAGCAAGGATGCTTTGCCCACGCTGGCTCAAGCAGTCAGCTGGGGATTCACTGGTGGATTCGGTGGGTGGACAACTTCTCGGGGGCCAGGCAGCAGTGAATGAGACCCTCTACAAGGGGACACTGAGGACAGCTGTTCTTCATGAAGACAAGACCGTCACTTTAAATTGCAGAAGCAAACTGAACACTAGGAAAAGAGGGGAGGGCCAAAGAAGCTACAAAATAACCTCACTTGGAGATGGCGCTCTTGGGCAGGAAACAGACACCTGATGTCTGACATCATTCCCACTGGGCACTATCAGTCCTGAATGGGAAGCTTTCAACCTCACTTTAAGCCTGGCAGGGACCCAGCTCTCAGTTCCATTCCCTGCAGCACCTCCCCTGAGTCTGGCTCTTGATCAGACACAAGAATTCGATACAACATGGGCTCAACTTCAAAGTCAAACCCTGCTCCCACTAGGCACCCTCAATCCTGAGCGGCTGCAGAGGGGAAGTCACCCTAGAAATCTATCCCTTGTGACAAGATGGCCGACATTAGTAGGGTGGGTCCTGCACTTTTCTTGGCAGGGAGCTAAGATGCCACCCCTTGCCCCTGCTCTTCGGGTGCCGATAGTCGTGTTAGTGGCCCAGGAAGGTAGTAAAGGAGGGAAGTGGGGGAGGGGGTCTGGATTTGCCCCTCACTCTGAGCCCCAATCCCACTCTCAACCCCAGTGGGTTCTTACCTCTTCCCCCTTAGGTGAGGTACCTTCAGTCCTTTAGATTCTGGTGAAAGGAGTCTCCCTCCCCAGCTGGGGCAGGGTCCCCCCTTTCTTTGGTTCTCTGATTCTCCAAGACTTGCAGTACACCTCCAAACTCCAGTCCTCTCTCCTTCCTCCTCCTCCCCTATATGCCTGAAGCAGGTGGTTTTATTGGGTTCCTAACAGGGCCTTAATTGTCTTCAGGTGTTCCAATTAACCTGTCACCACCTTCCCTAGTCTACAGGGAGCCACGCCTTAATTAGCCTGCAGTTTACATATTTCCCCTCAAGCACTCTACCACAGCTCTCTCGCCCTCCTTTATCACACCCTTCAACAACAAATGTCCTCTGTGAAACCAGCTCATGCTAAATCCTCTGTGGGCAAGAGAGGATAGCACCCTCACCTGCAGCCAACTCAAGTGTCAGTGCCACGAGCAAGCACAGTGCAGTGCCACGCTTACAGGAGCACATTGATCGAGTGCCCATCACTATGGTACCTGGGCATGAAAACTAATTGCATCCTATACATAAGCCTTCCTTTCTTTCCCATTCCACCTCCGGGATCTCAAAGCACCATGCATGGGCACACAAATGGGGCACAGCTGCAGAAAACACTGTACTGTTGAACAGGGCTGATTCTACAGGGATGTGCCATTAGAATCCAGAAATACACAGCAGGACCCTATCCAGCTTCCTTCCCGCACGACTGGTCCCTCCAGCATGCTCACAACACTGCGCAGTATCTCCTCAGCCTGTAGATCACACCATGAAGTGAGCATCGCGGCCAGTGGCTCCCTAGAGAAGAGGGTCCTATGCTGCCACACAGGCCTAAGGACCCCACTGCAGGTTAGCACTATATCCTGTCTTTCAGACCTTCCTTCATCCCCCTCCAATAAAACAAAACCAAACTCCAAACACACACAGCCTTTAAAACTCATCTGCCCCCACAACCAAAGGAAAGCCAAGCAGAATGCACTTCCTCTCCAAAATCCATGTGGTATAACCTGGGCAAAAGGCTCAATGAAACCACACCTGGGCATGCAATCAGAAAGGTGTGAAGGAGCAAAGAGTCAGAATCCCAGAGCCTGGAAAATGATCTTCCGCTCCTGCTCAATGGCCATTTAGGAGGCAGGTACTCTAATCAGTCTCTCCCCCACCCCCCGCCCAATACTCCCAGGAAAGCAGCTGGTGAAGTGGGAGGAGAATGAAACACACATCTTTTATCGGAAAATCCTACAGAATTTCATAGAGTGATTTCCCTGCTGTAGAATCCTACAGGATGCTTTAAACCCAATAGAAAGGGGTAAACGTCCTCCACTACATTCCATAGGTTTCAGTTCCAGACCCGTTAAGTTACACAGGATTTCTCCAAGGGAGGAGGGAAAAGGGAGGTAAAGCAAAAGAGAGCTCAGGCTGCTCCCTGCCAAATGGGGGGGAGGGGATGCTGGCTGCGGAAGGATGGCTGATCTTCCTAATGCTAGCGTGGAAGACAGAATAAGAGGGCAAATATTCCCCTTTGAACACTACAAATCACACACTTGAGGGCTCCAGCAACTTTGCTGAGAAGAGACTTGAATTACATTGTGCCAGGGTGCCTAGGCCAGCCCCAGGGCCCGGGAGCTACATGTCAAGATGCACAGAGAAGCAGTGGCAGCAGATGAGGGGGAAGGCCTAGAGAGATTAACGTGTTTATCTCTTCGGTTAAGTCTCTTACTGGCTAATGGCCACAGACCGATGGCAGCATCAGGACTAAAAATAAGAGCTCAGGCATTACCAGTGACTTCCTCTGCGTGCAAATACACTGAGGGGGTCACAGAGAAACCTGCTCCCAGCTCCTGAGGCTCAGCTGTAGGCCGTAGGAAAACCTCTCTCCGACGAGGCAAGACATACCGGACTCCAACCAGCCCAGAGCCTGTGCAGTCACCTGGTCCACCACTGCCACTCCTATAGGGAAACAGACCCTTCGCACTGGACCCAAATTGTGCAGATAGTATCTGCAGCAGGGGTCCAGCAGCGGAAGTGAAGCTCACACAAATAGAACCTACCAGATCAAATCAACACCCTGCCCGTGCAGGGTACAAATTCCTCAGTAGGGATATAGATGCTGATTCCACATTTGATCTTCATCTATTAAGCTAAAGAATAACAAGGCCCCATCCACGCTCATCTCAGCCTCCACTTTCTAGAGGTGGTGCGTCTGCATAAGACACATTTTCCTTTTGACATGGCTATACCATGGTGAATCCAGCCCACAGGGCCCAACCCATGGGAGTCGCAGGAAGCTCCCTGGTAATTACAGGGCACTTCATTATTATTCATATAATCATAGAATATGAGGTCTGGAAGTGACCTCAGGAGGTCATCTAGTCCAACCCCCTGCTCAAAGCAGGACCAACCCCAACTAAATCATCCCAGCCAGGGCTTTGTCAGGTCTGACCTTAGAAACCTCTAAGGAAGGAGATTCCACCACCTCCCTAGGTAACCCATTCCAGTGCTTCACCACCCTCCTAGTGAAAAAGTTTTTCCTAATATCCAACCTAAACCTCCAACACTGCAACTTGAGACCATTACTCCTTGTTCTGTCATCTGCTATCACTGAGAACAGTCTAAATCCATCCTCTTTGGAACCCCTTTTCAGTTGAAAGCAGCTTTCAAATCCCCCCTCATTCTTTTCTTCTGCAGACTAACTAATCCCAGTTCCCTTAGCCTCTCCTCATAAGTCATGTGCTCCAGCCCCATAATCATTTTTGTTGCCCTCCACTGGACTCTTTCCAATTTTTCCACATCTTTCTTGTAGCGTGGGCCCCAAAACTGGACACAGTACTCCAGATGAGGCCTCACCAATGCTGAATAGAGGGGAATGATCATGTCCCTCGATCTGCTGGCAATGCTCCTACTTATACAGCCCAAAATGCTGTTAGCCCTCTTGGCAACAAGGGCACACTCTTGACTCATATCCAGCTTCTCACCCACTGTAACTCCTATGTCCTTTTCTGCAGAACTGCCTAGCCATTCGGTCCCTAGTCTGTAGCAGTGCATGGGATTCTTCCATCCTAAGTGCAGGACTCTGCATTTGTCCTTGTTGAACCTCATCAGTTTTATTTTGGCCCAACCTCTAACTTGTCTAGGTCCCTCTGTATCCTATCCCTACCTTCCAGAGTATCTACCACTCCACCCAGTTTAGTGTCATCTGCAAACTTGCTGAGGGTGCAATTCACACCATGCTCCAGATCATTATGGACGATATTCACTATAGTGATTTCCCAAACAGCAGGAACTTGAGAGGTATTGGGGAGGAGGAACAGTTCCTCACAGTTCATGCTACTGTTCCCCAAACCTCAAATCCCATGTTCCAGAGGGAGACTGTAGCCCTTAAATGGGCACCAGCTGTCAACCAACCAGCGTTGAGGCTCCAGGACTCCATCAACGGAAATGGAAGCAGCAGAGCCATGGAGTTTGTATGCACAATAAAATATAATCGATTTCCTAAATAAACAGAATATGTCCCAAACCACACTGGACTGAGCCTGGGAATGTTTTGGGTAATTATTCTTCTGATATGTTCGGGGAAATTCTGACTGTTTGGCTCTCTGTACTGTATGGTTTAAAGAGCAATGAGCAAATGGCAAAGCAAGGATTAAAACAGAAACCCCTAGTTCCTGTGCCCAAATTCAGACTCCTACACCAGGGATGTGGCATGAGAGCTGGAGTAATGCGATGGAAATGTGGCATGGATTCACTGCTTTAGACATGGGCTACTCAGCCAGCCACAAGATAACTGATTCTAATACAAAAGTTACCCAGGTATATGCATAGCTGCTGAAAGTCTGAGTGTATCAGAGACAGTACCTATGAACAGTCAGACAGGGTTCACACACCCCTTATCAGATTGTCTACTGCCACATGATAGGTACAGCCAAGAATACAGTATCCTCACTCCTGAGCCTACACAACGATCCCCCTTTTACATGTCCTATATTGCTATTCTCTCATCTTACCTGTAACTCACACTGATTTTCTAACTACTTCTAGCTGGTTAGCAGAACAACAGGCCAGGATCTTATGGAATTTATCAGATCAGAATTTAGAAATTAAAAAGGACCTGTTAGAGCTCCCAGTCCTTCACCCTACAAAGGCAGGTGGAGCCCCGTACCAATTAGAACGATACTCGACTGGACTCCATGACTAACAAAGATGGAAGCTTTGGTTGGGGGCGGGAGGGAACAATAACTGAAGGAGTGACTGATTTAGAAAATACAATATTGGGTACTGGCGGTAGAGACGAATTAATCAGCCCAGCGCACAGCTCTCCTGAGTATGAGGGGAAATGCAAATGCAGGAAAGCTGGTATTAGTCATGCAGAATTTACTGAAGGAGCAGTGACAGTGGAAACAGGTCCCACAAAAGTCTTTCCCTCCAGCTGGTCAGTTAAAAAGGAATTTCACAGGGCATCTTAGAGTAAGAAATGGTTACTGAAGGTTCCATAGGTAAGGACCAGAAGCCAGCACAGAGAACAGAGCCTTGCGGTGACATGCACCATAAGTCTTAAGTAGCAAGCAAGCTTCAACACGACAGGCTAGCTTCCCGGCCAGTACCAGGTAGGGAATGCTGCAGGAGTTTAGCTGGAGAGGATAAGGGCATGGATCACTGTTACTAGGGCTGCATTTTTGGGGGGTGGGGAGGGAATGCAGTCTCCTCACCTGTCACAGACACAGGGTAGTATTTTGGATCAGTCTGGATGTCCAGGAGTAGCTACGAAGAACCATGAGGCTCCACACCACCTTAGAAGTCAGGGAATGGGGACGGATGACCTTTGCAGATAAGAAAGGCTGGAGCTCCTATGAGTTTTTCTAGTGTTCTCTACTTCCTATCACCACAATGTCTATTTGCCACGTCTGAGCCAGCTCCTGACACAGGAGGCTGTGTTTATTTTAGGCCTGCTGGCTGTCCTCACGATGCAAATGCACTATATTTGTGCCTTTGCACCGAACACCACTCTGCTCTAGTGATGCAGCATGCTCCCAGGATGATTAAGGTAGGCTAAGATGCTGGGTACAGTTTGACCCAGACCTGGGCAGGAATAAACAACCCAGCCTAGACCAGCAACTTTAATTTTGTAACTTAAATTTATTGTAGCAGATTAACCCAACTATTTACCTTTACTCCTCCGATTTCTGAAAAAGAGGAAGTAATGGGGCCTTATTGAGTCCTTTGGTTTTATGCTACAGCATCCCATTTCTGATTCCAACATCTCTCCAAACCTTTTCTCCAAACTTCGTCGCTTCCAGCTCATACCTGTTACCCGGGATTGCTCTGTCCTCCTTCCCAAAGGCAGCTCCCATCACTGGTGCTACATGCACCGTCTATTTAGTTTGTGAAGTGCTTTGGGATCCTACTGGAGGAAAGGTGCTAGTAAAGGTAAGATGTTAGAGAAATTCCCAACTCTAGCAATTTGCTCCCACCAGCCAATGTCTGTCATTCTGCTTGACTACAGCTCTATAGGAACACACAGTCGCCCCTGCATAGCTACCTCGACTGAGATTGGAGTAGCCCTGCAGTAGAGGGCATCACAGACAGACCCAAGTTAACTTAAACTAGCTCAAGGAGTGGAGCAGTGAGACCATGGCAGGGTGCGTTATACAAAGCCCATCCGGAATGCTAGCTAATTACTTGCCTGTGCTACCACAGCTTCATTGTTCAGTATCCAAGCTAGCTGGAGTAAAGCTAATTTGGATATCACCTGACGAGCTGCTCTGCGAGTGCAATGTAGACATACCCAAAGAAGTCACATGGAGAATAGCAGCACATTTCCTGTAATCTGGACAAATTCATTTCATTTCCCTTAATTGTTGGCCTTTGAGAAGTATTTACAAAAAGGGTAGCTGGAGGGCAATACAATCAGGTTTGTTATGACACCCAGAATTCTGAAAAATCCCTGGAATTTCTGCCACCTGGAGAGGAAAGAGTGTGTAAGTGCTTCTTACGCGATATGTAAACACCCAGCCCGTCCTATGACACCTTCAGGCTGAGGATCTCATAAGTGCTCTATGAAGTACTTAATTTAATCTCAATATCCCAGTGACAAAGAAGCAAGTTTACAGCAGGGGAAAGTGAGGCCCAGAAGCATCCATTTACTTGGGAAGCCCAATCTGAGGCTCCTAGATCCAGATTTCTGTAAGTGCTGAGCGCCCAAACAGTTCCAATGGACTAACTGGAAGTACAGGGGCTCAACACCTCTAGAAAAAGAATCAGGCCATAGAGCCAAGTAGTGCACTCAAAATTAACAAAACAGTGAATTGCCCAAGGCCACAAAGAAAACCTGTGGCAGAGCCAGAAACAGGCCCACCTCCCCCAACAATCTAGTTCCCTGTTTTAACCCTCAGAGATTGGGGCATCTGTCTGCTGCAGACACTATGGTGACAGGTAAGCAAGATGGCTCTGATTTACCACTCTGCAGTTTTCCCTCCCTCCCCGCCACATCCCAATAAAAGACTAGACTCAAAATAGGGAGTTTTGCTGTTTCAACACATTTACCCTTTTCATTTGAACACTAACGTGGGAGCGTGCACTGACTCCAACCCCTATATTCAATCCTCCGACTCTTTCTAGTATAAAGAATTAGTGAAACAACATGCTGTGACACAGAAACCGCCATTGCATGTAGCAGGGCTTTGAACTTCACTAGGGAGAAGAGCCCTGGGGTCAGCAAAGTGCCTTTTGCTTGTGTGGTACAATCCCATTCAGATTTGAACAAATTAGAAACTCCTGAAACATTACTATTTCTTTTCTGTGGGTTGTGGTGTTACCGCTCCACCTTGAGACACCTTGCTAGGGTTGACCCCCTGCTGCTGGATCAGGTGTACCAGGCCAGGCATGCAGGGGATGAATTGGGCCAGACTCATCCAGGACTCAGTATATATCCCTTATTTAGGGTAAGAGGGAAGATGGGCCACCAGACTACAGCCCGGGGGAAGAGGGTTCTCTGCCCAAGTGCCCCAGGAGTGCAGGATGAGACGCGCAGTGGGAACCAAGAAAGCATGAAGTTTGGATTCATGTCTAAGGGCTGCTGTTGATTTTTTACTCTTTATAGCTCTTACGTCAGGCCTCAGACCCCCCTGGTGAGATGTTACACAAAGTGGGATTAGAATCCAGCTCTCTACAGCAGACCCAAATCCCATCCATTTAGCCCCACTGCCTCTCAAAAGAACCTACCCTCGCTTTGTCCTTTCCTATGCTATCTGCCACACAGAGCTACTTGTGCACAGGGGAACCCATTCTCTCAGTGTGTTACGCATCCTCCTTTAGTGGATGGTTTGCTGAAGGGGGTGAAGGCCTGCTGCTACCAGCCAAGCTAATTAATCCTGTAGCTCAAGTGGTAGATGTCTGGCTGTAGAGGCAGGGTTCAAACTCTGCTGACACTTAGTGAACAGTTGGAGAAAAAAAGGCTTCCCTGGGACCATCTATTTGCACACACAGTTTGTTTATAACCTTTTTCCTGCGAAATTAAATTCCACACAAAAAACAAATGTTAAGTACGCTTAGGTTGGTTAAAACACTTGAAATCAAGGATATGCTAAATTTAATGCTGCTTGTGCACTCTTAATTCTATCCCTTGTGTGTATGCATTATGACAGTCTCATTCCACAGTCACACACTGGATGCGCAGGGCCCGACGGTCAGAAGTACTGGGCACTCATAACTGCAACTAAAGCTGTGAATGTTCAGTGCATCTGGTCATAAGACAGTGTAGTCTAGAGAGAGGAGCACAGGGTTGGTTTTTTGGAATTGCCTAAGCTAGTGACAAAAGTTGGGATTTCCTCACTTCCGGCATTTCCAGACTTTAAAGCATTTTACGTTGCAAGAGGTTTTTGTTTCATGTTTAACGTAAATATTAAAATGCCTAAGTCAAATCCCAGGAAGCTTCTGCAATAGATTTCTAGTTTCAGCATAAACAAATTTTCAGACAAGACAAATTGAGGAAGCAGAATAAAAACATCCTCTGATTTGGAAGATTCTCATGGGCCCAAATCACAAAAACCTGGTTCTGTGCGCTCAGGATAGTGGCACCACATAAGACAGACCCAGTCAAACCGTGTGCACAAAAGCAGTGGAAGTAGTATTAATCTCACTTACTGGGCCACCCAACTAATGGGCCACAGAATATTTTGCTTCAAGGGCTAGTTTTTTTTCCTCATCTGCACACTAGTGTCCCCGACAACATTACTATAGGGGTTCATTTCCTCTTTGACAGCCAGCTACTTCCTTCTCCACACAGCAGGCCACTTCCGGCTCTACACTCTCGCTGCCCTTCAGCTCCACAGGGCATACATACTAAAATTCACCAGGGCGCTTTGCTCTGGTTTCGGTATAGCTGAAACCACCAGCCAATCTGGCTGAACACTTCAGGCATCCATCAGTTTCTAATTTCTGTACATAATGGAGAGACTTCAAACCACAGACGTGTTTTCTGCTCAGGCAGCTGTGCCTCTCTCAGATGGCTCCACGGTCCCTAGAGTAGGATTGTGCTGTCATATGTGCAAATACTTCCCCCTCCTTCCATAAAAGGCAATTGTACATGCACACAACCCTGAGAACTTACACTTTCCAAAGACCCTGGGCCCCATATGGAAGACGCAACGGGTCCAAGAAGAGGAGAGTCTTGTTTCAAACACTGTCCATATATACAGAAATTTTCCTCGAGCACAGTCTAGAACGCAGCACTGCTGTTTATTATTGGTAAATCAACATTCAATGCTAGTCAATGTACTTACAACATTTCAGTTCTTTATTTCACCTTTGGGCCAAGAGTGAAAGTGTTAGAGTGGGCAATAGAGAGATTATTATTTTCAGCTTTCACATTTAAAAAGCTAGCCAGGTGGTGTGGATACAGCACAATCCACTGTGAGGAATCTAAAGTTACACTAGCCCAAGACCTGGCTTTATTCAGTCTCTGAACCAGTGCCAAAACTGATAGACCAAGATCTGAGAAGCAGATCAGAACTTCAGAAACAAAAGTCTAGAAAGAAACATTTGATAAATATACATTTCTGCAGTGCATTCCACCTGAAGATCCCAGAGTGCTTTACAAACATGACAATACTCCCGCCCAAGGCCATCCAGGGACTCAATCACAGAATGAGGCATGTAACAGAACTCCTAGACCCAGCCTTTAACCTTCTCAGGAAAGCCCGGAGCAATGACACACAGCATGCGTGTGAAGTCCAGGATATCAGACCTTAAAACTGTCAGGCTGATAGTGGTCATATTTTCTCTCCCACAATTTTCCATTTAAGTTTAGCAGTTGCTGTCCCAGGAACAGGACAAGGCAATGCTCCACGCAGCCTGAAACTTGTAGAATTCTTTCACATCCTATGAAGTATTGCTCTTTAATTAGCGATTCATTACCTGCTCAAATCATGTTGGAACTGAAGGGGCAGAGAAAGCAAAATGGCAATCAGAGTAATATTTTAATGTTTAATCCTTGGAACATCACAGTGCTTGAAACACTTTGGCAGAGCCAATCAATCTTTTCCAATCCCCTTGGACCTAGACCAGAGGTGGGCAAACTTTTTGGCCCAAGGGCCACATGTGGGTGGGGAAATTGCATGCAGGGCTATAAATGTAGGAGGTTGGGGTGCAGGCAAGGCAGACTCCAGGCACCACCCTAGCAAGCTGGTGCTTGGGGTGGCAAGGGGCAGCACTCAGGCGGCTTTCAGCGGCACGCCTGCGGCAGCTCCGCCAAAGAGGGAATGAGCGTTGAGCTGCCACGGGCATTCCGCCAAAGAGGGAAGAGCAGGTTTCTGCGGCAGCTCAACCATCCTCCCTGTTCGGCGGAGCAATCACAGGTGCGCTGCTGAAATCCGCTGTTCTAGCTTCGGTGGCACGTCTGCGGCAGCTCAACACTTGCTCCCTCTTCGGCAGAGCTGCTGCAGCCGTACCGCCAAAATCCGCTCTGGCCTCTTTGGCGATACATCTGCGGCAGCTCTACAATCATCCCTCTTCAGCTGCTTGGGACAGCAAAGGCGGCAGAGCCGCCGCTGGGTGCAGGAGGAGTTCAGGCTCTGGCCTGGCATCACTTACCTGGAG
The DNA here is from genome assembly GCA_007922305.1 of Dermatemys mawii. Taxonomy (NCBI): domain Eukaryota; kingdom Metazoa; phylum Chordata; order Testudines; family Dermatemydidae; genus Dermatemys; species Dermatemys mawii. The sequence continues at coordinate 48,219,456 of ML677335.1, read as the reverse complement.
TGGCTCCAGGCTGGCAGCAGCACTGCTCTGCTAAGGCAGGCCGCTCCTGGAAGCGGCCGGCACCACGCCCTGCAGTCCCTGGGAGGGGGCAAGAGCTCCACACACTGCCCTCGCCTATGGGTCCCGCACACAAAGCTCTCATTGGCCGGAAACCTGGAACCACGGCCATTTGGAGCGTCAGGTGTGGAACCCCCAGGTGAGTGTCATGCGCAGAGCCCTCTGTGCCCCCCCACCCACCCTCAAGACTACAGAGACGTGGTGCCAGCTGCTTCTGGGAGCAGCTCAGTGGCCACAACGCCACAGGGGTGGCAATCCCATGGGCCAGTTCTCACCCACAGACTGTAGTTTGCCATCCCCTGACCTAGACCAATGAGCAAGACATAGGAAGTCTGCTCTCCCCACACATACAGGTTGGGCCCTGGAAACTTAAAATCCCTCTTTCATTTCCAGGCTAGCAGAAACCTTGCACTGCAGGAGACAGCAGAGAGGTCCAGGGAATGGTGGAAGCACCAGGCAGCAACTCCACCAGCTGTTTCCCCGAGTAACCTTGCTGAGCTCTGAGGAGATGGATGTCAGGATGAGAGGACTTGGGCTGTGGTGTGGAGGGGAAGTGGAGAGTGCAATTCAGGGAGATTTTATGAAGTTGGGCAGCCAGCAGGGCTGGGTTAACACTGCAGCAGGCTCTGGAATTGCTTCAGAAACTGGTTTCAAAGCCTCATTACCCCGCCGTTTGTCAGGATCCATGTGTCCCAGGTTTCTTCCATCCCCATGCAGAGGTCTGACACCATCGGTCTTCATTAGGAGCAAACAGCTACCTGCCTCTTGTCACACAGTGTGGGGGAGTCCGGTTCCCACACCCCCCCTTCCTGGAATTCACAGTGACTCTTGGCCAGCCAGTAGATCAGAAGGTTTATTTGAGATGACAGGAACGCAATCCAACTCAGACTTTGTCAGTACAAACAGGACCCCTTAGTCAGGCCCTTCTGGGGGGCAGGGAGATAAGACCCCAAACCCAGGCTCCCTCCTCTTCCCTAGACAGCTTCTAACCCCCACTACGGAAATTGCCACCTTCCTCCTTCCCCTCCCCGGCCACTCCCCGAGCCTTTGTTCACATCCACACTCAGGCAGAAAGCCTTCCCTCCCCTGACACCAGGGCAGGGGGTCGGTTACAGTCCAGGTACATTTCTTCCTGAGACCTCCTGCTCTCTGCTCATGACACACCTCACACCAGATGAGGAGAGAGGCAAGAGCTGCCATAAAGCTTCCCATTACTCTGCCTACAGCAGTATTTTGCCACAGTTAGTGGCTAGCAGCTTTTGCGTCAGTGGAAAGCGAAGCGCACATAACACAACTAGCCCAACAAATGTGGTTGTGTTTGGGGCAGGAGGGACCCTCCTTCCGAACCCTCACTAGCAGCCAGCTTATGCCCCCCAAATGGGAGAACCAATACACCTTTCACCTCTGAACACTCACTCTCCATCCTATAGCCTTCCAGCATCCCCCAGACTCCCACTAGAACATGGAGATTGTGCCCTTGGCCACCCTCTTTACCACACTTGTTAGAACAACTTCAACACACACAGGTCCCTACACCAGCCTAAGTGGGGTAAATAGAAGTTGACCCCAGGTTCTAAGGTGCTTATGATCTAGAGGTACAATGTGTGGCATACAGCACACCACCAGACAGAGGAGCAAGAGAAAGAACAAGCTCCATCTATCCTCTTCCAAAGCTTTATTATTAAAGGAGAAGCTATTCCAAGCCTGCAGTGGGACACAAAAGGCTGCACTGCCTAGAAAGGGCTACGAAGACTGGAGAGGCTATCTGGGCACAGTGCAAAGAGAAGGAGGGTGAGAAAGTGGAGAGGAGTGATCCCACCTCTCCAGACTCTCCCTGTGGCGTATTGTAGCCCTCACCCCGTACTATTACCTGCGTGACTAGACTAATCTGTGCAGCCGTTTCTGCGATACCTCAATAGGAATGCTCTATTTTTAAGAGTATAGTACAGCACAAGTTGTCAATCCTCCTCTTTCCCCAGGCAGAGCTATTCATCCATTGACGAGTAACACACATCCCTCCCAACGAACGCGGCACACCATGTGGAGGTGGCAACACATTAAAGCGCGAGTGTAGTCAGATGAGTAATTATGTACAAACAGCACCTTCTTACACTCCTCTGCATTGCTGAGTCAGATCTGTTCACTCTACTGATGAAAGCTAGCTTTTACTACTGGGAGTCCTGCAGAACACGCACAGCTACAGGAAAGGGAGCTCGAGCATATTTTGCTTCACGCAGTAAGACTGTCAGCCGGGTTCCAATGACAAAACTTTTCATTGACAGTTAAGTGGGAGTCCAGGAGAGCAGGCTGGATTTGCAGATCACAAACAGCATTTGCAACAGAGCAATTCGTATACAAGTCAAAAGGTGTCATTTTCCCTGACAAGTTAGATCCGTAGGGGTCAGACAATAAATACGGAGCCTTGCAATGTCATTCTTAGGGAGTCACTTTTCTGACTAGATCTACAGTTTAAGGACTCCCATTTGTCATTTCTGTTCATTAACAAGAGGTGCTTAAGCACATGACCATTACTGAATGCAGTTTACACTGCACAAATGTAATGCCCTTACCGTAGCAAGGACAGGAGAAAGGAGAGATCTGACCTTATGGGAGGACAGAGGCTGATAATTGAAGAACAAGCGTTATTTGCATTTTGTGCCTGTCCACAGCACAGTTACTCAATGTAACCGAAAGGCTTTTAAAAAGGGACGGTTTAAGATCTCTGATCAGCAATGAAGTAATACCTGTGTGGGCTTAAATATTACATGTACCAAAGCTATTTCAGAATCACTACGTTCTTCTTTACCTATCTTCTATGACAGATGTTCAAAAACTTCCAGGGGACTCACTTCTGATAGCTGAACACAGACCTTTGAATTCAAGGGCGGGCAGGAGCCCATTCTCAAGTAGAGTCTGGATAACAAACTCTCAGCTGAAGGTCTGAGCAGAGCACTGCAGTGGTAAACTGTGAAAGCACTGCAGAGTGTCTGGGCCCTGGGAATCTGGCAGGCTCTCTCTAGTCACAGGAGTCACCCCAGCTGATTCTTAAAGTCAGCACTTAAGAATTCAGGAGCTGGGCTGGCTCCCCAAATTATCCGGAGGTTTCAGGTGTCCCACAGAGACTGCAGGGTAATGAGGGCTGTGCTGTACTTTTTTAAATAGTTGTATTTGTAATTTTAGCTTGCATATTGAACTGGTTAGTGATTTAGGGTCTTATTTTATTTGCAAAGAAGCTGGGCAATGCACTTTTAATGCTACAGATTGAAATTAATTAAAACTAACTGGATTCCTAGTCCTAGGCTGAAAATGGGTTAGGTTGTTGATTTCAGCGCAGCTCACATTAAACTAGAACATCGCTCATATTCACAGTGTGATAATTACTTTGATCCATTTATCATGTCCAGCTACTGTACAAACATTTATCCTGGGAATATTGCTTTTCACTTCTTCCTTCACAGGGAGAGAGAGCTTCTTCCCATGCTGGGAAGAGACTTATATGACAATAAGAACCACAGTTTCTTGACATATAGTCATACCCTGACTATAAAAATGGCTCATTGGGTTCCTCCGCATGTCCCAAGTCAAACCTGCTCAGTATCTAGCTAAAAAGAGTGTTTTCCTAACTGTTAGCCCTGCAAAATCCCCCTGGAACAGGCAGACAAAGAAGCTGGGTTCTTTTTGGCTCATACATAGCCACTAAAAACAGACTGAGTTTGGAAATTGTTGATGATTGGCATTCCACTACACGTCTGCTCACACTGTCCTATAAGTCTTGTCGTGCAGTAAATCACCAACAAAACTAAAACAAAGCAAAACCCTTTTTATTAAAGTCAACAGACAACTGAACACACAGAGCGGACTGGTGAGGAATTAAGGGATTGTTACTTTGCAGTTACTTTAATTGCCATAACAAAATTAATCCTTTTATAATGTGGCAATCCAAAGTTTCAAGCTTCTAGTGCATGAGTAAGTGCTCCCGTGACTACAAAAAAGGAGTCTCAAGGTGAAACGATATTCCTCTCAGCCTGGAGCTCAGAAAGCAATGGTCAGTAAGTGTACTGTAACCCCACATGCGTGCATTAGCCCAGTAGGGTCATGTGCACTTTGCAGACTGCTGGAAATGAAATAAATGAAGCTCAAAGCGAAGTGAAGACAAATGCAACTTCCCATCCACAGGTGAAAAAGTTGGTGAAGCTCTGAAAGTAAACATGAGCTCATTGTCTGACCCAAGGGCCCACTCAGTCTAGGATTCTGCCTCTGACAGAGGCTAGAGCCTGATGTTTAAAGCAAAGGCAAAACCAGACAAGCCACAATATGTAACATATCATGGCACAGGGCAAAAAGGGGCTTTCTTCCTGGTCCCGATACTATGACCTGAAGGGAGAGGTTTGAGAGCCCTTGCCACTTCTACTTGCATCGCTGCACATGCTAACTTTAATTATACAGACGCATCTCATCCTTCTTCCTGATCCAATGAATCTGCTGCAACGACACTGACAGCAAGTTCTACAACAGTGGTTCTCTAACTTTTTGTATTGGTGACCCCTTTCAAACACCAAGCCTCTGGGCATGAACCCCCATTGGAGTTGGGGCCTGCAGCCCGCTGCAGGTATCAGGGCCGGGGCTCGCAACCTCCCACATAACTGGGTCGCGACCCCCAGTTTGAGAACCAATGTTTGACAAGTCGGCTGTATAGAAAAGTTCATTTTTAAAGGATCTCCCCAAAGGTGTCCCTCTTTATGGGACAGGCCAAAATGGAATACTAATTGGCTTTCACAGCTTGCTTAATTTTGGTCGCATCTTCTCTCCTGTTCAACTCCCCCTCCCTCTTATGGAAGCACCCTCAGTACCTCTATATTCCTTTTCCTCTTGCCTTTCCACTGTGGCACTGCTATGGGCACCCGCATGGCCCCACAGTATGCCAACATCTTTATGGCTGACCTGGAACAACGCTGCCTCAACTCTCGTTCACTCAGGCCCCTCCTCTAGCTACGCTACATTGATGACATCATCATCTGGACCCATGGGAAAGAAACTCTGGAAAAATTCCACCATGATTTCAACAGCCTCCACCCCACCATCCACCTCAGCCTGGACCAGTCTACATGAGAGGTCCACTTCCTAGACACCACGGTGCAAATTAATGACGGCCACATCAACACCACCTTATACCGAAAACCTACCGACAGCTACGCCTACCTTCATGCCACCAGCTTCTATCCCGGACACACCACACAAGCCATTGTCTACAGCCAAGCACTGAGGTACACTCGCATTTGGTCCAACCCCTCAGACAGAGACCAACACCTACAAGATCTCACCAAGCTTTCTCAAAACTACAATATCCACACAAGGAAATAAGGACACAGATCAACAGAGCCAGATGTGTACCCAGAAGCCTGCTGCTGCAAGACAAGCCCAAGAAAGAAAACAGCAGAACACCACTGGTCATCACCTACAGTCCTCAGTTAAAACCTCTCCAACGCATCATCAGTGATCTACAACCCATCCTGGACAACAATCCCTCTCTTTCACAGACCTTGGGAGGCAGGCCAGTCCTGGCCCACAGACAACCTGCCAACCTCAAGCATATTCTCACCAGCAACAGCACACCGTGCCATAACTCCTCCAGCTCAGGAACCAATCCATGCAACAAACCTTGATGCCAACTCTGCCCACATATCTACACCAGCAATACCATCACAGGACCTAACCAGATCAGCCACACCATCACTGGTTCATTCACCTGCACATCTACCAATGTAATATATGCCATCGTTTGCCAGCAGTGCCCCTCTGCTATGTACATCGGTCAAACTGGACAGTCCCTATGAAAAAGGATAAATGGACACAAATCAGATATCAGGAATGGCAATATACAAAAACCTGTAGGAGAACACTTCAATCTCCCTGCACACACCATGAAAGACTTAAAGGTCAGCATTTTGCAGCAAAAAAACTTTAAAATCAGACTGCAAAGAGAAACTGCAGAGTTGCAATTCATTTGCAAATTTGACACAATCACTTTGGGACTGAACAGAGATATTGAATGGCTAGCTAACTATAAGAGCAGTTTCTCTTCTCTCACTGTTCACACCTCCAATTCAGCTGCTAGAGGAACACCTCACCCTTCCTGATTAGAGATAACAGCTGGTTCAACCTCATTGGACCCACCCTGTTATCTTTAACCTGGCTCTTGCCTACCTATTTATACCTGCCCCTGGATTCTTCCACTGCATGCATCTGACGAAGTGGGTATTAGCCCACGAAAGCTTATGCTCTAATACTTTAATTAGTCTTTAAGGTGCCACAGGACTCTGTCACTTCTGCAATTCCAGACTAACACGGCTACCCCTCTGATTCTTGCCCTCTATGGGAAGTTTTAGAGCAGACAATCCCAACTGAACGCAGCATCCAAGGCACACGTAACAAAGTGCATGATGGCTTTATTTTCTTCATTGTTTTCGATCCCCATCCCAGCACCACTTCGCATCTTATTCTTGGATTTTTGACAACCCATGCACAATGAGCAGATTCACTGAGCTCCAGCAAGGCCTAGATCTTTTCCTTGAGAAATCAGAACTAAATTCATAACCCACCAATAATTAAATTGTTGATTGTTACCTCATATCTCATTGTCCTGTTTTGTTAGATCCCTCTGCAGTTCCTCAAAATTTCCAGCTATCCTAAAAAACTCTGGAAACAACAAATTTCACCTACCTTTGCTACTCATCCTATCTTCCAGATAATTAACATTTGAACAAAGCTCCCAAATACTGATCCCAGGGGCCCTTGGCAACTAATCTCTTTCCATCCAAGTACTGGCCATTTCCTCATTTCTCACCCAACTAGCTTTTAACTTACAACAGGACTTCTCACATGCGGTTACTAGATTCTCATAACAGCTACATGGAAAGAATTTTATTAGAAATCCACATAAAGTACAGCCACAATTCTGTTAACGACCACAAAGTTGGAAAGGAATGACTTACTAACAAACTAGCATGGCTTAAAGGTATCATAAGACCAAGGTGCTTTATAATAATATACTGCTACTTGCCAGGATCTCAAATGCATTTTCCATAAAGTAAATCTTTTCGGCCACCCCTGGGAGATAGGGAACTATTATCTCCATTTTACAGATAGGCAATAGAGGCACACACAGACCAAGACATGATCTACCCCTCCATTTAGGCTGACACAATTATAGTGCTCAGTGGCATGAAAAATCCTCCCTTTGAGTGCTGCAGCTATGCCAACCTGCAACCCGGCTTAAGTACAGCTAGGCTGAAAGAAGAATGCATGTTGACCTAGCTACCACTGCTCAGAGAGGTGGAATTCCTACAGCAACAGAAAAACCTCTTCAGTCACTGTAGGCTTCATCTACATTACCGGGTTACGCTGGCATAGCTACAGTTCCATAACTAGACCACAGCTACACTACAGGGACTAACTGATTTGCCCACAGACATATAGCAAGAAAGGAATAAAACCCAGTTTCCCCGCCTATGCTGTCTGAAGTTTCTGTGACTGACTCAGCTACTTTTCTTGGGTCTGAGGTAAAGCTACGTTTCAAATGCCTCTGAGCTCTTTTCAGTATACGGATGGAAAATATGGCTGTCACACTCAAGTACAGTAGCTTGCATTAGTGACAAATAAGCTTATAGCTAGCAGTTCAGTTCCTTCAGATCTCACAGATGAATATTTCCCTGAGTGATTTACTGCATTTCAGTTCCTGCAGCTAGCGGTCCCACCATTTTTTAAAAATGATTTGTATGAGACAGGGCCTCCCCTTCGACTACCTGTGTAAAATAGCCCCTGGGCAGATATTTCCTTCTCAGCCTCTGTAGTGATGGCTGATGCATCTATGCAGTCTCATCTACTCTCTTCAGTAACCCTTCATATCCCATGGGTCCAGCATATCCACATGCTTTTTACTCCTCACATATACAAGAACAGATTGTTTCTCTCGATATCTTTGAGTTCTCTCTTGTCATAAGGGAGAGAGAAGAGGAGTGTGGAAGGGAGTCTAAAGCTACATGTGTGAGATGTAAGCCATCCCAGTAATGGGGTAACAAAAGGTTTATGTGATGAGAAATAACCCAGCAAGAGCATAGGAAGAGGATGGAGCAGTATTCCACTGCACTGGCTACTAGATTACACTGCCCTCCCCTCTCCTCAGCTTACACACACACGTTCTTACCAGATACCATTTTCCTTACAATTTTAATTTTTCTTATCAGTTTCATATTGAGAAACTGGTCCTGGATTTTCTAACATCCATGAGTTACTGTGAGTGCTCAGACATGCCGATGAGAACTGCTGTGTGTCTCAGTTTTCCCCCATCTGTAAAATAAGGCTGCTAACACTAGCCTACCCAACAGCAGTACCTGGAGGATAAAGCGTTTGTGAAGCATTTCTGAGCTCTTTGAATGAAAGGCACAAGCATTAAGTAGTCAGTGAGAGTGAGCTATTGACAGAACAGACACAGCTAAGAAGCAATATGGACTTATGTCTCAGTGTTTTAAAGGGGATGGGCAGAAATGCTGAAGGAAATCATGATTGAGAAAACACAGATGATCCAGAAACTAAATACTGATATCCAGAACAAGGCAGCTGCCTCCTGAGCATCTCCTAATGGGCAAAGGTTACGTTGTAATGCCCTGCCTGTTGTTTCATCTCTACCTTCAGGGTCCTGTAAGAACTGCGCAATCCACAGTATTTCAAACAAGATTACCCCATCTGGGTGGGGTCCCATTTATTTAGTCTTGCACAGAGTCTCTGGTGGTCCTCAAAGCCAGTGGTTCTCAACCAGGGGTACATGTACCCCTGGGGGTATTCAGAGATCTTCCAGGGGACATTGAACTCATCTAGATGAGTGTTCATCAACCTGGGGGTTGCAGATCATGGGATAGGTTTACGGGGGTTGCCAGTGCAGGGCTGACATTAGGGGGTGGCAAGCAGGGCAACTGCTAGGTTACATGCTTCAGCCCTGGGCAGTGGGGCTTTGGCTTCAGAGTAGGCTCATATGTGAAAGACAGGCTCAAGTATCACACTGAAATATAAAGTACACTATTTATATTCCTGTTGATTTATTTTATAATTATATGGTAAAAATGAGAAAGTCAGCAATTTGTCAGTAATAGTGTGCTGTGACACTTCTGTATTTGTATGTCTGATTTTGTAAGCAAGTAGTTTAAATGAGGTGAAACTTGGAGTACACAAGACAAAGCCTCCTGAAAGGGGGACAGCAGTGTGGAAAGGTTGAAAGCCACTTCCCTAGGCCCCAGCCCAAGCCCAAGATCTGATCTCTCTGGTTCCTTGGATTCACCCTTCATGAGTTCCACTCAGGCTGGCAACAAAGTCTGTCATGAAGAGAATGCAATGGTTTCTCCCCCTGAGAGTACAAAACAATCAAAGCCTTTACACCGGTTTTAAACTGGGACCAACCCTTCCTTCCTGAGAGACCTATCTTCCCTTCTCTGATTCAACGACTATCCCCAAGGCTTTACTGGACTCAGAGCTCATGCTTTTGGCTCTGGCTACCTGGTGACGGGGTCTTCCTTCCCTGCAGGCACCTGTCTCACTCTCTGCACTTTCCTGTGCTTTCCCATGAAGGACACCTGTCTTTCATTACATGGCATTCGTTTCCCTCACCTGGGGATGTGAGTGAACCTTGTCACAGGTGAACTGCGACCCATTTCCCTTTAACGAGCCAGCCACCCTGTGACAGCATCTCTCCAGAGCCAGCTCAAATCCAGCACGAAACCTTGGATAGGTACTCCAGGCTCCTTCAAAGTATCTTTAACAATGTTTAAATGATAACCTGGCTGTCTCACAGAGGAGGGGCTACGAGAGTTCTTTTCCAAAAGACCGTGATGTTTTTAAATCTCAGAGTTATTGTTTTTCCAGAGGAGACGCAGCTCTGGAAAAGGGGTGGCAGTGGGATTCAAAGGAAACAAAAGCAGAGAATCCTTGCACGTTCTACATATACCCAAGATGCAGCAGAACATGCTTTGCTGGGTGGGGTGAGCAGAGATGTGGTCAACATACACAGCCAGTGCTCACCACATCCCCTATAACAACTTCGACAAGGAGACAGAGCCACCAGAAAAGCTCCCTCTCTTCAATATTTCAAGGGGTGGGAATTAAAAAGAAACTGGAAGAGTAAATTAGACATGTAACCTCCTTGGGACCAGTGCACAGATGAAGCACTTCTATAGACAACTGTTAAGCATCCACTCTCTGAAACGGAAGGAAAACCCTGCCAGACCATGATCTGGAGGAGGCGAAACTCACAGAGAGAAGTCTCATGGGATCAGAGCTATTGAAGAAAGTCTCAAAAGCTGACAATCTAGCCTCATTTCCCTGAGCAGAAATGGGATGGTTTTAAATTATGCAGATACCCCTGTAAGTACAGATCAAATTCCCTAGGAATTCAAGTGAGCGAGAGAAGGCTCAAGCCTCAAATCACCTATAATTTAGATTATACACCAAGCTCCCCAAAATGTATGTTACATTAAAGGACAAAGGACACCATATGGCAGAGAATAGAAAGATGGCCAGTCCAGCCAATGGTCAAGAACAAACGAAGCAAAAGAAAAATGGCCACCTCTCACTTTCAAGGATTACATAGTGGCGGCCTCATCCCAACAGACAAGCCATGGACACAGAAAGCAACACGGCCCTTGCCAACTGCACTTACATGCACTGGAAACATTTATGCTTAATCTAGACCATGGGAAAACACAGAAGAAAAAGAGTTAACTAACAAGTTTTCACTAAGTATGAATGAAAACTAGGTATAGTGTGCCTATATTAGGTGTTGATGCCTTTAAGACAATGTCACTTGGTCATGATCAACCTTGCACAGAAGCCGAGGTTGACCATAACTTCCCAAGGGATTCTTACAGATGTTAAGCCCTATGCCACATGCTAACATTTGTCAAAAGCACCTTCTTTCGTAGTCCAACCTCCACCTTAAAATTTCACTGTATTACTGCCATATTCACCTGGCAGAGGAAGCCAGTTGCCAATCTGGGACCATTTTGAATACCATATACATGGCTCTGAAGCACTGGCTTCCCAGCGTATGGAAACTGCGCCGCCAACCCTAAAGAATGATAGTAAGAAACACCAAGAGAACCAAGCCTTTCATTTCCCTCCAGATGCAATACAGCACACTGTAATGCATTTCCCTAGAAATGCATGCTGCTACTGAAAGTCTGTGCACATGGGGCACACATCATGGGGTCCTAGTGATTGTCTTCCTATTCATGGGAGGGGGGAGTCAGCGGTGGAGCAGTTCCCATTCACCACTGCAACAGAGAAGCAGGGATGTTCGCGATGGGCTTGAAGCCGTTTTATCCTGTGGCTCAGTGACATTTTTATCACCATAACCAGACGTGGGTAGAATATCCCAGGAAGCAGACCCTAAAAATAGCTTCTTGCAGCAAGTTAGCCAGCCAGCAAAGGGGGAGGGGCACGGTTCATAAGTGATCAGAGCAATTCAGTCAGGACAAGAACAGAAAAAGGATGAAAGCCCATGATGAAGGCAAAGAGAGGAGTAAGAGTTCGCTAGTGGAGGGAAAAGGAGGGAGATCGGGTGGCCTTTTACAAAAACACACCTTCCTGCATTGCCAATGCTAGCGCTTAATCAATAGAGAAGGAGTGCAGGAGGGAGGTGAGAAAGCAGAGGAAGAAAACCCAGAACAAACCTTCCCCAAAGCACTTCTGACCACAGGACAGGGGGTGGGAAGGGCACAGGAAAGGGAGTGCTGCATGGGAAGAGAAAAAAAAAAATCAACCACCTTTTTTTAAAAAACAAAATATTATTTGTATTTAAAAATTCAGTTCACATTATTAAAAATAAAACTATTTAAAATCTAATTTGAAATCTATAACCTGCATTCAGGCCTAGATGTATTAAAATTACTTAAAGTCAATTTAAAAATAATATTAAGTAGTACATGTTTGCTGCCAAGTCCTAAAGAAAGTCAAATACTGAACTGGTGGAAGTCAGTCACCAGACAAGCACCTGGAGCCAGAGTTTACTGAAGTGCTGAACCAGCTTTTGACAGCAGCAGCCTCTTATGCAGGTGCAGAGAGAATACTTTCTTCATGTCTGTTTATTCAGCTAGTTCAGTTCAATGACTAGTTCATTCAAAGTTAAATAACCAGTTGGGAGTTGCAAAACAGGAAAGCTTATTTTTCCTCTTCCAATCTATGAATAAAAACTAGCTGTGAGAATAAGATCTATTAGTTATAAATTCCTGAAGGACATTGTGACCAGGAACAAATCAGTTCAATTCATTATCTACAGATAATGTTTCCTTTGTTTAATAAATCAGTTACGTTTCAATGCAAAACGTGTTTTGATAAACATTTTTTTTTTGTTTCTTATATATCCTACACTTTTAAGGTAGTTTCTTTAATAAAAAAATTTAAAATACTGTGCACTATTTTAATTTTGAATTTCCATCCAAAAAGCATGACACACAAATCACAAGTAAAAAACTAATCTAGGAAATAAGAGATGCAGACACCATTTTCTAAAATAATAATGTAAAAACCAAGAATCTGAATAAATACAAGTTAAGCTATATAACTGCTTAAATAAACACATATAGATATAATTCATCCTCATGGTCAGCTAAAAACAGCATGAAGTTTAGCGGGAAGACTACATTTTGTTGTAAACAAAATGCTTTAATGTTTACCACATAACCTTAGGAAAATAACTGAAAATTATAAATGTAAAATTTGATTAAAATCTATAATTTAAATCCAGATTTCCTCCTTGCTGATTTCAATCGTAATTAAAATCAGTGATTTAAATCAACCAACCCTGGCTGCACGTCAAGTGGACAGAGTCAAAGGATGACCCTGCTTGTTCCCCAGCTCTCCCCTCTCCAGACCAGTTTCAGGCAAGTCCAGTCTAAAGGTAGCAACACAACCCTCTGTGACACATACAGCGATATCCTTAGGAGACCTTACTGAATTAAATCTATTTGGATCCATTGTATTTAATGCAAAATATATGTATTGTTGTGAGCTGGGATTGCATGTAACCTATCCAGGAGGAGAGTTGATGCAAGTCCTGGGTGATCACAGGACTATATTGAAGAATGTGCCAGACTAGAACAGACTTTAGGGGACAGTATGTGTGAAGTGAATTTCCCGAAAAATATCTAGGGGGAGGTGAATATCAATTCCTCACCTCCAGTTATGCAAAAACCCAGCCTTTTGAAGCTCTACCCTGAGGAGGGTCCTTTGTCTGCTGGTTACCTGTTCCCTGAGGCCAAGATCTAAGGCTGATCGGAATAAGGAAAGACTGAGCTATTCACAGTGGGTTCTGGTTCTGAACCTAGATAGTGATGAACTGGTAACATGGGGAAAACCCACCTGTGGGTTTTGTAGAACTGACACATACCAGAGCATGAGGCCGGAGTTGGGGTGACCTCTGGTAAGCTTGTTAGCCCATGCAAAGGTTCTTTTAATATGATCTCTCCGTGATGCTTTCATATTAAGAATAAGTGGTTGCCTAGAAAGAGCTGGGTGGTAACCGTGGCAGTACACTGTTCACAGCCTTTGGAGAGAAAGCAAAGTGCAGACATTCGCCTGCTTAGGCAATCTGGCTTACTGGAGATGTCATCGGGTAGGCAGGGAGCTGTGCAGCCTGGAAATGCCCTGATCAGGAGAGAGACACCTGTCTCCACCCTGGAGAGAACAGCTGGAGAGCCAGAAGGCTGAGAGTGGGTCCCCTTGATGGACACGGAGAGGGACTATAGATGCAGTTGCTCTGAACTGACACACCCTTGACTCCTCAAACATGCAAGGCAGCCAGGCTCCAGCTGGAAGACCAGGGAGTGCACTTTGAATGTGATACAAGCCCATGCTGATCCACTGGGCAAAGTCTTTCAATGACTCAGTTGTTTGTGCGCACCAAATGGGGAAAGGAATTAAGCAGGAAACTGAATACTGAGTGCGCCTCCTGGGAACGTGCCCCAGACCAGTGTCCTGCCTGTTGGGCTGAGGTCCCAAGAGCTCCCTGCAGTAACTGCATCCTGTCCACTGGATGTGCAGCCCCCACAGCTACCATGCTACAGCCTCCATTCCCCAGGAGCCCTCAGCAGCACTCTGCTCGCTGGACACACAAGTCCCATCCCAGAGCTCCTGCAGCACCTCAATTCTGCCCGTCAGGTCCCTAGCACAGTTCCCACTGCAGCAGCACCCCACTCTCCAGCCAGACTGTGCAGTGGAGCAGATGGAAAGATTAGAGCAGGGGTCAGCAACCTTTCAGAAGTGGTGTGCCAAGTTTTCATTTATTCACTGTAATGAAATGTTTCGTGTGCCAGTAATACATTTTAATGTTTTTAGACGGTCTCGCTCTCGAAGTCTGTAATATACAACTAAAACTATTGTGTATGTAAAGTAAATGAGGTTTTTAAAATGTTTAAGAAGCTTCATTTAGAATTAAATTAAATGCAGATCTTATCAGCAAGGGCAAGGATCACGCTAAACTGAGCTTTCCAATGTCCCCAAACCGGCAGCGGGCTGAGCGGGGCCAGCGGCCAGAACCCCAGACCGGCAGCGGGCGAGTGGCTCAGCCTGCTGCCACCTGGGGTTCCATCCGCCAACTTCTGCCAGGCTGGTAGCAGGCTGAGCAGGGCTGGTGGCCGGGACCCCAGCTGGCAGCGGGCCAGAGGATGGAACCCCAGGCTGGCAGCAGAGTGCCACTGAAAAATCAGCTTGCGTGCCATAGGTTGCCTACCCCCCGGATTAGAGACTCACAGCCTGGCCTGAATTTCCAAGTTTGAGATCAGAGTTCCACACGGAAGCTCCCAGGCCCTTTGTTGTAACAGGACATCCTGTGTGAGAAAGGGGTAGGGCAGGTAATAAAGACAGCAGGACATGTCAGTTCAAAGCAAACACCTGTTTAGACTATATGAGGGGAAGGAGGAGGGAGAGAGGAGAAGAATGTGACAGGATTTTCTAGTTCCACGGCTGTTGCCCATTGTGCTTTTCATGCAGCCCCTGAGCAGCTGGTGCACATAGAAGAACTAAAAGATGCTTTTATTATGTGCATCGTTGTGTCCCTCCTTCCCTACTGTCTCTCATGGAAAGCCTCTTCGAAGGAGTTTCCCTCTGCCGCGACAAGGACCCGACCCAACCTCAACTGCGGACGCTGGACTCGCTTGTGCTCTCGCTTGTGCTCGCTCCCTCTTGATTTACAGAACTTCCCTGCTAACAGCTGCATTGCAGATGAACCCTCTTAAAGTGGACACACTGCAACTGAGACAGCAGGCCACAGAGCTACTCAAAAACAGATGCAGATACATGGGCTGCCTCTCTTGAATAAGCACAGTGACCTGTTGTTCCAGGACTTCAACCTCTGCCTCAAGCTCACTGCCACTTTATGCCGAGGGTCCTGAAGCACTTAACTAGATACAGATGCCTCCAACCAAGTAAGCTCTTTTCAGGCCCCAGGAGCTCTCTCCCATCGAATGAATTCGAGCTAGGCTTGGCTGAGGGAATTATGTATCCATCACTAGTTCGATAGAGGAGATGGTAAAAGCTACTCGCTTAGCAGGGACCCATGATTACCTAGAGGGACCCACACCCTCACTCAGAAAACTCACGCTCCACATTTGTTCAGTCCAGAACGTGCCTGTCTGCCAAGGGAGCCCCCACCCCACTCTGGAGAGAGTCATGCTTTCCTATGCAGACATTTAAGGCCTGATCCTCCTCCCACATGGCTTTGCACTGGTTTACTGCCACTGAATTCTGCAGAGTCACCCCTGTTTTTCTTCGACAAGAGAGACAACCAGGCTCATCCAGTGTCTCTTGAGTTTCCACCACACTGATTCATTTCATCCCTGAACTGGAAAAAACCTATCTGGGCCAGATCAAAGGCCACAAGAAGCACTTCACTAGTACCCAAATCCATTTACTTAGGTGCCAGCAGAGAGACAGGTCAGCAGAGAGCTCCAAATCACTACGAAGCAGCAACCAGAAAGTCAGAGATGCAGGAGAAAGACAAAGAGTCTTGTAGCATCTTATAGACTAACAGATTTTAGGGACCATGAGCTTTTGTGGGCTAAGACCCACTTCCCCACGAAAGCTCATGATCCCTAAAATCTGTTAGTCTATAAGGTGCTACAAGACTCTGTCGCTTTTGCAGATCCAGACTAACACGGCTACCCCTCTGATAGGAGAAAGATAAACTCCCATCTTCTAATCATTCAGTTCCTCTCCCCCCTCAGTTCCTCTCCAAGCCAGGACCCTTTTTCTCTCCAGAGAAGTTAAAGGCGTGGATGACGCTTGAATTTAGTGCCAACACAGGGCAAGAGTATTTCTGTACAGGCAAGTGAACTTCCAGAGTGAATACAGAAGTATTCAGTCACATGCTCAAAGGAGACAGAGGAAGTTATGAAACAAGTCATCTGCATGCCTAGAAACCTCTTCACGTTTATCTAGTGCTGTAGATAAGCAGCTCATTGTATGGTAAAGGCATCAGCCCAAGTTAAGTGTACCAGACAGCCACAAAGAGCTAAGGAGGCAACACATATCCAGAAAGCTGAGTCACCTACTCTGCAGCAGCTCAAGATGTAATCAGCAACTAGAGTCACCTACACCTTTCAGCAGTGTTTGACAATGGGTGTCAAACATGGCTGCCATGCTACTCCGCCTAACATGATGAACGCTGTTGTTCTGGGCGGGCGGAGGAGGGGGTCGGCTGAGTTCTCCTAGACTAACACCACACACCAGACCCCATACACAGGATGAGCCATGTGGTAGAACTAGCACTGGACTCAGTTGACACTGCCCACAGTAGCTGAAAACCTAGTTCAAACGTATGTTGGGGGCAAGGAGGGCCAGTGCTCTCCAACACTGAAAATTGTGCTAGAATTTTCCGTGCCATAGCAGAAATGCTAAAACATGTTTTGCAAGCACTGGAGACCAATACAAGAGAAGGTTTAACAATCTGCTTTCCCCGGGACAGCTTCCAGTGGATTCATGCTATTTGTGACATGCATCTAACAGCATATCCCAGCAAAGCTGGCTCGGAACAACTATCCCTTCTGCAGTCATGCTTCATTCTTCAGATCAGGTGCATGACATCAAGTCCCAGGCAGCACGTGAGCCCGAAGGTTGAACACACACGTCATCTCCATGACGGGGGAAAACTTTACACCCATACCACATTCTGCCGCACAGATAAGGAGATCCCTCAATTAGAAGCTCAGCCACCCATTGCAAACTCATCTGGAACGTAAGGCGCATTAAAAACTGAACTGCAGTGAAAGGAAATAATCCAGGCTCCTCTGCATGAGACCAGTCTGGGGAAACTCCTCTCCTTCGGCTAGTGTGCTCAGTCCCACCTGGGCCGGGGGTGGTGGGGGGTGGAACAAGCGTTTTCTCAGATTATCTTTAAGAACATCTCTCTTCACTTCCCACTCCATCCAGCACCTCTGCCTTTACCCAGGGGTATTGAACAGCTGCTCCCCTTTTTCTCAGAGATCCCCTGGGATCGGGAGAACCCTGCCCTCCATAACAGCCACCATCTCCAAGCAATGACTCCTCCTCCTCCACCAGCATCACCTGCCAAGTACTCCCATACAGCCAACTACAGCTAGAAGAGGGTTGGAGTAAGAGGGGCAAACAACACCTCCTGTTCTGCTGCTCCAGGGCAGACTCCACTGGACACTACGCTGCTAAGGACTGAAAGCATCAGCTCCTCTGCATCTTGCAGAAAGCGAAATGAAGGTGGGGGGGAGAGCATGTTTCCCTGACCCCTCTCCCCATGTCCCTAGCTCTCACAGGAAGTTCTCTGAACTTTATGATTCTCATCCTCAAGTCGAGGCACCCTAAAGGGGCTGAAAACCCCCCTACATAAGTCAGGAGACCTGTGCAACAGTTTCTATAAAAACTGTTCATGCTCATTTAAAAAATGAAGTACATTTCGAGCTTGTATTGTGAAGAAAGCCTTTTGGGGACAAACTGGGCTTAAGCCGATGCAGCGTCTGCAAGCAGACAGCCCAAGCTACTGCCTCAGCTGCTGCTCAGAGCTTTGCCAGGCGGGTTAGCTTTGTGCCTGCTATTCTGAACTCTGTGGGCTCCAGTGAAACTCAAGAATCACACCAATTTCCTAGGAAAGCTCTGGGTACAAGGTAGACAACTGAAGCTATTTCTGGTGGGGAGGAGAGAGGCCCCCACACACACACACCCCAAAGCAAAGAGGCTGAGAGGAGAAGAAGAGTAGCAGAAACCTCTCCCTTCCCCACCCTTCACTGCAAACTTGCTGAACCGAAAAGGCTCTGGGAAAGGAGACTCTTCTGCAGCTAAGGAGCAAATAGAACTGGAAGTCTGTCAGACCCCTACTTTTCAGGTCCAGCTCTGGCAAATGGAGCTCACACGTGCAGTCCAGAGACAACCCCTGGCTAGGAATCCCAGCAGCTGAAGGGCAGGTCTGCTGGGCTTCTCAAAGCAGTGCTCTCTCTTGGCTCTGCTGGCAGATACCCCTCCCGCCAGTGGGTAGCTTGAATCCTATGGTTGGCTGGCATCTGGTAAATCTGTTAATCCCTGTCCCCAACCCTCGTCACAGCAATAACCCCAAAAGCTAATCCAACAGCTCCACAACTGCAGATTCAATGCCATCCCTAGACCTCTTCTGGCACTTATTGTCTGAATCCCTATGCCCACACTCAACCAGTGCCCATCACTGAGCCAGTCTGTCCAGCCAACTTTCTCCTCATTTCAACCCCCAACCACTCCTTCCCCAGCAGACCAGAACTCCCATTTGTACGCTATGAAGATATATCGGCCTATGTTAGGTGGACTTACAGCCACCACATTAATTACTGAACAGACACTGCGTCGCCTCATTGAGGTAGTTTTATCGTCGGCATAGTAGGGGAGTTACACCGGCAGGAGGACGATTTCAGTGTGCGCGTCTCCATTGTTTTGTAGGCAAAAGCTGACTTTTGTCGACAAAACTGCAATGTAGACAGGGCCTTAGGTCCCAAGCATGGAACCATGCTAGCAACACCACCATTTTAACTGTGGGTGTTGCTCCCAGGGCTTATCAGAGCAGAAACAGTTGTGTATTTGAAGAGCCGTGTTGCAACTTTGCTTGAAAGCATGTGGGGTGGTGAAGAGGGGCTGGCGTACAGCACAGTTTGTTTAACAGGATTCTTAGAAAGAGACCAGTAGCCCTGCTGACCAGGGAAATGGAGCACAACCACCAGACTGGTGCATGGTCCTTGACAGTCTGATTCCTGCCACAGTGCAGACTAGGCCTTAAAGCACAGTGCGTGTCTGGAACAGGGTTTATCCCCACAGCGGGAATCTGGTTCTGAGCCACCAAAACAATAGGCTCATTACTTAGGTCATTGGTAGCTCTGGCTCTCAAGAGCTTAACACACAAATGTTGAAGGTCCCATATCACACCTGGGCACGTGAACACACACACATTCCTCAAAAGGTCAGCATATTTACTCAACTCCTGTTTCAGAGAGAGAGAATTCTCCTCCTGACTCTACCCTGCCAGTATGAGCTAGAACAGAGTTTCAAGCATACACAGCGAGCCACAGGCATCTCTTAGCTTCCTGCCCCCTGGTAACAAAACAGATCTGGCAGACTATATCCAACATTAATCAGCTCTCCAGACAGCTCTAAATTATGCTTGCAGTTCTCTGGAGCCAGCCATGTGCACCAACCACCAGCTTCCCCCTACTTCAGAATTACACATAACAGCAACTCTGCAACATAATCAGATGGAGTGGAGGGGCGGCATCATTTATGAAGGCATACATTAGAATAAATTGTTAAGATCAATTACTTTACTATTAAATTATCTGCCACTGATGGACACACTGAACACTCACCCAACCAGGACCTTGGTGTCCAAGTAGGAGCTAGGACTGAAACCTGAGGTAGCAGGTGCAAAAAGCCACCAGAGCACAAAACCTCAGGATTCAGGACCAGCAATTCCCTCAAGAAGGACTCAAAGCTCATGCCTTATTAGTCTTTCAATAATCAAGATGCTTATTGCTGAAAATTTTCCACTCTACCAACTCCTTTTCCTAAGAAATACTCTCCTCCAACATTCAACGAGCACATAAGCAATGATACTAGAGACTTTGGGGAGCCATTACCGCAGCATGCAGCGGTATTCCAACAGATATTTAATTTAAGAAGGGATGGAAGAGAATCTGAGGTCAACCTCTCTCTCAGAACCCCATGGCCTGAAGCATTAAGCTTAGAGTTGTGGTAATGGCTGGCAGGAACAAGAGTAACTCTGCAAGGTCATACAACTTCCTCTCTTCTTCCATAGGCAGAAACTCCAGTGAGCAAGTGTGTTCGCCCATCACAAACCTGTTCATTCTGGTTGCCTTTCTTCCCTCCTACCTTTCATAGCCAGCTGCTTTGCAAGTGGGCAGAAGGAGGCAAGGAGCAGCAAATTGTTTCCTACAACATCCCACAGTACCTTCCCATGCTCATGACCCTACGCCCAAGCACCTCTCTGGCCAGCAGCTCCCCAGCTACAGGCTGCTCTGAAAACCAGCTGTTGTAGCTCACTCTTGTGTCCTCCCTTCCTTTTACAGCTTACTAAACATCTTAGTGACCATTTGTAAGTTAACTCTTACACAAGGAAAACCCCACAGTGTGTGACAACCATTAGAAGCTGAGAAAGGGGAAGATGCCTAAGCAGACAGTGGGCAGGTAAAGGGGCTGGAGACAGGGTGGGGAAATGGACAGAATTAATTTAGGTTTTATATTTGTATGTTCCCCTTTTATAGAAGGTCTTTGACAAGTTACTGCATATGCAATAATACCCACAGCCATTGCTTTAATCTTGCAATTTGCAGGGGTTGAAGAAATGAAATCCTATGGGGGGAGGGGAGGAGGCTGGCACAATCCTTCCTTGAGAACGTCTGCGATAATAACCTGCCATTTGGTAGGAGAGGGGAAAAAATTCCCTCTTCAGAAGTGTCTTTATGATCCAGGGATAAGCGGTCTCTCTGGTAGGGATGGTTTTAGCTATATCCAGAGAGGGAGATTAAATCCATCCACAGTAGGGAAATTTCCACACTCCCCCAAATTCAAAACAAGCACTACGTGTAACTTGATTTTGCACAGCATTTTTCACACAAGCAGCACAGTTAATGCTCCCTGTCCCAAGAATCCACAGTGCGCTCCAAAACCCCCACCCTGACCTGCTCAACCTAAGGAACACCAGGACCTGTGTCAGACTGGGCTCGCCAGCAGGGTTAGTGCTGCAGAACCCAGGACCTCTGGGACACTGGCAGGAATTAATCTCATCGCATCTAGGCCATGCACAAACCCAGTCTTAAAAACAGGAAAGGAAAAAAACCCCAACTCCGCTTCCCAGGCCTCTGCAGGGGCCACAATTCCACACCAGGAACTCCTGCTCAATCTGTGTGCCTGTCACTCCTCCCTTCCCCCTCCCCATTGTTAATGCGGGTAATTTAACACCCCGTGGGACCAGAGAGGACAGTCAAATGAGCTGAAATCCTGCCTGCCTCGCTCCAGCTCCTTTATAAAATATACAGTGTAAGCCGAGAGGCAACACAGGGTAACCCTGGCCATTGCACTGAAACCCATGTCAGGCAACAGGCAGCCAGCTTCCGGCCATTGCAAACCACAGCACAAGCAGCACCCCCCACTGCTTGCCCTCCTGCCATATTGAGAGCAATTAAAGCTGTTGGTGAAAGTGAAATGCAGCCATCAGTCCCTTCCTTCATCTCTTCTCCAAGGTCAGGGTCTCTCTCTTTCTCTCTCTCCACACATGCACACCCCCTTCTCCAAGTAAGTTTCCTGCAGTGATAATCATGATTCAAAACAGTGCTCTTAAAAGTGACACTGCAAGATGAAGAGGTGAGCACAGACCAGGGGGGAGGAGGGAGAGGTAGAGAGAAAGGCAGCTAGCAGGAGGTGCAAGGCTGCAGTTTATGACATCAGCGGATTAATACCCCCCACCCTTTCCCTAGCTTCTTACTTTCCTGCTCCACGCATGTGTATTAAAATTCAGAACGAAGGAGTCCAGCTAGTGGCAATCGATACATTTAATGGAGAAGATGGGCTCTTGAAATATTTTTCAAACCCCCCCCCCCCCATTCCTTATTAAACCTTTCTCACCCACCCTCCCACCCCTTGCATTTGAACATTATCCACACCACACAATAAGTGAGTGGCCCAGAAACCTGTACAGTGTCACTTCCCATGTGTCCCCGTCCCTGCCCCCACCCCCCACACACACACGGCCAGTAGAAATCTCAAGTTCTCACTGCAGTTGATTTCTCTCATGCTCCTATGCCGCGGTTCAGACAGCTAACAGAGGAAGGGGCTGGGATGAGAGAAGTTAGCAGCAAGGCCTACCCTGACAGAAGAGCTGTTTTACTCCCTGTCCAGATCACCCGATTCCATCTAACACACCCTGACGTCCCAAGTGCAGACTGCCAGGCAGGGTCGGATGCATTGTCTCTGCAGTGAAACACACACACAGGCACTTGTACACATCCCAGAATCTGTGCTTCAAACTCCTGAGTTGTGTCGTGGGCTCTCTTTGCCTTAATGAGGAGCCTACGCACTGGGCTGCAGTGCACCACCGATGCCTGCACCCAATTCAGCAGGGCATGGCGTAGCTACAGAGGAGCCTAGGCTGCTCTCAGGATTGCCAGACTGAGGTTTAAAGTAAAGTAGTGTACGCTCGACTGCAGGTCAGCGCACGCACACTCTGCACTCACCTGGTACCCGAGTCTTAGGAGGCCAGGAAACTGCTACTGTGAAACCCCACGCACAGCTCTCATGGAACTGAGCCCCTTCTGCGACAGAGTTACAGGGGATAGACTCAATGCAAGGGTGATGAGCTTCTTGGAGTCAAGGGCGGGCTGGGAGAGCAATTCCCCAGACCTCCCACCATCCAGACCCCCGAGAGGGACAACAGTCAGACTGCCTCCTTGGTGCACCCAGGAGCAACAAATGAGGCAGACTATAAGCCTGGGTGCAGCAGAGAATCGCCCTGAGACAGGGTGAGCATCATCTCCGTATCCAACAGCAGGAGGGCAGGAGAGAGAGCAGGCGTGACTGACAGGACTCTCCGGAGAGCCTTATCAAGAGTTGCAGAACTTCTGCTGCTTTAAATCCCACAAGGGCCACATCCTGGCAATAAACTCCAGGCTAAGCTTCAGCTCCAGCACCCAGTAAAGGGTGAGCAACGCCTGTGTCCCAAATTAGGTGCCACCTCACATTTCAAAAAGGACATTTATCTTATTACCAATGCTGATTCAAAAACAAAGATCAGGCCTAAAAGAATGTCCTCCTTCATGCAGAGTATGTCCTTCTTCATGCCCCTTCTGTTGTGTCCTTGTGGATGTCACTTTCCAAAGATTCAGCAGCAAATACAACAGGGGGAAAGGCCAACAGCAGAAAATCCTCTCCTGCCTCTCATTACTGTGTGTGAACTGCCCCAGATACCTCCCTGACAGTCAAGAGTGCAGATGTGCCCGGTGGGATGAAAGAAGTCCTGCTCATCCCTTTCCAGTGCAGGACTGTTTCATACCATTTATTGATGGGGCTTTCATCATTCCCCTCAGGAGTCAGATTCCCTACAGAATAATCTCTAGTCTCTGCCTCCCTCCAATAGTAAGCCTAAAATTTCCTTGGCTCTTTCCTCTGAAGCAATTACTGCTAGTCAGAGCCATTGGCTTACCTTAAGCAATTCACCCACTCCTACTTCATGGGTATCTTCCAAGCCACTCTACAGATCTAAAGACCTAACAACTATCCCAGCAGCCTCAACAAGACACCTCCCCACAAGTCAAGACAGGGCTGTTTATCCTTACTCTTTAGTCCTTTCAGCCAGTTCTCAGGCCATGTGACAGACTATCCAAGCCAACCTGAATTTCGGGTGGCTGAAGCACTGTATCCCCCTCCCAGCATTGGCTATTATCTTGTACTTACACCAGTGGTTCTCAAACTTTTGTACTCGTGATCCCTTTCACACAGCAAGCCTATGAGTGCAACTCCCCCACCTTATAAAGTAAAAACATTTAATACTATTATAAATTCTGGAGGCGAAACAGGATTTGGCGGTGGAGGTGACAGCTCACATCTCCCCACATAATAACCTCTCAATCTCCTAAGGGGTCATGATCCCCAGTTTGAGAACACCTAACTTGGACTGCAAGCCATGTGGGGGAGGGACTGTCATTCTGCTATGCATCTGTACAGTGCTTAGCACAGTGGGCCCTGCCTCCTAGACCCCACGGTAACACAAATACCAAGTAGGTTAATGAAGTCCAGCTATGATGTCTAATGTGTTCACTGACTCTGCATTTAGATCAGATTTATCTGACAATGACATTATATTTATAATGCCAGGAAGTTGGTTTAGGGTTGTGTTGAGGTACTTACAGATCTGTCCCTTTATATTTGTCCCATTATTTTATAAAGGGATGAGTTTATTTGACTGAGCTTGACAGGACTTCCCTTTTTAAAAAAAAAAACCATGACAGTATTTGCTTTATACGCTTTTAGGGTGGGAAACACTGTATAAGTACCACATAGGGTTATTTTTAACCCACCAGTTCCCCTTCAGTTCATGACTTTCAAGAGAAAAACAACGGCTTGCAGTTCATTAAGTTCATTAATAGCGGTTTCAGGATTCACTGATTTCTCTCATATTACATTTAATTTTCCCTAAACATTCCCTGTTTTTTAGCTACACACCATGATCTCCATCCCACTGCTTTTCTTTTCTTGAAGACGACTCCTTTGGAAGTACCTCTTCCCACAAAGCCAGAGTGGAAGCAGGTCAGAGCTCCTTGCCCTTAGTAAGCCCTGGGATGGAGCTCGGCTGTTCTCAGGGTGGCAGATGACACAAACAGAAGCAATGGTCTCAAGTTGCAGGGGGGGGGGGGGGGGTCTAGGTTGGATATTAGGAAACACTATTTTACTAGGAACAGGTCTACACTGGAGGAGCGGGGTGGGGGGGGCCATGTTTCAACCTAATATTTCCAACTTCAAATAGTGTAGCTGAAGTCGACGTATCTTAGGTCGACTTACCTCAGCGTCTTCACGGCGGCGAGTCAACCACTGCCACTCCCCCATCAACTCTGCTTCCGCCTCTCACAGCGGTAGAGTTCCGGAGTCAATGGGGAGAGCGCTCAGGGATCGTTTTATCACATCTATCACAGCAGATAGTGTAGATGTGACCTAGGAGGTGAAGCACTGGAATGGGTTACCTAGGGAGGTAGTGGAATCTCCATCCTTATTGGTTTTTAAGGTCAGGCTTGACAAAGCCCTGGGTGGGATGATTTAGTTGGGGTTGGTCCTGCTTTGAACAGGGGATTGGACTAGATGACCTCCTGAGGTCTCTTCCAATCCTAATCTTCTATTATTGCACTCAGGGGAAACATGCTAGCCAGTCAACCCCTGTGAAGGGAGCATAAGTTATCTTCCTAGCCAGTGGTGTGGCACCTCTGGTTGAAGCAGTAGTAACTACCCTGGGTAAACATTGGTTCAAATCCTGTCAGAAGCAGATTTTAAATGTTCAGTTTAGCAATGCTGTTCAAGGTCAGGGATGTATGGCTCCCCTGCATGTGAGAGCTCTGAAATGCAGAAGCCAAGGGAAGGGGGACCCTCCTCCAGTGCAAAAGACAGGTCAGGAGGTTTGGGCTGACCTGTGTGAAAGGCAGGAGCCAAGCAAATGCCTAAAAGGGACCATTCCTAGAGCAGATCTTTTAGAAAAACATCCAAGCTGGATTTAAAAATTGTTAGTGATGGAGAATCCAGCATGCCCCTTGGTAATCAGCGGTGTCGTTTTACAGCTGATTTCATCTCTCTTATCATTGGCTAACAGCCCTAATTTCTCTCTAATATTTCTACTTTTAGGAGCCTTTACAGTGTTTATCCATCTAGGTTCTTACATGGCCCCCAACCCCACCATGCTCAAACCCTTATTCCCATCAATAGTTTTGATTATCTTTAATTCTTTGTTGCCTTGTCTTTCCCCAGTTCATTTCCAATACAAGTTCCTTGTGGCCATCAGATATTTCAGTAGGACCTCAAGAAGCCTGATCACCAACTACTTCTTCCTCCCAATATTTCTCTTTCAGTTAGCTTCATAATTCCCCCCACATTTGCTCTCTCCAAATCAGATATCTTTGGACAGCTATGTGCTATGAACCTATTCATCTATACCTTGTATTAACAGAGCTCACAATTACTAACACAGAAGTGTCCTTCACCACTTATGCTTTCAATCAAGGACTCTCTACCGGTATGAAGTAGATCAAGGAGGATTTCTCCTCTAGCTGGATTCTCTACTTTCTGGCTCATATTGATCCTTTAGTTAATCTGAGAAGTGGTGATGATCCACACTTTTTGTGTTTGTAACTCAACAGCTCTCTGAGTACTTGAAATCCTACAAAACCACATTATCTGGAGATTTTGGACTCCACAGTAACTGGTTTAGGAATTTTCATTTTCCTCTATCCCTTCAGCTTAGCCATGTCTTGCAACCTTATCAGATTATTTCACTACCACTCTGTTAATGGAAAAATTGTTTCTTGCTGGTTTTGTTAATTTAGAGTACTGCCCTGACCCTCATACAAAAAGGATTGTATCCACTAGTGCTGATGGGATGGTTCTCTGCATTATTAGATTTCAGTTATGTCCACTACATCATATTTTCCTTTTATTAAGCAAACACTCCCAATCGCCCATTTCCTAATCAGTTTAAAGCCTGCGTAACTAGCCCTGCCAATTTTGAACCCACAGAATTGGGATCCCGTGTGCTTCAGTGGAGATTTCACAGAGCATTGGCATCTGTCCTGTACATTGACAGCCTTCCCCTTCTAAACCATCCACAGATCCATCAGCTGGTCTCCAGTATCACTCTTGACTTTACTCGCACTAGTTACTTGAAAGACAAAACATCACTTATGTTGACCTTGGTCTGCAGCACTCTTCCAGGGTTCTAAAGTCATTCTTGAACCATCGATTCTCCCTTTGCGCCTGTCATTAGCTTTCATGTGAACTACACGAGGTAAAACTCAATGCCACTCTGCGGGTTACGCTTCACTCGTCATCACTTTTCACACCCTGGCACTGGGGAGATAGTATACCTTCCTTTTCTCTTTTTTAGGGGTCAGACAGCCTGAGCTATGTTCATCGCTACCAAACTGCTCACCAAAATTATCTGCCACCTCCTTCTGCCTCTCTGGTGTCACCCTTTCAGTTGCTGGTCAATATATTACCTGGTTCTCAGCCTCTGGCTGATCATCTAGCTCATCAGGGACATAGTATTTGTCACTTTTGTCAACACTGAATGGCCTAAGTGCATTAAGTCTTCTTTCAGCCTCCTCTTCCACATTCATTCCCTCTGAAACCTCAGTCAGTTACATCTCTCTTTATAGTTCCTCCTACTGCAATCCAATTTTATTCATCAATTTCAGCTCCTACCCATGTCCCTCCACAGTGGAAGCCACCTCAACCTTCCTGCATACACTGCCTTCCTTGTGAAATGAAGCAGGGCAAATCACAAGAAAAGTTCAGCAAATAAATTGGGGATGACAGATTCTCTGTTCCTTTCTGTCCCACTATTCTGAGCTCAGCTGGCATGTGCAGGTTTTGAAGAGAGGCTTTGGAAATTAGGTGGCAGCGAAGAACAAAAGAAATTTAATTTGCTTCTTTCGGAAGCTAGAGAGACCCCTTCCATCTAGTTCAAATATGAGCATATTAGACACAGAATTAGCTACAAGAGGAATACACCATGTATGATGACATCCTAAAACTAGAAAGATCCTTTATCCAGCAAGACTATACCCCAAAGCACAGAAGATCTCTAGCAATGCTGGCACACTGAGGACATAGTAGGTCCTCAAAAAGAGAAAAGATGACAGAAAGTACTCCCAGAAGTTGGGATCCTTGCAACACTCCTTCAGGCTAACATTTGCATCATTACTTATTACTTCATACTACAATACTACCACCTACAAAGCCCATAAACTTGCTGCAACTATAATTCCAATCATGTTTCTCCTGTTCATAGAGAAAGGCAATGGGATGAAAGACAGATCTGGATACTAACCTCTGGCTGACAGCTTTTTGGTGTTGATGATTTTTGCAGCATATTCCAAGGATGAATTTTTCTTCACACATCGGCGGACCACAGAAAAGGCTCCCCTAGAAGAAAGAGCGCAGGGGCTGTGAAATTGAAAATACTAATGCAACAGAAACTATTTCCACCCCCAACCAAGACATGTCAAGTCAGCAAATAACACCAGAGGAAATGTGTATACCCAAGTGCCTGGTTGAGGCCTCCTAGGGGCCTTAAGCAGGAAAGCACAACCAGTGCACCAAGGAGGGGAGGGGAGAATCATGCAGAGACATAACATACAGAGGCTGAAGACTGAAAGATGAATAGCCCAGAAGCTTGGAAACACTGCCAAGAAGTCCATCCCATAATGACAGAGTCCTGTGGCAACTTAAAGACTAACTAAAGTATTGAAGCATAAGCTTTCGTGGGCTAATACTCACTTCGTCAGATGCAGACTAACACAGCTACCTCTCTGATTCTTGACATCCCATAATGGTCTAGTGGCTGGAGAAGACAACTAGGAATCTGTTCTCCTGGGTTCTTGTCCCAGATGGGCCACTGAATCACCGCAGCATCTTGGATCAAGCTACTAACTCTGCTATACCCGTTTCCTTATCTGTGACCTAGGGATAAACACCTCTTCCCAGAGGTTCGGGGGGGCTGGCAGGCTAATTGTTGTTTGTAAGTTAACATTTTATAAATATGAATGATTACTGCTGCAACAGGCTGTAGGGAGAAGCGCACTGAGTGAGTGGTAGAAGAGAAAGGGGAAGGATTCTTAGAAGAAAAGGGAGATGGTGTAAGGAAAGCCATCCCAAGCTCTAAGAGGTTGTGGGGAAGAGGAAAAACCTGGAAAGTGGTCCCAACAGAAAAAAATGGTCGGAAGAGAGACAAGAGAATGGGCTTGATGGAAGGAAAACTCAGGGAGGTCAGAAGGGTGAATAAGGGGAAGTTGACAGGGAAGAATCCAAGCCTCTGAGCAGGGAACTAGGTCCCACCAGTCCCCAGAAAAGTCTATATCCTGGAACTAGAAACAAAGCAGAACAGAAAACCCACAGGAGCCCCATGGAAAACTTGACCACTCAGAGGGGATCTGGCCCTAGACATGCCCCTCCTTACACTCCAGAGTACTGACCCCGCCCCCCCCGCTTCTGCCCCCCCCCCCCAACCTCTCCACAAACCAAACAAGAAACATTGCAAGTACCATTCCTTGGGCCAGGGCTGGGTGTTGAAACACAGGCTGCAGCAGCAGCCTAGGAATCCCTGGGAGGCTGGGGTAAAGAGATGCAGCAGTGCCCAGAGATTGGTGCAGAGGAGGAGGGGGAAAGATGCAGCACTCCTCCGGGATGCATCAACACCCAGTGATCCCATCCTGTACGCTGCTGCATCCCCTCCATGTCCACAAGATCCCACCGCAAGTCTAGGTGTATGTTTGGGGGGGGGGGGTTCAGCGGTGCCTGATCTCAGTACCGGGGAAGGGAGACCCCTATCCCGCAGCAGAACCTGGTCCTCCTGCAGAGCATGGGGAGTATCTCAGGAGGAAGCTGGAGCGACAGTGGGAACAGCTGGGGTGAGTGTCCGGGTTACGGCTATCAGCAGGATGTTCTGAGGGAGCAGGTGCAGCGGCCCCAAGAAGTCCAGGCACGGAGCTTGGGGGTAAGTCTTGGGGTGCACCACCTAACGCGGTGCAGAGATGGGGGGGCACCCTGGCTTGCAGCTACACCTAGGGGTGGGACGGGAGTAACCCCGGGGGGCAGCAGCACCCATTCCCCGTGCAGAACGGGGAGGAAGAGGAGGCGGGAGGTACAGCAAACCCTCCAGGTCGCCCTGTAGGGGCGGTGGTGACAGGATCCCCGGGTGTAGCGGACGCCAGCTGCTGGCCCCAGGGCAGCGGGAAGAGCCCGGGAGCTCAGCAGCACCCAGTCCGGCACAGGAAGGCGGAGCGCGACAGCCAGGGAGCCGCAGCGGCTCCGGGGCACGGCTGGGGGGCGGGGGGAAGAAACAGGCGGGCGCTCCCGGGTTGGGGAAGAGTCGGGCGGGAAGGGACGCAGCCGGAGGTCCCCGGGGCGCAGGGCCGGGCGGGCTCCGTACTTGCCGAGCTCCTCGTAGAGCTGGTAGTCGTCGGTGAAGCGGGTGCACGGGGCGGTGGTGGCCATGCTGGGCTGGGCTCAGCGCCACTCGGGCATGGGGTGGGCGAGGCGCGGGCTGCTGCCGGCCGGCCGGCGCGGGCGGATCGCGCTGTCCTCGGGGCAGCCTCCTCCGGCGGCTGCCTGGCTCCCCGCGCCGCCCTGCACAGTCACCGCTCGCCAGGGAGGAGAAGGAGGCTGAGCCCCGCCAGCACCGCGAGATTTTACTGGGAGACACCCCCCGCCCGCCCCCTGCCTCCGCCCGGCCCCGGGGTGGGGCCGCGCCCTGGCGCTCGGGGCGAGCGGGGCCGTGCTGGGCCCGGGGGCGCGCGCGACCCGCCGAGCCGGCTGCAGCCGGAAACCGCCCCTGGCCTGTCTGCGCGGGGGAGGGGGTCACAGCCAGACCCCCCCGCCCCCAGCACTGAGCCAGAGACGCAGCGGAGTGACCGGGGCGCGGGAGCCCCAGAGCACCCCCAGTTCAGCAAGAGTCCAAGGAGCATGGGTGGGGCGGCGGGGGGACACAAGGGGAAACATGCCCCAGAGCTCCCCGCAGCCCGCACGGGGCCGGGGCTGACCCCTGGTTGCTCCTAGGCACAGGGGCGGGTAGAAGTGCAACCTGATAAACTTCCTGCACGCACGGAAAGGGGGAGGGCTGCAGCCTGAAATCCTCGCGCGGGGAGCGTGCTGGAGGGCGGGCTGAGAGCCCCGCGCGGCTAAATAAGGCTGCAGGAGATTAACCCTTGCGTGCACCAAGAGCAGGGGAACTGGTACAGTCTGACCCCACCATGCTGGGGAGGGAGAACTGTAATCTCTCCCTTCCCCTCTCCATGGGCCAAGCGCGGGGGAGGGATGGGGGACCTACTGCTGTCTAACCCCTGCATGCACACAGAGGGTGGTAACTGCAGTCTGACAGATCTGTGAATTAGAGAGAACCCCTGCATGCCCTGCGAGGTGGAGAACATGCACCTAAAAAGGGGAACTGTACCTTGACATTGCTAGCTGCAGGCAGCAAGGAGGAGGAACTACACTCTGATAAGATAAAGTGGGGGTGCTGGTGGGAACTGGCAAACAGATACATCTGGAGCAGCTAACCCAGTATTCATAGAGGTGCTGGAGAGAGGAAAAATACATTCGCCAGAGGGTGCTTTGTCTTGTTGGCTATATGCAGAAATCACTGAGGAAAATAACCAGCTGGTGAAATGGCAGAATAGTAACACATGTGATGCCTTAAAACTGCTGAAGTCTTACCCTCACCCCCCCCCCACACACACACACATACACGCTCTCCCCCCCACCCCACCCCACGTAGATGGGGCCTGGTCCCACTAAGGTACCCACCAAAGGCCCAGCGTTGTGCTTTCCTGGTAAGTAAACCAGACTGCCTTCTGGCTCTTCAGTTTGTGTCCTTCAGGAGATACTTTCCATAGCAACTTTAAAGGCAAGTTTATTTTCACTTCTGTTAAAAGATACTCTCTCTGAGTGATCACCAATAAAATATTCTCTGATTTATGGCAAACCGAGTCTAGTTTGGAAATTGTGTTTTGGGGCAGTAGCAGGCCAAGCTGAAGAGGGCAAATGTTCTTTGGCCTCTCCAAAGAGGCAGGAAAAGGAGCATGTTATAGACACGGAGACCAACTCACCCTAGCAGTATCAAGCATAACTGATTTGAAGATTGAAAGCACTATAGAAGTGCTAGGTATTGTTATTGCATGTGAAAGGACCAGTAAGGAAGCCCTCTTCTATCATTCAGCAGATGAACAGAAATGGATTGCAGCAGTTAACAGTTGTCTGTCTGTATAGGGCTTATACAGCCTGTCTGAGCCTTCAAAGCGTAGGCCACAGAAATGATAGAAATAGAGCAAGCGCAAATGTGGAAAACAGGCCAAGAAAATAGGACAATACAACAATAGCGTTACACACACACACCCCTCCTAACCATGCTGAAAATCTGCTGACAAAACAGAATCATTCAAAGACCCACAAATTATCTTACTGGCCAGTGCCCCGCATTGAGCCTGCCTAGTAGCAGGCCCTTTAGTGCTGAACAGAAGCTGCTGTTAAGGCCCCATTCATCCACCACCGCAAACCTTGTATATGATGGAAACCACTTCAACGGAGCAGCACCCCTCATTCCAGCACGTGTGGATCCAGCAGAGGCACACCCAACGATGGATTTCTGTGGCCCAAATTCCATCAGATACACTCAGTGCAGAAGAGGTAAGTCAGCAAGAAGCACTGGATTCCCATAGTGCAATTATGCTGAACTCAGCACTTGATGTAAGTTGAAGCAGCTCAGAGGCTGCTTTAACTTATGTCAGCTAGCTCTGGTCTCTTGCATTAATTTAGGTGGAACCTAATGCCACTTGTGAATTGATGTAGGGACAAGACCAACACTGGGACTTCTGCCTGTTCCCACATCAGGGCATTTGGAAGCAGTGCATGGAGGAGACAGTTATGCCACTTTGTAGCTCTTGTACATCAAGAAAATTTTAGGATGGACACTTAGGGCCTGATCATACCACTTTGTGCTGCATGAATGGTCAGGAGATGAGAATTTGGGCTTGTGTGTTGGGCCTGGGGTCGTGAAGGAAGAAGAAAGAGGATTTAGGAAAAAGAGGCACAAACAAACCACTACGAATGGAAACAGCAGCAGGAAGAACATACCCCCCTTAATCATGTATTACGCTAGCAAATCTGATTGTGAGAGCCAAACAATGTACAAAGGAGATCCAAACAATGCAGGTGGGATCTAGGGAGAGAGGGACAGCACCACAGTTAGCAGCATGCAAGGATGGAGGGGTCCAACATCAAGGTAAGGCTGCTTGCTTCTCTTTTCTTTACTGTGAAGGAAAGGTAGAGAGATGGGAAAAGAGACAGAGAAGGGGAAAGACTCCTAATTCTTAGCATCTCATGAACTTAAAGCGGGCCAGATTGTGCTGGGTCCCAGATGCAGCCAAAATAAATACTGAACAGAGGTGGGTCTGGCTCTGGGTTCAGAGCAAGCAGGGAAGAGAGGGCAAGTGAGATGGGGACCCAGGAGAAGGAGGACACAGACAAAAAAAGGAGAGAGGAAAGGATAGCCAAAGATGATGGAAAAAGAACAAGCGGTATAGAGCAAAGAAAAGGGGAAAAAAAGTGGGGGGAAGGCAGAGAGATGGAAATTTTTTTAAAAAGCCAGACTCTCTTCAGGTTAGAAAATGGTGTTGTTCTAAAGAATGTCATTATTTCTATTGCACAGCATGTGAGGATCCCAGAGAGGTATAAGCATCCCTTTGTGTTAGGCACTGTACGCAACAAACACAGAGACAGTCCTTGCCGCAGAGAACTGCCAATCTAGATTTTGTTGAAAATCCATTGTCGGCTCACGACCTAGCACTATATTAGAGTCCATTTTCAACCTTGTCTCTGACTCTCCCTATCGAAAGGAAGAGTTTGGAAGGAGAGGATGAGAGTAGCAATGGGAGTGTGAAGAGAATGCTAACCTGCATCTTTCACCTCCTAGTCAGATAAGTGCCTGCCAGGCTTGCTAAGACCAACACTGGGACACATGAACCAGCAACCAGGCAGAGCTTCACTTCCCAGGCAATATCCAGAGATGAAAAACCCTATACATAGCAACTGTTCAATAAAGATAGACACAACCATTGACAGCAAAGGATATACTAAAAACCAGAAAACCTTCTGTAATGAGCAAGGGCAGTTTGGAGGGGACAGAAGAGATACCAGACTCCAGGGATCACAAGCAACTGATCCTGTCTTTAAACAAGGGAGGGGAAATGTCATTTTCTTTTAATTCTAAGATAATCACTGGGCCTGATGCAAGGCCTGCAGTGAAGTTTATGGGAACTTTCCCATAGACTGCAACAGGCTTTGGATCAAGTTCATCTAGTAAGTTAATAGGGACTCAGCGAATGAGCTCTGTGCTGATACCACAAAACTAGGTGAGGAACAATAGCAAGGGGAGGGGTACAAAGGAGGGTGTTTGCTATCCACAAATGCTACAAGAAAAAGTGGGGAGTGGAGACAACAAAAGGAGGCAGCAAATGTGGAATGGAAAGCTGAATATGTGTTCTATTCTGCCTGTGCTACGGGAGCAGATACCAGATTCCTGATTTTGAAGCTTGCGTTAAGAGAGAAGTGCTGTACAAATTGAGCGACAGATTTAATTAAACCAAGTGCCGAGTGGGAGACTAAATTATGGGTATAGAGTTTTCAGAAGGAATCTAGGCAAAATGAAGCAGGAGGAGGGGAAGCAATATGGATAAGAGAGCATTGTGTCTATAGAAAGAAATATGAGTGTTCTGGCTGACACAGCAGAGTCTACTTGCATCGAGGTAAAGGATAACACTGCAATAAAGGGGAAGTGTGGCTGGTGCCTGGATAGAATTATGTTGTAGAGACTAGAAAATATTTGTAGAGATAAAGGAGGCTTTTGAAAAGGGTGGTTAGTGGTCATGGGGGATTTCAGCTACAAGGTACTGGGCCATATCCTTTTCTCGGTTATCCTCATATAAAATCTGGAGACAGTCCCTTGCCTGTTGTGGCGTACTCCAGATTTACACTGGCTTGGAGGGCAGAATTGGGCCCACCAACTAGGAAAACAATAGTGGGAACTCTAAGGAGGACATATTCATGGGGGTAATACAGTTTTGCTTTCTTATACTATACAGTCAGCCAGGTAAGGGATTAATCTGGATTTAATAACGGGCACTGAGTTAAATATGATCAAACAAAAAAATGTAAATCATCTAGGTCCTTCTGTAAAGCCCACTGGAACCAATGGGAGCCTTTCCATTGATTTTAATGGGTTTTGGCTTAGGCCCCAGGTACCCCAGACCCCAATGTTTGGTTTGGAATGTTGATGAGTGTCTGTGGGAAGGGCAGGAACATAAAAGCACTGGACCTTTGGAATGCAGAGTTCAAGGCTACAAAACAAGTGAAAGGAAATTGGCTGGAATTCAGCTCACAGTGGAAAATGGGAAAGTACAATATTTAGCTGTCAGGGAAGCTGCACACAGCAATCATTCCAGTAATATTAAACAAGCCAAAAGGGCAATAGGTACTAACGTGCCAAGCAGGGTGGTGCCAAGCTGCGTAAGAGATGAACAGGCAACATTAACAATGATAAAGAAGGCTGAAGACGGGGAGAGAGAAACAAATGGGGGGAGATTAGGGGGAGCCAAGAAAAAAGAAGCAACAAATTTAAAGAAATCTAAAACCCAGTGAAAGTTTTTAAAATACACGTGTTTTAGTGTATCGGTCACTGGAGAGGAACTCAGGGTTCTGTTCATGCTCTGCTACAGACTCCTAGTCTGACCATGTTGAACTTCTCTGTGCCTCTGTTTCTCCTTCCTCCTGTTGTCTGTCTATTTATAAAGCAAATTCTTTGAGGGCAGGGCCTATTGTACAACACTGAACACAGTGGAGCCCTGCACTTGGTAGGCTCTCTTGGCACCACTGTAATAAAACCAGACAGTGGAAATACAAAATACTGAGCCATCTTACAAATGAATGCTAAGAGCTTCTCTGGAGGCACGAACAGTACAGTAGTGAGTTTGCTTCTGTCTTTGCAGAGGAAGAGTGTGGAGGGCTGTCTTAATCAGGCATAGTTCCCCAGGAATGACAGCTGAGGCACAAGGTAGCACATACAGAACAAAACTGATTCTAAATATATAGAGGGCAGATTTTGAGAACTGACTAGACATTTCAGATGCCAAACTCGACTTTCAGAAAATGCTGATAACTCACCAGAAAGTCAGATTCCTTTAAG
Organism: Dermatemys mawii; assembly: GCA_007922305.1. Classification (NCBI taxonomy): domain Eukaryota; kingdom Metazoa; phylum Chordata; order Testudines; family Dermatemydidae; genus Dermatemys; species Dermatemys mawii. The sequence continues at coordinate 48,183,374 of ML677335.1, read as the reverse complement.
ATGTCTCAGGCTGGATACCCAAAAAGAGAGGCAGCCAAAAATCACTACTCATTTCTGACAGTCTTGACCTGGGTAAATTTAAGTGACTCACAGGTGAGAGTAACACACATCCCCAAGCCCAAAAGGAAGCAAGCAAGGAAATGGAGGAACCTTTAAACAGATGAGTTTAAAATTTTTACATGAAAAATTCACTAGATTCTGGAGAGCTGGAAAGACGCAATCAAAGGAATAACCATATTAGAACATACCAATCAACAGTCCATCTAATTCAGTACTTTGTCTCCTTTAGAGACTTATTCCAGATGATAAACATGATGTGGGGGGGGGGGGGAATCAAACAAACAAGAGGACCACACAACACACCTACATATTTGTGCAATATTGAATCATGGAGGGGTATTTCCTCCTGTCCCCTCCCCAGCTGTTAATCAGAATATGCCCTGAAGCATGAGGATTGGTAGCACTTGTAATTTTAATCCTATCTTGTATCAATGCAGATGCCATTCTGTTTCACATGAATGGCTAATCCTTTTTTTATTCTTGCTAAACATATTTGTCAATAATATCCCATAGCATGGAGTGCCGCATGTTAATTAGATGGTTCATACAAAATACGATCTGATAACACTGTAAATGTATTCTGTTTTAATGTCACTGAGTGCTCATTAGTTCTCATGTTATGGGAGAAGGAAAACAAGCATGTCTGATCAGCATCCCCTGTTTTATATGCTATACCATATAAGCACTGAAAGGGGCTCAAAGAAATGGGGAGGGGACTAACAGGTACTCTCACGAGTGTTTTCACCTCTGGCTGCTGTGGGTCTCCATTTAGTTGCTGAGTTGCCCACTGGCTCTTGGCTTTCCCCCTTGACTGCGGACTTGAAGGACACTTTTTACAAGGACTGAAATACAGGGCTCTTACTAGAAGAGAAATTTGGTTTTCTTCTCACCCCTGAAGGCTTGAGACTTTGGATTTCATAAGTGAAGCTTATGGATTCTGGCATACAAGATGGCTGTCTTCACAATGAGTTTTGGCTCCCTGAGCTTCCACAAGCCTGCTGAACTCACCCTCTGTGCAGTGCTCCTATGTGGGACGTCAGGCAGCACATATCCAGGGACCTGAGACTAGGGGCACCATTTGGGAGGGCAGCCCCCCCCCCCCCCCCAAGTGTCATACCTGAGATCTACTCACTGTGCACATCCTAGCCCTAGATGGAGCTTTTAACTGTAACAAGCCTGAGTGTGGTATATGATGAATTTAGAAGCTGGGAGCAGCACTGCCTTTGGGGCAGGGAGTTCATTTAAAGGCTTGTCATTAAAGTAAATTAAGGTTCGTTAGGTGATCCTAAAAGCATTGTCAGGAACTCCAGTTAAAAGATAGGAAACAAAGGGTAGGAATAAATGGTGAGACTAGACTAAGGGGAGATATGATAGAGGTATATAAAATTATGAGTGGTGTGGAGAAAGTGAATAAGGAAAAGTTATTTACTTGTTCTCATAATAGAAGAAGTAGGGGCCACCCAAAGAAATTAGTGGGCAGCAGGTTTAAAACAAATAAAAGGAAGTTCTTCTTCACACAGTGCACAGTCAACCTGTGGAATTCCCTGCCTGAGGAGGCTGTGAAGGCTAGGACTATAACAGGGTTTAACAGAGAACTGCATAAATTCATGGAGGTTAAGTCCATTAATGGCTATTAGCTAGGATGGGTAAGGAATGGTGTCCCTAGCCTCTGTTTGTCAGAGAGGGGTGATGGATGGCAGGAGAGAGATCACTTGATCATTACCTGTTAGGTTCACTCACTCCGGGGCACCTGGCATTGGCCACTGTCAGTAGACAGGATACTGGGCTAGATGGACCTTTGGTCTGACCCAGTACGGCCTTTCATATGTTCTTATGTTCTTAGAGGGGGTAAATAGTGGTGTCTCCCATGGGTCTGTTCTGGCACTAGTTCTATTCAACATATTGATAAATGATCTGGAAAAAGGGGTAAACAGTAAGATGGCAAATTTTGCAGATGATACAAAATTACTCATGATAGTTAAGTCCACAGCAGACTGTGAAGAGTTACAAAGGGATCTCGCAAAACTGAGTGTCTGGGCAACGCAATGACAGATGAAATTCAGTGCTGATAAATGCAAAGTAATGCACATTGGAAAACATAATTGCAACTCTACAAACAAAATGATGGGGTCTAAATAAGCTATTTCCTGTCAAGAAAGATCTTGGAGTCATTCTGGGCTAGTTCTCTGAAAACACCTGCTCAATCTGCAGTGGCAATCAAAAAAGCAGACAAAATGTTGGGAATCATTAAGAAAGGGATAGATAATAAGATAGAAAATATGATATTGACTCCTACTATGTTAGGTCAAGTGGAAAGGGTCCATGTGTCTGGAGTGGAAGGCCCTAAAATCTGGCCCTGACATTGAATTCTCTTGCCATTGGACGGCAGTTAGATGAGGGTACGGTGGCAATGAAATACTGGCATGAAACATTCTGAACACTCATCTTAAAACGGGCATCATGATAGAACGTTCAGTGGCTATTTTGAGATTCGTGTTGTTTGTTGTACCAAGATTAAGCCAATGCATTGGCTGTTATATGTCAATGATTAACAGTGTGCTCACTCCATCATTTGAAGAACAGATATTGATAAAACAGGTTCCACTTAGTGCCAGATGTGGTGAGTTTTGTAATGTGGCACCTAATCATGGAGAAATAGTCTAATTTAGTTTAGGCCACTGAACAACCAACATTTGGTTTGGGTCATTATGGGCTAGATTCAACCCCATATTTAAAGATATATTGCTCCATAGATCTCTCACTCAGCCCATCTCTAACCCCTTCCTCCTATTGTTGTCATCTCTTATGGTACAAGCCAGTGCCAAGATCAGTGCTTTCTGGGAGGTGCTCAGTGACCTCAGCTCCTTCTGGCTTAAGCAGCTGTTGAAGGCATTCTGGTTCAGATCCTTCAAGGTATGCGGGCCCTTATTTCAATGGGAATTAGGCACCTACATATCATTTGAGGATCTGAGCCTCTGTGCCTTGCAGGATAGGGCCTTGGAGCCCCAATCCTGCAGTGAGTTCTGTGCAGGCAAACTCCTGAGTTTGTGCCGAGCTCCAGTGTAGTTAGTGGAGATCTCTGGATCTCAGGATCTGCTCACCTAGAGCTCACTGAAGGATCAGGGCCTTAGCTTACTATCTCTTCAAGGCAGAGACTCCATCTTAATCTGTTTAATACAAGGCTATGAATAGCATTGCAGATATAAATCAGACATGAATAAATATTAATTGCATTCATTTCCAATTCCTCATACCCACTATGGATTTTAAACCACAACTGAGTTATTTAAGATTTAAAAAAAAAAACTTATATGAAATAAGTCATAGGTTTTTCCTGTCTTCCAACTCTAAACTAACTTAATGGAATTTCATCAAGCTTGAGAAGTTTCAGAGAAAAAAGGATTATTTTTGCCAAAGTTATTAACTAAAACATGGGTTTTGAACAGAAACCTCTTCCTAAACTTTAATTGGAGTGTTCAGAGGAGGCCAATGTAACGCACAAACTGGAATAATCCTTCGACAGCTATAAATATGGAGTCTTTTTTTCCTCTGAGACAGTGATTCAAACCTGACCCATTTCAGCACTGGCTGAAAAGCCAGGACAATCTACTGTTCATTGTACTACGTGAAATACATTTAATTATATCAATCCACTTCCACATCAAACACCACTGCCACAGCTGGTGGGCTGCTGTGGCAGCTTCCGCACAGAGCCAAGGACTGAGTAAAAGTGGTCCCTCCAGATTGGGGCCAAGATACAACAGGCAGTAGGGCACAGGTGGAAAATTGGCACTACCACTGCCCATGCACTATCTATAAATGAATAAATAGAGAGGCCAAGAGGCCATCACTCTCCAAGGCTATCCAGTCAGCACTTTTCACCAGCCCTAAACTCTAAAGATCCATTCATGCAAGATCTTGGTTTTTGTTTCCTCTGAATCCCTGTGGTCCAGAACTACATCTCCTTCGTATAAACAATGACTTGGTTTAAATGTCAAAGTCATGTCTAAAGGAGCTGGCATAGCCCTTCCTCTGTGAGACAGCCAGATTAACATTTATGCATTGTTAAAAAAAAAATAAACACGTTAACCAAAGCTGCCGGAGTGTTTATGCAAGGAGAGACACAGTGTGCATGACTCTTCAAAGAACGTTGGCAGCAATTTCCTACCCTGAGTAAAATAAATTAATTAATTAACACACACATCCTGTTAAACATCAAACGAACATTTGGCTCCAGAGAACAATCTGAGAGACAGGCCCTGTGACTGTTTACAAACAGAGGCTAAGCCAACAAATGCAGCAAAAAGGTAGCTGGGATTATGGTTCTCTGTGAACTAGACGGTTTGTCAGGGGGTCAGTTATTCACCTATGTGACAGGTACAACTCAAGCAGCCAGGGAAAGTTACATTTTGTTGACTTTAATGCTCATAAGTAATGATAATACAGTATAGCACTTCTCAAACATTCACTGTTAATCCCCACCACACCCATGGGAGAAGGGTAGTTAGTGAGGCAGAGAGAAATGCAGGAACCTACCCAAGGCCACAGAGCAAGGCAGTGGCAGAGCAAAGCTCAGCACTTAGTGTCCCTGCTCAGACACAAATAGCCAGAGACGATCGCCTAGTTGTCCTAACTCTAAGGCACTAAGGCTTCCAACTCTCACTGGATTTTCATCAGCTGGCCTTGGGCGCCTAGCCAGACTCCTGACACACAATTTTGTAGAGTGGCTGCACATTTTATTTCTTTTTAAGTCTCCTTCTGGGCATATTTTGATTCTTGTTAATAAAAATAAACTATAAAAGGAAAAAAATAAAGATAGTTCTTGTCAAGTTAGAAACATTACATCCAGGATCTGTCCGTCTGGCTTGGGATCCCCATTAAAAAGCCACCACTGTGATCTCTGCAGTGACAAGAACTTCCTCTCAGTGAAGGGCAGAAGGAACATGCACCTGACTCTGCTGGAACACAAATATTTGCTCAATCAAAATGCCACAAAAATGTTTAAAGGAGCTTCTATACCAGAGAAGAGGGTATTATTTCAATGTTAAGTGTCCCTTTGGTATGGAACAAAGGTTCTCACAATGCTGTCTAATAGCCACAGAATAAGGTCTCACTTGTGAGAAACTGTTTCTGGGGTATTTGCAAATCACAGATGTGCATATGGATGAAGTGGGACCCTAGTTCCACTCACCCAGATGTGAAGGAGCTCTTGATATGTGCACAGATGTGTGTGTGTGTGTTTAGCTGGGAGTAGGACAATTTATATACACAGGTGCAGTGGAGCCCTGAACTGTGCTCATCAAGGGGAAAGAAGTTTACAGTGGTGCAAGGATTATGGCTCTAGATGAAGGGTTTTTGTATTGGCATGGGCCAGCCTTTGTCCATGTTTTGGTTCTGCAGCATGGTGGAATGGAACCTGCACTCAGGTCTTTGGTGGCTTCAGCGCTCAGTTAGCAATCGTTCCCATGAGAAGAGCCACTTTCTCACACAAGCTGCACCTGACTGGTGTAAATAAAACCAGCAACACAAATATCTTCTTTAGACCTTTCAATTGCTTTTGGCAGTTACTAAAAGCTCAATCCTGCAAGGAGCTAAGTGCCCTCAGCAACCAGGAGTTGACACTACTCAACTCAGCACCTCCCAGGAAAAAGCCCCAAGTGTCTGAATGCATCTGACTGAATCCCCAAAGCAAAGAGTCTGATGTAGTTGGTTCTAGCGGTGTGAGAAGGCAAAGGCTCCCTCTTCTGGGAGAGACATGGCACTGGTGCACTAGCACTTAAGGCAAATTGAAATTAAATTCAGTGCCTGAAGCCAGTCAGTTTCAGCTGGTTTTTGTTCTTCCATTCAAACCTCTGGTTCTTTTCCTGCCAGGGGCTTGCACCTAGAGTCCATTCATGCTGGGCACAGAAACCCAGTCTTGGTCCTTTGCCAAGCAAGTGATCACATAGCAGGAGTCTTCTTTCTAGCTGACATGTTAGTTTAGGTAGGCTTTTAAAAATGCATTTGTATTGATTTTTACCTAACTAATAAAATATGGCACTGAAAAGGGTATTACATCTCATGAGTCAGAACTTGGACAGAATAGACTGTGGGCATGCATGTTGCTCCTGATGGCTGCTCATTTCTCTCACCACAAGATGGGCAAGTGGTGTTTAGGTTGTATCTCTAGATGCACCCCCATATTTTTGTCAAACACTCCTGGAATTCCCCAAGCCATAGAGGTGATAGTTTCTCCAGGCTGTCTCTTCAATCTGTTATTCAGAAGGTGTTTTCCCCGGTTTCAATGAGTTAGCAGCTGACACGGCTTGTTTAGCTTTTTCTTTTTAATATCTAACTGTCAAGATCCAAACCAGAGAGGCTACTGAACACAATTTGTGGGTTGTGCACACTCTAAGCATTCATCCAGTTTTAGTAGGTCAGATACACTACTTCAGGAGATGTGCATCTTTCTCTAGTCTCATTTCACATAGTAAAAAGGGCTGCTTTGCACAGTCTCTAGCATGGGGCTCATGTAATCTTTGCCTCCACTTAAGTGCCATGTAGATTTTGTACATAAAACTTAACCATATTTGTTTGCATCTGGTCTAGCTGCTGCTGCTGGGTCAAACCCTAGGCAGGCAGAATTCCCAGAGAAGTCAATGGAGGTTTTGTCAGCAGTGGGTTTGGCACTTGCTTGTGTTTGTTGATGCACCTCCCCGTGGCAAATATTTTGTTAATTAAAAGTTTTCACAGAATCCAGTAGCAGATAAACAGCAGCTGGATTCTTCTGCTAACCTGAAATGGCTTCCAATTTCACCGAGGCTTAAAGCTAAAGGCTGAGGAGTTGATTATTCAACCCCCTGCATCTTACTACGTTTGTATAGTTACACACTCAAGGCTACGTTAGTGCGATGCTGAGACTTTAGCTGTACAAAAATCAGAACATTGCCAGAGTAGCTTTTCTGTATTAGTGTCAGAAGGCAACCAGCAGCATTCTGCCTCTGTGGGAACCCTGAGGGCTGGGATGGGTCATGAAGGAAGGTGTTGGCCCAACTTCTTTCTAGTGCATCCTCTTTCTCTTGCAACAGATTGGCAGATTGGCGCATCTCCCGACCCTTATGTCCTCTTCCACCATGCGGAGGACAGATGCTACCTCCCCACTCCATCCACTTTCTCTCTGTTTGTCCTTCCCCCCGCCCCTTGTTCTTTTTGCCCTATCAAGTTTTGTGACTGCCCTTCTCTGTTCCCCACAGATCAGACACCTAGATGCTGCTTGGGGTGGCTGCATCCTTTGGTGGCTCCGTGGAGCCAGGTTACTTACACCTGCTCCTGCAGTTTTGCTCTCTAGCAGGGGAATTGAGAAAAGAAACTGGAGTCTTACCCTGCAACACTGTAAACATGGGCTGCTTCTGTGGTCAGCTAGCATAGGGACTACTGGGAGTTTGATGATAGAGAGCCGGTTATTTTTCAAGGACCACTAACTGCTTTAGACTCAGCTGCAGAGCTGCACTGGGGAGGGATGGCTGGGGGAGGGGAGGGGCGGGGTCAAGCAACTGTCTCCATCCTCATTATTCTTCTATGCCCCTAATCCCCAGCATAGGCTGAGGCCCTTCAGGTGCCTGCCCCATTAGGAGAGCAGTGGTGAACGAGGCTGCAGCATGCAGTAGTCTGAGTGAGAAGAGAGAACGCCAGCGCGGAGGACAGCAGCAGAGGTGGAGGCCTGCCAGGGGTGTGCACGAGAAATGCTGCAGCAGCGTTGACAGGGAGTTTGCAGGCATAGAAATAGGGTGACCAGATGTCCTGAGTTTATAGGGACAGTCCTGATTTTGGGGTCTTTTTCTTATATACCTCCCACCCCCTATCCCGATTTTTCACCCTTGCTGTCTGGTCACCCTACATAGAAAACACTGGAAGAGATGCCAAGGTTATAGTTAAGGTAAATGGGATGTGTGAATGGAGGAAGGAGAGAAAGTCCCTGAATATGGGCTCAATCCTGCTCCCACAGATGACAGTAGGAGCAAGCGTGGGCCCTGAGGCTTTAAGGAGAGGCCTAAGAGGGAAGAGGGTTAGACCTGCCTGTTGTACCAACGCAAGTCAGGGCTGGTCCTGACAGCTACGGAGCATCTCCTGTCCCCGAGTCTCCCCAAGTCTTGCAGTGGGACCAGAAGGCCTGCAGACCCATCACAGGAACAGCTCAGCACCCTGTGAAATCTGGTCTTAAATCAAATCAGCTGATATCCTGTGTCCTTAACAACAGAGGTCATCATAAAGCAGGGTTGCAATGGCTAAGCTGGTGGTGGATGACTAAAATTGGATACTACAAGTTTGGTGTCACTATCCAGGCTACTTAAGATACCTAGCACAGAGCCATCTAGTGGAGAGAAGTGATCATAACCTGGAAGAGCTACTACAGAACTGAAAAGAGGATGAAAACTATCAGCGAATATTAACAGCAAAAGTTTATAGAGTTCATACAGTTATAGAGTATGGGCAAATTTATAACGGACCAAAATGAAGATTGCTCTGTCTGGAAGACACTGGGGGAATGACCTCCAGCTGATATAGTTCTAGCACAGCAACTCAGCTTGAGCCCAGGAGAGGCCCCTTTCTAGCTCACCTGGTTCCTGCATGCCCTGAGAGGCTCAAGGGCAGTCTGTAGCCCACAAGTCATCCAATCGGGGATTTAATTGGCTCTTTTTGCTCTAGTGTCTGGCTACTAATGGGGAGGCTCAGAGATCTCAGCCATGATATGCTGGCATGTTAAATGGACACCCCTGCTATATGTAAGCAGACATTAAGCAAGCCTTCTCCGCCAGTCTGCAGTGGAATTAAGGCCACATCCAGTTATTTACAGCCTTTAATCCTAAAGGGCTTAATTACAGAGCTAATGGAGACAATGTGCTTTCTATTAGGGAGCAACCATTCTAAATTACCCTTACCTCACCTCCTGGAGACAGCTGAGACTTACCTCAAAGTACAATGGTGAAACCTCTTGCTCCTGAATCATTTAAGACTCAACTGGAAAAATCCCCCTGAATAGACTGAGAAAAATCCTTCACTGAACAAGATAACAGATAACGCCTAATTTCTATGAGCCCAGTGAAGACATTCCTAATGTCACACAAACATACAAAGACCCTGCAGAGGGCAAAAGAGGAAGATAAAGTGTAAGTATCCCCAGGCTCGTAATGTAACCTAACATGATCCTATGACTCTGGCCTGTGTTAGACAGGTCAGACTAGATGATTGCGGTGGTGCCTCTGGGCCGTGGAATCTAGGCTCAATCCCGCTTCTTACCTGGAAAGTGGTGTCACAGGCAGAGAGTGGGAACCGGGACAGGACAAAGGCATCTTTCTGCCCCACAGGGACACAGCCAGCACCACACCCATTGGCCAGATGCACTGAGTCCAGGATCGGAGGGCAGCAAGGCGAGGCAGGGGCAGAGTCACAGCCTGAGAGACCATGAGTGAGAACTGGCCATCTGGAGTGCACTGCACTGTCACTGGAAAGCAGGTGACAGCAGTTAAGTCTAGAGATGACTGAGTGGTCCTCAGCTGGTGTGAGGTTTATTTATATGGTGTACAGAGCCTGGGCCCATCTCGCCATCCAGGGTCATACCATACTCAATGCAGAAAGGGAGCAGGATCCTAGGCTACATGGGGACTGGAATATCTCCAAGGGCACCGGGAGTCACCAGTTGGTAGGTGCAGTGCCAGGATTAGGTAGGGTGTTTTACAGTGATGGAGCTTTTGCCCAGAAGAGTTAACAGTCTAGATGAGGTCAACGCGTGAAGCGACATTTAATGCCCGAAGAGAGGGAGGTCAAGGGAGGACACCAGGCACCCAGCCTTCAGGTATGCAGTGGGCAGCATGTAGGAGTTTGAGCCTCCACAAGGTGCTAGAGGGTGGGAAGAGAAGGAGATGTTGACATGGTGGGGTGGAGTAACGTGAACAGCAGGGACAGGACATGCACATAACAACGCTAATTGAATGGCTCTGTCCCCTCTAGAGCCTATAGGCAGGTCTGTAAGTCCACCACTGCCTCTGAGCTCACAGACTGGGCTCTTTAGCTCCAGTAGTAGATGTGCATGGTTTTAGATAGACACCGATGCTGTCCACAGGCAATGATGCCCTTGGACAGGGCTGTTTGGGGACTGAATTTCGTGTCGCTAGCTGCTCCCACAACAGGCAAAGACCTATCTGAAGTCCAGCTGGCCAGAGGCTGCAAGGAATGTGATTATTAGAGTCACTGGCTGTAACAGCATGCTCAGCCTCACCAGTGTTGTCATAGTAACTAGGATTCACCCTTTCACTGGGGATGTAGCAACAGCTTGGCCCTTCCCACTCCTCCCGGGAAACACAGGGCAGCCTGTCCTGGCTCTGATGACCAAACAGACATTGGGACTTTTGGAGCATCCAGGGCTGGCATGAGAGCAGAGATGAAGAGTAACTGGCCTGGCCTCTCCTGGGCCTCCCAGGTCCCACCTGTGGAAGGGGAAGGCATCCCAGTGATTTAGGATCTTAAACCAGCTTGATCAGCCAAGCCTCCCGCATCAGCCCCCGGCTAGCCAGGGCGATGTGTGAAGCTATTAAGCTCAGACAAGGCCGAGAGCTAATAGGCTGGGGAGGGACAAAAATGTCTCTGCAGAGCTCTGCTTGTTGTCAGCAGGGAGTTGGGAGAGGCGTGCTGTGACACAAGGGCCACTCCCTCCCTCCATGCCGTGGCAGGAGGGGAAGTTGGCCTCAGAGGGGTGCTTGCCCAGGAGCCTGCTTTATTCTAGCTAGGGGTGAAGTGTCCTCATCACAGAGCAATGGGGAAGGGACTGCTTTCCCCGGAGCAGAGGCGATACCCAGCCAGCTAACCTGGCAAGGAGATCAGGTAATGAGCACCATCTGATGAGAGCCTTGCGCCCGGCTTCAATCCCAACCCCCAGCAGGTAAGAACCATTCTGGGGCGGAGAGACCCATAAACAGCGAGACTATTACATGAGTGTGGTAAGAGCTTTGGGCTCCCCTGCAACCCTCGCTCACCCATTCAGAGCCACGTACAGGAGGCCCCAGGCACCCCCAAGCCACCTGGATGGTGTGTGACGGATGCACCACAGGGAGCACAACAGCCCTTCGGTGCCCGGGAAGACAGCAGCCAGGTTGTTAGCTGCCGATTCAATGCAAATCCTTTGAGTAGCAAGCCAGGTCCAAGACAAAGTCAGAATTTAAGGTCAGAAGGGGCCGCCAGATCTAATCCACCCTCCTGCATATCGCAGGCCACGACACCCAACCCATTTGCCCCTCTACGGGGGGTGACAAAGTGAGAATGTTTGGTACTATTTTCATGAGGCCTGTGCGTGCCTCAGTTTCCCCCATGTGCTGCACTGTTATCCAGGGGGGTGGAAAGCATTGCGTGCTCTCAGAACAGGCTAAGAGACATAGATGTGGGTGTCACCCAACTGTCTGGGGTTTGTTGGTTGGGCAGACTGAGCATGGCAAACCCAATTGCCCAGACATTGACACTTAGTAACCAACAACACAGAGGGATTTGGATCTCCCACCTCTCAGCAGAGAGGCTGAGCTGGAGAACCAAGGACAGGGAAGCTGTGAGATGGGACATAAGAGCTGGCTGCTAAGGCATCAGGGCTCTCACCTGGAGTAGAAGGTCGGACAGATAGACAGATAGAGCTTGAACCACAGAGTTCACGACAGCTTGGCTGGGCTCTGGACTAATGAGCATGGCCTATGCTTTACTGTTCTGTTCTCTAAGGGCTGCCCATGCTGTGCCAGTGAACTAACAAACCTGATTGGTTTGACACCACCATTTGAGTGTCACGGCGCGTGCCTGGTGGGGTGTGCATCCTGAAGGGTGGACAATTCTCTCCGTTGGACTGGGTGAACAGGGCTCACAGCATGAAGCAGGGGGTGGCTTACCTTGGAGGAAGAATCAGAGCCCTCGGAGGTCTGACACACCGCAGAAGTTCCTCCTAGAGCCTGCTCCAAGGCTGGGCAGTAGCTCTGACCCTGTGGATCTGTGGCAGAGGGCAATAACCTGGATTAGTCTGAAGTATCAGTCTCTTGAGGGCTGAGCTATTGTGTGCCGTAGGCAGGAAATAGGCAGGACCAAAGGGCACCCATTCCCAACATCCCTACAGTGGAGCGCTTCACCTGCCTGCAAGGAAGATACTCTGGGCAGCAACATCCCCTCCACTAACTCATTGAAGCTCTATCTGCACACACAGAATTCAAGAAGCTGGAACTTTAAGAGAAACACCAAATGTCATGAGACTTGCGATAACATTGCAAGAGTTGGCAACAATGGGAAGAGAATTGGAGCCCACTGAACTCCAAGGAGCTCACTGCGCAGGGATCCTGGCTGCTCTGCATCGATATGAAAGATCCCGTGACACTTCCGGAATGACTAGGCCTTTGCCTTGCTGTCATTGGTCAAGATCTGCCCTTCTGCCTGAATGTGCTCTTTGACCGCAGCTCTTCATTGAAGGAGTGGCTGTGTTCAGTGGTGTGCATCAGACTGTAGCCTGGGAAGGGCTTTGGGATTAACTGGAATGCAGCAAGTGCTATATAACTACCCTAATAAAATCCATATGCATCACCATTTGGCCGCTCAAACTTCATGACAGCAATGGGAAAAGAGCTCAGATCCTCCTGTTCCAAGAGCACTGGCCTCAAATACTTGAGCTAACGGAGACTATCCAGTAATTACAAGCAGTATAGGGCATCTGACACATGGTTGAGAAGACTGTATTCTGTCCAGCAAAAGGCAGCAGTGACACATGCACATTAGCATATATACAGTTAATATTGTGCTTTTAACTCCATGTGATGGAGTTTTTGTTAATATGGGAGTCTCATGATACCATGAAAAGACAGTTACCGGCTCCGTAACTGGTGTTCTTCAAGATGTGTTGCTCATGCCTATTCCACAGTAGATGTGCATGCTTGCCACATGCACCGGTGCTGGAAGTTTTCCCCCTAGCAATACTGTAGGGGAGCACCCCTAGCAACCCCTGGAATGGCACCTCCATGGCGCAGTATAAGGGGCGCTGTGTGATCCCCCTACCCACGATTCCTTCTTGCCAGACAACTCCGACAGAGGGAAGGAGGGCGGGATGTGAATAGACATGAGTAACACATCTTGAAGAACATCAGTTATGAAAGGTAACTGTCTTTTCTTCTTTGAGTGATTGCTCATGTGTATTCCACAGTAGGCGATTCCAAGCTATATCTGTTGGAGGCAGGTAGGAGTTCACAAACTCTTGGGATGGAGCGCAGCCCTACTGAACCCAGCATCCTCCCTGGCCTGGGAGCGATCACAGTGCGAGGTGAACATGTGAACTGAAGACCACATAGCAGCCCTGCAAATGTCCTGAATAGGGACATGGGCCAATAAGGCAGCCAAGAGGCCTGCACCCTAGCTGAATGTGCCCTTACAATTGGCGGTTGGGGGATTCCTGACAAGTCATAACACCTACGGATGCATGAGGTGATCCAGTTGGAGAACTGCTGAGTGGAAATCAGCCGACCTTTCATGCATTCAGCTGAGGCGACAGACAGCTGCAAAGAGTTCCTGAACAGTTTAGTCCGCTCCAGGTAAAAGGCCAGAGCCCACCTGACATCCAGTGTGTGGAGGTGATGCTCCTCACTAGATGCATGGGGCTTGGCGCAGAGGACCAGCAGAAAAATGTCCTGACCCAAGTGGAAGGCAGAGATCATCTTTGGGAGGAATGGGGGGAGTGGGTGGAGCTGGACCTTATCCTTAGGGAACACCATGTATGGGGGCTCAGAGGTCAGGGCTCTGAGTTCCGAGACCCATCTAGCCGACGTAATCGCTACCAGGAAGGCCACCTTCCACGAGAGGTGTGACCAGGACCATGTAGCTAGTGGCTCAAACCGGGGGCCTGTCAGCCGGGCCAGCAGCAAGTTCACGTCCCACTGCGGGACAGAGGGCCTAACATATGGGAAGAGAAGATCAAATCCCTTAAGGAATTGGCCAGTCATGGCATGGGAGAATACTGTGTGCCTCTACACCGGCGGGTGGAAGGCTGATATGGCTGCCAAGTGCACCTTGACAGATGAGGGTGCCTGCCTCTGGGCTCTAAGGTGAAGGAGGTAGTCCAAAATTAGCTGGATCAGGGAAGCCACAGGGGAAAGCCCCCTGCTCACCTGCCCAGCTAGAAAACCAAGACCACTTTGCCAAGAAGACCCGGCGCGTGGAGGGTCACCTGCTTTCCAAGAGGTCATGCTGACCCCCCTTCGAGCACATTCTTTCCTCCTGACCTAACCATTGAATGGCCACGCCATGAGATGCAGTGCCGCTAAGGTAGGGTTGCAACCCTAGTCCTGGGAGAGCAGATTCGGGAGGGATGGCAACAGCCATGACAAGGCGACCACCAGGCCTGTGAGGGTCCGCGTACCAATGCTGCCTGGACCATGCTAGGGCAATCAGGAGGACCCAGGGTCTGTCCGTCTTTATCTTTTCTGGGACCTTGCCTATCAGCAGGAATGGGGGCAAAGCATAGAGGAATCTGTCTGACCAGGACAGGAGGAAGGGATCGGAGATAGCATCCCATCCCAGCCCTCCCCCCAAGCAGAGCGAGAGACAGCAACGGTTCTGTTGAGACGTGAACGGGTCCACCTGGAGAGTTCCCCACTTTCAGAAAAATCTGTGCACCACCTCCGGGTGAAGAGCCCATTTGTGCTGAGAGGACAAGTCCCTGCTCAAGTGATCTGCCCATGAGTTCCAGGCACCTGGTGGGTGGTAGGCCTGTAGGCAAATATTGTGGGCTATACAGAAGTCCCACAGCCTGAGGACTTCCTGGCAGAGGGCAGAGGATTGGGCTTCGCCTTGCCTGTTGATGTAAAACATCGAGGCCGTGTTGTCCATGAGAACCCTGATTACCCGGCCCCCCCAGGTGTGAGTGGAAGGTCATGCATGCATGCCCGCAGGAGTGCCCTGAGTGCCTTGACATTTATGAGGAGGGCCAGTTCCTATGCAGACCGCAGACCCTGGGTCTGAACATCCCCACACGTGGGCTTTCCATGCCAGGTCTGATGCATCGGACACTAGTTCCATCACCAGAGGCCTGCCTTTGAATGGGACCCTGTGGAGCATGTTCCCCGGGGAGGACCACCACCGTGGGGAGGTGATCACCAGGTCGGGCACAGTGAGGACCTTGTCCATCCTGTCTCTGGCCTGGGAGAATGCTGAGGCCAACCAGAGCTGGAGGAGCCTCATCCAGAGTCTGGCAAGGCGGACCACATAAGTGCACACCGACATGTGACCCAAGAGCTGGAGACACTCTCTGGCTGTTGTCACTGGGAACCCTGATGAGCCCTTTCAGTGTCTTGAACCTGTCTGGTGGGAGAGAGGATCTAGCCGACGTGGTGTCCAGGACCGCCCCGATAAACTATATGCATTGTACCAGGACTAATGTGGACTTGGTGTCATTTTCCAACAGGCCCAGAGTGGCGCATGTGGACAGGAGGAGTGTCACGTAGTCCTGCACTTGCGACCAGGAGCTGCCCTTGACTAGCCAGTTGTCCACATAGAGGAAGATCTGGACCCTACTGCGCCTGAGGTAGGTTGCCACTACTGACATACACTTTGTAAATACTGTGGCGGCAGCGGACAGGCCAAATGGGAGGACCGTAAATTGGTAATATTCCTACCCAGCTGTGAAATGGAGGAAGTGCCTGTGCCCCTCAAATATATGGATGTGGAAGTATGCGTCCTGCAGATTGAGGGTGGTGTACCAGTCCCTGGGATCCAGGGGAGGAATGATGGAGGCCAGGGAGACCATGCGGAACTTGAGCTTCACCATATACTGGTTCAGGCTTTTCTGGTCCTGGATGGGCCTGAACCCCGCTTTGGCCTTCAGGATGAGAAAATACCAGGAGTAGTACTCCTTGCATTTGAAGTCCGTTGGCACCACTTCCACTGCTCCTAAGCCCAGGAGCTGCACCACCTCCCGCTTGAGCAGAGCCTCGTGTGAGGGGTCCCCCAGGAGGGATGGGGGCGGAGGGTGGCTGGGCGTAGTGGTGGTAAACTGAAGGGTGTAATCCCAGGAGATGGTGTTAAGGACCCATCAGTCCGAGGTCAGCTGTGACCACTCCAGGAGGAAAGCACACAACCCACTGGAGAAGGGAAGCTTTATTGAAGGTGGATCCCTGATGAGAACTGGCAGGGCACCGCCTAACATCCCATCAAAACCACCGTTTCCCTGTCTGTTTGACCCTGGAAGACCCAGGCACGGGGGCAGGCCCAGACTGCCTTTGCGGGCGCTTCCTATGGTCCTGCTGTTGGATTAAAATTAATACATTTATGTTGTGGAAAATATAAGAAAGAATGATTCCAGAACAGACCCCGGATTTGGCTTGACCATTAGAAAGAAATATGTCTCTCAGCTTGCTCTCTCAACCTGCTGAGTTGTGCTAACTGAAACAAGCCTGCCAGTTTGCAAGGTCTGTCCTAACTGTAGAAAAGCCATCCACAGACAAAGAGTTTGCTGGTACAACTTTGCTTTCCTGAACTCTGGAATCAGATGTGTGAACCCCCTACTCTTGCATGCTTATCTTGCTCATTTTCTTTCAGATATAACAAGTGGGATGAATACGCTTACTGAAGTCTGCCATGTCCCACTGATTTTAGGATGGGTAGGTGATAAAATGCAGATGCGACAGGCCATACGTTGGAGTGTGAGTGTGATTGAATGAGGAATGAAAGATTAAAGGTTGAGGTGCTAGCCTTAAAATAAGACCATTTGGCTGAAGAATACAGTAGAGGAGATAGCTTGATAACCCTGCGGGCATACTTGCCCCAAGGACAGGAGGGCCGAAGAACGTCATTGCTGTGCCATCTGCATGATTGACTATTACTTCAAACTGAGAGCAGTGATTGATTATCACTTCAAACATGAGAACAGCATGATGAAGCAAACCCTATAAACTTGTATGAGGGTAAATCCCTATAAAAACAGACCCTGAAGACTGAGGATTTTGGGTCTGATTGTGCAAACCAACGGCCAGGAGCATCGGATGCACCTCTGACAAGGCCCTGCTCCACCCTCGTGTCCAGGCTACCTGGCCAGACTTGGCACAAGCAACTCCTAGGCTGGTAACTATAACAACTTTGCAGAACGTGTGTGTGTATGAGTGAATGAGATGTTATAGCTATAACTGATTGCTTACTCAGATTCTTTCTGTATTCACAATAAATGTGGCATTTTGCTTTATCCCCTTTAATAAAATCCTGCTGGTTTTTATTTTATTGGTATAAACCACCACGGCTTTTTATAAGCGGGCTTGTATTTAGAGTGGGTGGCCTGGGCAGAAGCCTCCTACGGCTTGAACTTAGGTCTAGCCGGAGCCGGAACACAGAGACCCACAGTCTGAAGTGTCATGTAGGAGTCTTTCAGGTCATGCAGTTTGAACAGCTTTGTTGTCAAACAAGAGGTCCTGCAAGGAGATCTGCTCCTCGCTGCACAGTCCTGAGAGCAGGAGCCTCGACGCCCTTCTCATAGACACCGCTGAGGCCATGAACCACGCAGCCATGTCTGCCGCATCCGATGCATCCTGCTGGATTGCCCTGGCAGCCTCTGTATCTCCTCCACCAGCGCTTTGAACTCCTTCCTGTCACATGCCTGGAGGGAGTCCTTGAACTTGGGCAGAGAGTCCCACAGACTGAACTCATACTGGCCCAGGAGAACCTGGCTGTTCGCCACCCGTACTTGGAAGCTCGAGGACAAATACATTTTTCTTCCAAATGAATCCAGCCTCCTTGAATCTTTATTTTTCGGAGTAGGGGCTGGTTGGCCTTGCCGCTCCCTGTGGTTGACCGACTCACCCACCAGGGAGTTAGAAGCAGGGTGGGTGTGTAGTGTGATAGACCGAGGCCAGCTGGATACAGCAGAGTAGCAGAAGGCACATATTCTGGCCACTGAATTAGCAGTTTTCTGTTCCCTGACTGACCAGAGCAGGGGTTGCTTCAGGCTAATGAGAGCACCTGACTCCAATTAACCTGCAAAGAGTCAGGTGAGACCATTGAGCTAATTGACCATCTGACTCTAATTAAGGCCTCTCTGGTACTATAAAAAGGGCTCACTCCAGTGAAGCAGAGGAGAGCCAGGGAGAGGACATGCTGCTGAAGGGCTGGACACAGAAGACACCCTCAAGCTACTGGTAAGGGAGAAGTGGGAGAGCTGTGGGGAAGTGCCCCAGGGAAAAAGTAGCAACTCTGGCAGTGAAAGGTTGGCTGCCAACAGCTGCTACCATTAGGGTGCCGGGGCTGGAACCCGGAGTAGAGGATGGGCCTGGGTTCCCCTCAACCTGCCACTACTGAAACACCTCCTGGAAGGGGAAGGCAGGCCCCTAGCAAGACAGGAGGTTAAACTGTCCTGAAATAAGCCCAGAGGGATAACAGAGACTGTGGGAGTTCTCTCACCAACCGCTTTTCTGGCTTATGATGAAAAGGGCTCAGTAGACTGTAACCCTGGCCTAGAGAGAGAAGGGCTATGTGGAGGATCACAGTGAGCCTCTGAGGCTAGCATAAACTGCCTGAAAGCGCAGCACCCACAGGGACAAGGCCAGAGCTTTGCCACAGTAGGTATTCATGACTTTTGGTGGTACAAAGTACTTGTGTTCCGCTCTCTTAGAGATGGGGGTCAAAGAGGCCGGGGTTTGCCACAGAACATTTGAAATTTTCACCACCCCTTTGTGGTGAGGCAAGGCCGCCCTGCCCGGGACCAAGGCAGACAGAATGTTAAACAGGGAGTCCGAGGGCTCCTCCACCTCTTCTGCCTGGAGGTTGAGGCTTGATGCCACCCTTTTTAAGAGCTCTTGGTGGGCCCTAGAGTCCTCCTGAGGGAGGAAGGGCCGTAATCGCCTCATCAGGGGAGGGCGGGGAGGCTGGTGTGGTACTTTGCGTGTCCACCAGCACCGGAGGATCCACCACCTGGTCAGTCTCCAGGCATGCTGCTGAGGATGTACGTCCCACCAACTCCTTCCTCGGAGGCTGGGAGAGGGAGGCCGATGGCCATTCAGAAGCTTCAGCCACTGAGCAGCGCCCCACTAGGGGGCTGCATCAGGGGCCACGGTGCCTACTGGTACCATTGCGCTGGCCCCAGAGCCCGGTACCACCGCACCTTCAGTGATCGACCTTGACGGCCTGACCCATCAATGCATGGCTGTGTAGGGAAGCCGGGATGATTTACGACTTGCCACTGTCCCTGGACTGGGGATGCTGACCCCGAGACCATGACCTCGACATGAAGGGCCGGTGCCATCAGTAACAGTTGCTCTATGACCAGCTGCAGTAGATGGATCCACAATGGCGACTTGCCAGCGATCGACGCCCAGGGCTGTGGGAGCGGCGCCATGGCAGGGTCCTGGAGCGAGACTACGAACGGGAATGGCATCGATGTTCGTGCTGCGACCAGCTATGATAGCCCCTCCAAGAGGAGGACCTTTGGGGTCGTCTGCTTCGGTCTCATCGGTGCTCGCTCCCCGAGGCGGAACGGTGCCAGGAGTCTCGGTCAGGCGGAATCCAGCCAGACAACCCGGTGGGAGTCTATGGTGACCTACATGGATTTCACATGGAACGGTTGCTGAGCGGGGAATGGTGTTGGGAATGTTCCCTCGACTGAGACCAGTACTGAGTCGGGGCGACTGCGGAGATACCAGCGGCGGCTTGCCAACAGAGCGCGGGGCCAACATTGGCGGTGCTCCTGGTACAGGCATGGACATAACATCCCGGGCCACCTGCAGGGCCTCTCCTGTGGAGGGCATCCAGATGGGATGGATGGCATCTTTGAATGGGCTGGGCTACTCCGCTCGACTTGAGCTGGAGGCCTAGAGGCTGGTGGGGATCGAGGACGGCCCAACATGGGTCTAGCCTCTGCCCGAGGTTTACTCCAGTGTCGTGGTGAAGACGAACTCTTCTTAGCCTTCTTGGCATGCTCTGTGATTGGGGAGTGGTGCCGACCAGTAGATGGAGCCAAGGAGTTGCCACACACCAACACTGTGGTGCCTGGTGTCAACTCGGTGCAGTGTGCCGGAGCCAGGGTCAACGCCAGCTCCATCAGAATAGCCTGGAGCCTAATGTCTTTCTCTCTTGCAAATCTTGCAGCGATCGCTGAGATGGGTTCCCCCCAAACATGTTGGGGGTCACTCACTGGCATCAGTCACCTACAAGTGTCGCACGGCTTAAAACCTGGGGCGTGGGGCATGCCCCGGCCAGGGCACGCTAGCTAAACTAAACTAATCAACTAACTAACTACAGGTACCACATGTTGAGCGAACAAGAATTCTGGGGACGGGCTGTACAGAGTTCAGGGAAGCCGTTGTTCTATCAATAAGCAAGAGTGGCTGAGGCCTGTTGTTGGGTTATCAGCTTAGCACTGCCTGATGCAGGTTTACCACAGCTCTGAGTTTGGTTATGCCAGGAAAGGCCTTACTGAGGTGTAATGCTCTCAGACAGGGATTTTTTCCAGCCCAGCAAGCTCTGCCCTGACTGTCAGAGAGGTGTGCAGGCAGGTGGGAAAGAGTCTGTTCCAAACCTCAGTGTAATCCACTGATTTTACTTACTGCTTAAGCTCCAATTGCCTTTGCGAAGGTGACTCTGTCGCCATGCAGAAAGCCAGCGCAAGCTCAAAATGCCACTGACGCCCTCAGGATAGAACAGATAAGCAGGGCTGGCACTACCCATTAGGCGACCTAGGCGCCTGCCTAGGGCAGCAGCAATTGGGGGGCGCCATATTGACGGTCTCTGCAGCAATTCAGTGGCAGCTCTAAGCGTCTTCAGCTGCCGTTGGCAATTCGGCGGTGACTGCTCCTTGCCTCTTCCACCGGCGGCGGCAATTCAGCGGCAGGTCAACACAAGGCAGTAAGGAATTTTTTTTCTTTGCCGCCTAGGGCGGCAAAAAAGCTAGCACCAATCCTGCTGATAAGCCAACTAGGCAAAAGCATGGGAGAAGGGAAGCATTATCCTTACGTTACAGCCGGGGGACTGAAGCACAGAGAGATTCAGTGACTTGCCTGAAGTCATGCAGTGAGTCTGTGGCAGAGCCAGGAATTGAGCAGATCTCAGAGATGCAGGCTGGCACCTCCACCACAAACCCATTTCTCTTCTCTTCACAGGAATCCCGCCCCCCCTGCGCACACATCTGCCAGATTGGAATGGGGGAGGCTAGAAGGATCTCAAATATATACAATAAAATGGGCTTATTAGGCATGAGAGGCCGGGGTGACTTACATGGAACACTCCACAAGAGGGCTGGTCAAATCTTTATTCCACACCACACCAGACATCTTGATTACTTGGTGTCTGGAGCTGCTCAGTGACTTGGAGTTTTAGAATTAACAAGGAGAGATGGCGTGGACATCCATGCCCCATGGCATAGTGCAGCTTGGCAATAGCTCTGCCTCAGTTTACCTTCAGCTAATATGCCCAGCCTCCAATGTGTTCTAGGTTGAGGGGACATTGCCTTCTGCTCAGTCATGTAACAATTCCACTCCTCCCAGCCTCAGTCCTCTGGAGACTCTCCCCCCATGTAACCCCAGGCTGAACAGAGTACCAAGAAAACAAATACTTCTGCCCAGCTGGGTTCCTACAAGCCTGGGTCAGTCATTGTCAGCCACAGAAGCAAATTATATCAGGCCTACCTTCCTGCAAGGAGGCTCTGCTAGGCAGCAGCCTCTCCCACTTCCTGGCCCAGCTATGCCCCAGGTGAGCTGGGCTCTCCCTTTTTAGCCCCCTTCCTCTAAGCCTGATACCTGCTTCAGGTGTTGCAAGGTAGGGCTGATAGGAAAGGGTTCCTGGGGAGGGGCCAGACTGGTGTGGTCTCTGTAGCCCCTCACAGATGGACTGGGGAACCGAGAGCGGGTGATGTGATCAGATAAAAGTGGTATCTTCAAACTGACAGGATTCTGGGCTAGTCCAACATGTCTTCCCTGGCCTGTGATTAGAACTAAGACTAGAGAGGCCCCATTACTGCAGTGTGATGGGACTAGGATTCTCTTGTCTATTTTATGACATTGGGCTGCTACTGAAGAACTGGGTGATGTTTTCAACTAACACTTTGGGCAAATTTATCACCTTCCCTCTGGGGAGCTCAAACACGAACCAGTTCAAAGCCACCTCCCCAGGATCCAGATAGGTAAATGAAGGCACCAAGGTTTAAAGCCAAAATTCTGAAGAGCAGCCTTTGATTTCTGAGTTCCCAACTTGAGATACAATGACCCTGATTGTTTAGAAAACACCCACCATTGGGCCTTTGGAGGGCTCAGTCTGGGAATGCCAAAAGGGAGGGACCTAAAATCCTAGGACTCTTTTGAAAATTTTGGCCTAAGCGATATCCCCAGTGAGTAACTGTAATGAGAAACAAACCTAGGAGTCCTGACTCCCAGCTGCTTGCTCTAACTACTACTGGAGTTCCCACCCTCCTAAACCTATCATGGTTGCAATGTTTCAGCATTTCATTCTGGCATTCAGATTTTTGAAATCAGTTGTCCTAATTACAGAGCAAAGCACTTAGATATGAGCAATGAACAACAAGTTAGCTAAGCAAGATAGCTCTGGTGTTAATAATCAGCCTGAGTTAATGGGTTGGATAAGGGCTGTTAAAAGCAAGAGATTTAAATTGCCCTGGTTTTATTACAAAGACAAAGGAGAGGTTCTTCATCTAAAGGTTCTTCTCCTAATATTATCTGGCAGCTCTGCTTGTGAACATGTAGCCATAAGGCCAACACCAGGAATCTGAAAATCATGAGTCAGGTACCCCAAATATGAGATTGGTTTAAAAGCATGGGTTTTAAAAAAAAACATAACCTCAGTAAGTGCTGGGTTCTTCTCATTTGCCTTGGGGATTTGCAGCCATATTTTCAAACTTTTCTTTGTAACCACGAGGGCTAAAAATTTACTTTTTAAAAATAAAATCTGAGATTCTTACCTCAGACTTATAGACTTTAAGATCAGAAAGGACCATTATGATCATCTAGTCTGACCTCCTGCACAATGCAGGCCACAGAATCTCACCCACCCATGCCTGGAATAAACCTCTCACCTATGTTTGAGCTATTGAAGTCCTCAGATCATGGTTTAAAGACTTCAAGATGCAGAGAATCCTCCAGCAAGTGACCCGTGCCCCACGCAGCAGAGGAAGGCGAAAACCCCCAGATCCTCTGCCAATCTACCCTGGGGGAAAATTCCTTCCCGACCCCAAATATGGTGATCAGCTGAACCCTGAGCATGTGGGCAACACTCACCAGCCAGATACCCAGAAAAGAATTCTCTGTAGTAACTCAGATCCCATTCCATCCAACATCCCACCACAGGCCACTGAGCCCCATCTACCACAAATAGTCAAAGATCAATTAATTGCCAAAATCATGTATCCCATCATACCATCTCCTCCATAAATGTATCTAGCTTAATCTTGAAGCCAGATAGGTCTTTTACCCACATTGCTTCCCTTAGAAGGCTGTTCCAGAACTTCACTCTGATGGTTAGAAACCTTTGTCTAATTTCAAGTCTAAACTTCCTGCTGGTCAGCTTATATCCATTTGTTCGTGTCCACATTGATACTGAGCTTAAATAATTCCTCTCCTTCCATGGTATTTATCCATCTGATATATTTATAGAGAGCACTCGTATCTCCCTTCAGCCTTCTTTTGGTTAGGCTATACGAGCCAAGCTCCTTGAGTCTCATCATGAGTCCTGGATTTGGGGCTTTATGAAAAACATCCACTATGGCATGAGTTGACAGTGAGATACTGTTGGGCAGCGGGATCCCAAAGCATACAAAAAAATGGAGTCTAAATTAGCTGTTACCACTCAAGAAAGAGATCGTGGAGTCATTGTGGCTAGTTCTCTGAAAACATCTGCTCAATGTGCAGCAGCAGTCAAAAAAGTGACCAGAAAGGGATAGATAATAAGACAGAAAAAATCATAATGGCAGTACATAAATCTATGGTACGCCCACATCTTGAATATTGTGTGCTGTTCTGGTTACCGCATCTCAAAAAAGATATATTAGGATTGGAAAAGGTGCAGAGAAGGGCAACAAAAATGTTTAGGGATATGGAACAGCTTCCATATGAGGAAAGATTAAAAAGACTGTGACTGTTCATCTTAGAACAAGAGAGGACTAAGGAGAGGGGACATGACCGAGGTCTAATCATGACTAGTGAGGAGAAAGTGAATAAGGTGTTGTTTACCCCTTCACATAACACAAGAACCAGGGGTCAGCCAATGAGATTAATAGGCAGCAGGCTTAAAAGAAACATAAGGAAGTATTTCTTCCCACAGCAGACAGTCAACCTGTGGAACTCATTGCCTGAGGATATTATGAGGGCCCAAAGTATAACTGGGTTCTAAAAATAACTAGACAAGTTCCTGGAGGCTAGGTCTGTCAATGGCTATTAACCAGGATGTTCACAGACACAGCCCCATGCTCTGGGTGTCCCTAAACCTCCTGACTGTCAGGAGCTGGGAGTGGTTGACAATAGTTGTCCTGTTCACTCCCTTCGAAGCACCTGACACTGATGCTGTCAGAAGACAGGACACTGTGCTAGATGGGCCATGGGTCTAACCCAATCTGGCCGTTCTGATGTTCAAAAGGAGCTTAGAGGGGAGAGCTGTCAGTAGAGATCATTAATAATTCTCCACTGGAAGGTTATTCGTCCCTTATCTTTGCTGATGTCCCAGGTCTGTTTTGCTCTAGTTTAGCATGTTGGCAGTGGGGGAATTACTGTATGGGCCAATGGGGCCCGTGCCCAGGGGCCCCAGCCACGTTGGAGGCCCCACAGGAGCACTGGCACTTTGTCCCACTCTCTGCTCCTCTCTCCCCTCCACCATGCTCTCCTGTTGCCCTTGCCAGTCTCCCTCCCCCAGCCCACCCAGAACATGGAGCCTGTGGTAGGGTAATAATCTTCCCCTCACCCACAGCTAGCCGACCCTCTTGCCTGAGCCCCACGCAAAAGTGGCCTGAGGTCTCCCCTTCCCCATGTAGCATAGAGCTGGCCTGAGGGGCTCCTCCTCATGGAGCTGGCCTGAACCCTCTCCCCTCCCACAGAACTGACCTGAGGGCCCCTCCCCTTGCACAGGGCTGGCCTGAGCATGTCTCTCCGCCCCTCCCCAAGACCCACCACTCCCAGCTCCTTTTTGGCAAATCTAGGCATTTGTCCCATTCGCTCTTACCAACTGATCACCACTTATGCCAAAAAAATTGGGACATTTAGGGCCAAAAATGGAGCCTATGGCCAGCCTAGGCCAAGGGTCCCCAAACTTTTTCAGTCTCTCCCCCCTACCCAGCCTGCACCCCATGGGGAGCTGGGGCCGCAGTCAGGAGCGGGGCCAGAGCTGCGGCTGGGAGTGGAGCCACAGGTACGAGTGGGGTGGGCCCCACCATGCCCCTCCCAAACATTCCTCTGTACCCTCCTATGGGGGACATGCCTCAAAGTTTGGAGACCACTGTCCTAGGCCATGGCAAGGGCCACCCAGGGAACCTGGGCAGTTCTGAGGAGTTCTGAACCATGCACCTGCCTTGGGCAGGGGCTGGGGTGCCTGAGAGCAGGCCCCGCCCCATGTCCCTTCCCCAAGGGCACACTGCCCATGGCAGATGGAGGGTTCAGGGCTCCTGTCCAGTGCAAGGGGCAGGGCCTTAGTGTGGGAGAGGAAGAGGAGAAGCAGGCCCTTTGGCACAGGGGGTTGTGGGCCCCCAATAAATCTTAATCCATCTCTGAATATCAGCACCCTCATAAGGAAATTGCCCATCCATTTTGCCTGATTCAAGCATTTGACTAGGGGACCCCATGTGTGATTCTGTGCCCGGGGGGGGGGGGGGATGTTTGGGGGTGTGGCGGGTCCTGTTTCGCAGCACCCCCTCTGTGGCAGGGGCGGATTATGGCAGCAGACCTCAGCCACTCTCTAATCCCCAATCACAGGGCAGTGTGGCCTAAGGGCCGGAGTCTATAGTATTTCCCCAAGCCCCAAAGTATTGTGGCCTAGCGGCCAGAGTCCATAGGATTTCCCCAAGCCTCAGGGTAGCGTGGCCTAGCGGCTACAGAAGTAATGCTGCCTCGTGGCTGCAAAGGTAATGCGGCCTAGTGGCTTCAGGGGTAGGGGGACCCGGGCCCACCCTCTCCACCGGGTCCTGACCCAGGGCTCACCTGATGGCGGGGTTTCCCCTGCCTC
The DNA here is from genome assembly GCA_007922305.1 of Dermatemys mawii. Taxonomy (NCBI): domain Eukaryota; kingdom Metazoa; phylum Chordata; order Testudines; family Dermatemydidae; genus Dermatemys; species Dermatemys mawii. The sequence goes on along the minus strand of ML677335.1, from coordinate 48,157,139 downwards.
TGTCTCAACAGGGATCCACCCGCAACACGCCGAGCATGCGTGTGTCTTTAAGAGTTCCCTGGATCACTTCCTACCTGCACTGCTTTGCCTTTGGTACCCAGGGGTCCTCTGGTGCATTCGCCTTCAGGGCCGGTGTCGAGCTGGGCCTTAAGCAGCGGCGGCAGCTGGACTGGGCTCTGAAACCCAGGATCCTGGCTATCCCTCCACAGGAGCTGGTAGCGTGCCTCCATCCCCTCCGGTGGTCAGCCCCAACTGAGCAGCTCTGCGGGCTTTTATACTGGATCTCCACTTGGAGCATGCCGAGCAGAGCTTCCGGGGCGTGGCTTCCTCTGCCCAGACAGAAGGGCTAACCCCTGCGGTACTAGTGCGGGGCCGCTCAGCCCCGTCACAGGCAGCTTGTGAGAACAGACTCCTTGCAAATCCCACTTTGGGAAATCTGGCCCATCATGCATATCTAGGAGCCACATCTGCTGGTTAAGAGTGGCTACGAGAATAGAAGGGATCTCTGCTGTCAGAGAAGCCGGACAGTGCTGTCTAATGATGGTCCAGCCCTACTACAGCTTCTGAGACAACTTCTCAGTGATGGGGAGACGTGGAGTTTATAGACCTGTATTAAATGGGGCTTTTTAATAATTTAACACAGTTTAATACAGTTCCTGTCCCGCTGCAGGAGGAAAGGGGACACGACTCTATTACAGAAGGAAAATTCCTCCCCTCCCGTGCAGCATGAAGCTACTGAAGTCCCATGCCAGGCTCAGCCGTGCCCAGAGCTAAGCCGCTGGCATTTCATGTTTGGCTGAGGTGCTGTGTATTACATGTATATCCATCAGCTGTTGCAATGTTTTGGTGAGAGGCCTTGAGGGGAATTTAAACTGAAGTAACCCCTGGTAGAAGGGAGGACTAGCGCCCTGCTTCTCCTGGATCACACAGCAAAGAATCTGGCAACAAGAAGCTTATAGCACTTCCTAGGAATGTGTGTTTCTGCACTAGGCCCAGAGTACTCCTGCCCACACATTCCAGAAGAGTGGTACCAGAACATCCCTCTATCAAGGAAGGCACAAAAACATTCTCCAAGGAAAACAGGACACCCTGACCCCTTGTATAGATAAGGTCAGGCTGACAGTATAATACTTAGTCCTGGCACAAGTGCAGAGGACTGAACTTGGTTACCTCTTGAGGTCCCTTCCAGTTCTATGATTCTATGAATAGAAATGTTTTAATCAAACCAACATGTACATGGAGATGGTTGATAATTAGCCACATCAGGGGGCAGGAACTATGTCGGAGGCAGCACATAACTTGTTTTGTATCAGGGTATAACTGTGTATCAGAGTGTCTTGGTCCAGTCGAGGGGGGAATGGAACATCCTGCCATTCACTGAGCTGCCTTCATTGTCAGGGACATACATGGCTTAGTAACCTTGTAGAGTCTGCCAGGTGCTATTACCGTGCTTCATCAACAATAAACCTGGCTGGGTGCCTTCGTATCGTAACGGATCTTGTATTCATTGGGCGGTTCGCTTGAGGTCTGCTGTGCCAATTGTCGGTGTGGAGCTGGGGCAGCACACAGGGAGAGCACACCCACCCAGCCAAACATCTAACAACAGTGGTGACCCATGACTGATGATCTGGTAAGTGAGCTGTCCTCTGTAGGAATCTAACATGATGAAAATCATGAGCTAGGGAACCCCCCTTACCTCTCCCTGAAAATCCCCAGAATTTGATGAAATTTGGACCAGCTGGGGTTCCAGCAAGGGGGGCCCATATGAATTTAAAGAAGGAAGTGGGGGAATATGGCTGGAATATGTAAAGCAATGGCAGAAACATGAAACTTTGAAAAACAATAATGAAAGTAAATAGTTTAGAATCTTGCAATTAACCACCATAGCAGGAAGATTTCTTAAACAACATGCCACAATACTGGCCAGGCAAGTAATAAAAAAAACCTAGGGAAGCAGAAGTGTTAACCCAGGCTTTGAAAGAAGTATCTCAGGATATGCTTGAACAGAAGAAAGCAGAATACAAAATTGGAAACAGCTGTGGAAAACCTGCAAAAGAAAGAGGTGCCGTCTCCTGTTATCCAACACCAGACATAAAGTGCTTTTATAGCTGAAGGATGGGGAGAAAAATGGAAACAGGTGGCCCTAGCCAAATTAAAAGATGGAACAGGGAGTAATTGGAATGGATGCTGCACTGGGGCCATGTGGAATGACCCATGTCTGCCACCATCTGATGGGCAGGGGCTATTGTACCATAACCAGCACCTTATACTAAGAACCAGGTTTAAACCAAAGCCTTCACCAAAATCTCTATCAATTCCTGTTAAAACGGGAACACTGGGTAAAGAGGGGGAGCCCAGAATTGGAAATTGAGCACCTCACCAATAACTCGATTCACCCTGAATGTCACTCCACAAATAACTCAAAGCAGATGGGAACTATTGAAAAAAAAAACCCCCATAAAACTCAAAAATTAGAAAACAACTTGAAAAGGCCATGGCTCCATAGTGATCGTGAAAACAGGGAAAATATTGTCTCAGTATGGTCACTACACACACCTCACCCACCTGCTATAGTATTTGACAGGTCATTCCCCAGCATCAGTATCCTGAGTGATCATACCAGCAATACAGAATTTTTTAAACATTAGGATACAACATGAAAGGGAACTCATTGTTGGGGGCAGCCAAAGTAGGCACTTCCATTAACCCCCTTTTTAAGCTTTCCCCATGTACTAGCTGCTTCTTCTGTCCAGGTTCATTGTGGACTTTTAAGCACTTCATACAAGGTGATTTTCTTCATGTCCCACCATAAATTCTTGGCAAAAGTTAGTGATCCCCCAAAAAGACTAAGGATTTAGTATCCACTGGCATCGGATGGATCTGAAATTAAACACAGAATCCTTTGGAAGCAGATAGAAAAATTGGTAGTAAAATTTAGCAAGGTCAGGATGGTCAAAATAAAAATGCAGAAAGGGAAAGACCCATTACAAAGGGGAAATGAACAGGCAGATAAATTTGCCAAAGCAGCAGCATTTACTGGAACACTCTGGAAATTCATGTCTGTGGCAGTAACCAGCTGGGCACAAGTAAAACTAGAAAAAAAAAAACAATTGATAAAAATAATCAGAAAGGATTGCAAGTATTATAGAACATGCAGACAAAAAATGAGCTAATGCAGCAATGGTTGGCAAAGTGTCCCTCAAAATGGAAGGGTGTGCCTCTGATAAAGGAAGGGAATTTAATTCTGGCAAAGCCAGAGTAAGCGCCACTCAAACCAGCCCAATCACCATATTCTTAGAAAGTCAGGTTCCCTTTCTCTGTACCTCCCATAGGAGGAAATAAATATCTGCAGAAACAGCAGCCTCTGAAGGCTCCAGCCCCCACAGCCCTTTGTAGTCAGGCAGTCGAGTTTTAAAGTAAACTTTTATTATGAACAAACACCAGTTCAGATCAGCACAACCAGCCGCCTGATTCCAAATTAGTAGAAATCTCAAGAAGTTTTTCAGTAGATAAAATATGGAGATCGTCGAATGCAGAAACCGACCTCAGAAAGTTGTATCCCACTCACATTTCAATAGCAACAGAGCTTAGACAATGCACAGATTCAACCTTCCAGTCCTTCACTACTTATCCAACACTTGCACGTCTGTCTCCAGGATACCAGAGGCTCCACCCCCTGGCTTCAGAGGGGCTGTAGGGTTGCACAGGGCACTGGGCTGGGATCCTGTAACTTTTTCATTCTTTAACCCTCTCAGGGTCCCCTGGTTTGGTGTCAGTTTCTATCAGGTACTTGTTAATTGGCTGCAGGAAACCCATCTGCACAGACACAAGGCTCCCCTGGGTCTCTGACATAGCATCATCCCCGCTTCCTGGCTGCTCACGCACAGGATCAATTCGCTTGGATGTGACCACATCAGCTGCCCCTTTGTCTGTCCTGAATCAGCAGCCCTTGGAGGGCAGGAGAACCAGAGGCAGGAAAGGGGGATTTCTAGGGAGAGAGTCCCTGACTTTGGCTCAACTCTTCAGCCAGCTGCACAGACCCCGCTCCACTCCTTCTGTCCAACCAACAGCAGAATCTGCCTTGGATGGGCTTTCAACCAGCTCCCTGCCAAGGAGAGTCAGAGGCAAGGAGAGAATGAAGCATGGAGGGGTTAGAGGGAAAGGGAGAGATCTTGCCAGAGAGAGATACAAGAAGAACAAAAAGAAGAGAAGAGAGAGGGAGCTGCTGAGCATTAGAGACAAAGTTTTAGGTCTTAAATACATTTAAAATACACTGTGCAGGAGAGGGTTAAAATCATCATCATCATCTGAAGCAACCTGGTAGCAGTATTCAATGGTTAGTAAATAGAACATAAAACACTGTGCCCAGCTCACTTGGGGGGGAAATAAAATGCGGGGGAGAAATGGGCCCTCAGCCATTGTGGCTCCCATCGCCAGTCCGAGTTTTCCGAGCCAGGATGGTCTCCTTGGAGACCCTCTTGCGGTCGCTGGCCAGCCCCAGGAGGCACATGAGATCGATGAAGCCCGTGGTGAAGTTGTAGTGCCAGCCGAACTCGCTGGTGGAGTAGTCGTAGGGGAAGGTGTGGTGGTAATTGTGGAAACCTTCGCCTGGAACAGAAGAGCAGGAACAAAACAGTGTAAATGCACCTGAACCTGGGTTTGAAACCGTCACGCCCCAGGCTCAGGCACCATGTCCCCGGAATGGGCCATCTGTGCCGAACGCAGACTGTGTTCCCCTTGGGGCAGGGAGAGCCCCGTGATCCTCCTCCCCTTACAGGCCATTGACTTTGCTGGGAGCTGGCCCAGGCCCTGCGCTTAGCCAAGGCCGCGTCTACACGGAGGGTTTCTAGAAAGTCTCCCAGCGTTGGTCTATCCCTGGTGCTGCTCCAGCAGTGGAAACGCCAGCGTGGGGTGAGCCTGAGCACTGCTACCACCGGGCCATCGACCTGGCTCTGAGCAGGGTACGACAAGGTGGTGGGGGAAGCGCTGGCTGCGTGCGCACTCCCCCATCGACAGGCGGGTGACGATCCATCGGTGAGAGGCCAAGGTGGGGAGAATGTCAGAAAATACCAGCCCTGTCAATGGGACCTGCTTGCAAACGGCCAGTCACAAGGGGACAGTGCTCGGAGCCAAGCACGCAGCACCCTGAGTGGGTGGGGAAAGGCAGTGGGTAGTAGCGGCTGAGCAGCCCCTGGTGGCTGGCTGTCCTGCTGCTCTCCCGCTGCTCTCCCCTCTTCTAACACTTGGTGTGCGAGTCCCTGCTGTGTTCCTCCCCAGATACAGCTGCATTTCAGTGGCGGATGCAGTGATCTCTGCCTATCTCATTCACAGGCAGTTTGTGGAGTGGTTTGGCATTAAAAGGTGCCACCAACGTACCTAAGGCTCCAAACGTGACCAAGCGGTTCTCCCGGGGGTTGATGTTTCGATCGTAGGGCCGGTTGCCAAACATATGTGCAGCGCTGTTCACAAGCCAGGTGGCATTGAGCACCAGCACATAGCGCAGGATGGCGGAGAGGAAGAAGCTGTTGCTGAGAGATTCCCCCCAGAAGCACCAGGGCACCAGGGTGGGGAACAGGAAGCACAAGGCCACCACAGAAAGCTTGTAAAACCTGCCAGGGAAGAGATAACGGGGAGAGAGTTAGAGGGTGGGCGCGTCCCATGGAGGAGCAAGGGCAGTTCAGATCATCCACCAGGGCTGAGTCTCTGGGGCGGGGTAGAGATGCTAATTTGAACTATACAAAGAAAACAGCACAGAACCAGCCCACCTCTGCCCCGGTTTTCCCCCTGGAGAAAAAGGAAAACGAGGGCAGTGACAAAGTGGGCATGGAAGAGAATAAGCTGGGTACACAATAAGAGAGCCATGCACCCGCTGGCAGTGGGTAAGAAGGACCCCGTGGATGAGCTGTGAACAGAGTACAGGTGCCATGAAGAAGAGCTGCCAGGCTTCCTGGGGCTCCATTTATTATTAATGCTGCCAGGTCGCATTTGTACTCGGGGGAGTGTGACAGCTGCCATCTTGGCTGAGGCACCTGGGATTAAACCAGGGACCTCCAGATCTCAGTGCATATGCTGCTGCAGCTCTAGCTTTGGCTGGGGGCTGCAGTAGACTCCTCTCCTCCGTCCATTAGAGGACCTGTCACTCACACTGGGGGAGGCCTGGTGCTCGGCTGCCCTGGGGAACCGGGCTGTGTGTATGCAGCAGGGGAGGGGATAAAAGCGAAGAAACCCGATGGTGGCATATGTGTGTGAGTGTGTGTCTTTACCCCTGCTAAGGCTGCAGCAGCGGGACATGTTTTATGTAAGAGGTTGGCACTGGGCCCCTCTGTGCCAACGATGTTCCCAGTGAGGCAGCAGCCCTGCCCCCGCCTTTTCTGACCTTACTTCCTCCTCTCCCATTGGAAAAAAAAAAAAGTGTAATATATCCCCCGGCTGTGCTGGACAGCGAACCTGAGCAGAAATCCATGAGGAACAATAGCCCCGATGCTCCTAACACATGTGAACCATCCCATTGACTTCATTTGGGGCTGGTAATCTGCAGAAAGGATCTGGGGTGAGTCACAAGAGGGTTAGTTTTGCTCTGGAGCAGGGGTAGTCAATTATTTTTTGTTGAGATCCAAATGTCTTGGTCAAGGTCTATTCAAGATCCAGAGAAAATACAAAAATAATGATAAGTAAATAAAAATTTTGAGGTCCATTCAAACATGTCTGGAGGTCTGAATTTGGCCTCTGATCTGCCTATTGACTACCTCTACAAGAGATTCCTGTATCTGGATGCCATGTCTCAGAGCCTCTCTGGCTCCCTAGTGATACATTGGTCACAACACCTGCCCTCCATCTTGCACCACAATCACCCTATTTTCTTCCCCTATCTCAGCTGCACTCGGCTCACCTCCTCTGGAACATCACCACCTTGTCGGCCTTCAAGTCAGCCAGGTCCAGCTTCTGGCCCTTCTCAATGACATCGGGGTGTTTGCGCACCAGCAGCCAGCCAACATGGGAGAAGAAGAAGCCCCGTGTGGCGTTATGAGGGTCTGCGTCGGTCTCCGAGAACTTGTGGTGAACGCGGTGATCTCTGGCCCACTCGTAGATGTCATTCTGGAATGAACATGGCTGGATGACTCAACAGATCAGCAAGGATTAGAGGTAGGCCACATTTCTCAATTCAAATTTGGTTTCGTTTTAACAGTATTTGGCCAAGTTTTCAGCAACAACCACCACCACCATTTTTTACCAGAACATCTCCATCTTCCTCAGAACCTTCAACCTTTATTGAATTTTTTTTAAATTGATCATTTTCAGAATTTGGTTTGCCCCTCCTCCGTTGCATTGCTAGCTGATTGGAGAGACAAGGTGGGTGAAGTAATATTTATTGGACCAACTTTTGCTAGTGAAAGAGACAAGCTTTCACACTATCCAGAACTCTTCTTCAGACCTTCAGCTTTGCGTAGCTCGAAAGCGTCTCTCTCTCACCAGCAGAAGTTGGTCCAGTAAAAGATATTACCTCACCAATCTCGTCACTCTAAAATCCTGGGACTAACATGGCTACACTACCGCTGCAAATTATTCCGATTGGTCATGTTAGCACCAGGGTGGGATTTGTTTTTCAAAGTTAAACATTCTCAAAAAAACCCAAAGAAAAGCACTTTTTCCTTTTGAAATGGAAAAATTTCACTTTTGAAAATGTTCAAAAACAGACAAGAAAAACCCTTTATTTATAAACATTTCTCTAGAGATTATGTTTAAGCCAAAAGTTAGGTCCATTTCAAAACCAGCTTTGAAAATGGTGAAATGTTCAAGATTTCATTAAAAAGGTTTATTCTGACCAGCAGCGCTTATGAAAACAGTTCCCAGGTACATTGCCTCTCTCACACAGGGATCCCAAAGCACTTTTGAAAAGCTGGTTAAAACTTATCTCATCCTGTAGCAGGGAAACGGAGGCACTATCCGGGCACATTTATGGCACCCATCACTGCAGTCTGAGTACCAACCTAACTGCAATAATATGGGGGATTTCTCCTGACCATCGCTCTGCAGGCAGGCAAGTAATGTTATCATCCCTGTTTTACAGATGAAGTGTGGCCCATAGAGACTTGCCAAGGTCACACAGGGAATCTGTGGCAAAGACAAAAACTGAACCCAGGTGTCCTGTATCCCCATCTAGCACCTTAACCACAAGGCCAACCTTCTTGCAGTGAGAGGAAGTGATTTACCTGCAGAACACACAACAGGTTAGTGGTAGAGAAGGATATGGGTTCCAAACACTAGGGTATCCCGACTCCTTTACAGCTCAACACTGGGAGGTCTCAAGTATCCTCAGTGCCTCCTGAAGTCAGCATACACTAGGGCCGCATGCAGAGTTGCATGGGTGCACTCCCAATAACCCTCCCTGGTCCCAGCAGCACCGAGTCTCCTCCTCCCATGGAAGATGTAGACTCAAGCACAGCTGAGAAGATGCAGCTCTCAGAGAGAAATGTTTCTATAGGAGACATGGTAGAATAAGGGAACATGACTTTCCCCTGCTTCTCTGCTGCATGTGTGGCTGCAGCTGTGGTCTCACTGCTTCCCTCCAAGGCTGAGCAACAGGCAAAAGGGGTTCCTACCTGAAAAGCCATGGAATTGGCTATGGCCAGAAAGATCCTGAGGGGCAAGCTGGCTTTGTAGGATCGATGGCTCCAGATGCGATGCGCTCCCGCTGTTATCCCCAGAGCACTGAGCAGGAAACACAGGAACCCTGGACGCAAGAAGAGGGGGTGTCACAACTTCACCTCAGACAGAGGTCAGAGTTCACCCCCAGGACACTAGGCCTCGTGCCCTTACCTTTTCTGGGATGGAATCCCGTGATTCCCCCACCCTCAGACCAGGCTCTGCACTACAGTACTCTGTAGATTAACCATGCTTACCCAGCAGATCCAACCAGGCAGACCTGCGGTTCTTTCCTTTGGGAGCTGTGTCCAGTGGTGAACACAGTGACCAGACAGACCAACGTGTTGTTTAGCCTTTGTGTGGTTTAATCTTAGCAGCAGGAACAAAGCACAACATGAGAGTAAAAGGACTTTAAAGCAGCAAGAAATCGACGCACATCTTCATGGCTTCTGATCCCTAAGCACATTCTACGGTCATGGGGATACAGATCATAAAACCGTTCCAATCTATGTCTCTCATACAACTCTTCTAAGGCAGTGAGGCCCCAACCTTTGCCCACTTGCAGAGGTTCCCCCTGCTAGCTGCCACCTCTATATAGGTCATCCCCGTTTTCCATCTAAAATATTTTCCCATGAGTTTTTTCCTTCTAAAATATTTTTCCACGAGTAGGGCCCTACCAAATTCACAGCCCAATCTGGTCAATTTCATAGTCCTAGGATTTTAAAAATAGTACATATCATGATTTCAAAAATGTAAATTTGAAATTGTGTGTGTGTGTGTGTGATAGATAGATAGATAGATAGATAGATAGATAGAAGGTTATTGCAAGGGGTTGGGGGGTTGTGGTACTGCTACCCTAATTTCTGTGCTGCTGCTGGTGGTGGTGGCGCTGCCTGCAGAGCTGGGTGGCTGGAGAGCAGCAGCTGCTGGCTTGGAGCCCAGTTCTGAAGGCAGAGCCGCAGTGGTAGCAACGCAGAAGTAAGGGTGGCATGGTGTGGTATTTCCACCCTTACTTCTGTGCTGCTGCTGGCAGGGCACCGCCTTCAGAACTGGTCATCTGGCCAGCAGCTGCCACTTTTCAGCCACACCCAGCTCTGAAGGTAGTGCAGGAATAAGAGTGGCAATACCACGACCCCGCTAAAATAACCTTGCAACCCCCCCAACGTGGTTCAAGACCCCAGTTTGAGAAACGCTGGTGACCCGCCATGAAATCTGTATAGTAGAGAGGAAAAGCACACACAAGACGAGATTTTATGGTCTAGGACGCATTTTTCCATAGCCATGAATTCGGTAGGGCCCTACCCATAAGCCTGGGAGCCAGCTGAAATGAGAGGAGCAAGGCCCCTGTAATTTGGTCATGATCCCCAGAGAGACTACAGCATCCCTTCTGCTGGAGGCCTCTACGCCAATCCTCAGGGGGGCCTAGATTCAAATCACAAGAGATAAGCATCCATATCCCCAGTCCCTTAAACCAGAGAAACAGTTCAGCAGTGATGCCCTGTGCAGAGCTGGCATTCCTGGTTCTAGCCCCACTTACTGGATCCCTCGGCCCCTGGCTCCTCACTTGTGCAAGGTCCGATTCGTGCTCTCTCTGTGGTTCTTGTTCCGCCTGCTCATGCTGGTGCTGCTTCTCCTGCTCTGCTCTGGCCTGATATCAGTCAGCAAGCTGCTCGGCCTTCAAGGGCAGCTTTTCTCTCTCAAGCTGCAGCTCCTCCACCCCCGCCGCTGTTGATTTGAAAGTTGGGCCATTGTGGGCTGCAAGAGAACAGGAACCCGCATCTAGGTCCTGGGTTGGTGCTGGTGCCCCATTCATCGTCCTACAGCAAAGACACCAGCTCTGACCTTTCTAGCTCTTTTGAGCTTAGCGTCTTCTCTTTGCTCAACTCGATTAACTGATCCGCCCCAAGCCATTCAGCACTCATCCTTCCCTTCTGCCCTTCCTACTCTCTTCCCAAGCCCCTTTTTCTCTTGCTTTTTCCTTCTACAGTACTTGTTTTTACTGCTGTTGTCACTCATTGGAAATTCACCACTGTCACAATCATCCCACCAGGCTTCCCCCAATAAGTCACATTTACCGGGCTGGCTGCGCGCTCGGACCTCTTCCTGGCCTGAGAGCACCACCTCAGGCCTTCACCTTTTCTGGGGTGGAATCATACAATTCCCCCACTCTTAGACTGGGCCTGGGGTTACAGCGCTCTATCAGCCGTGCAACAGATCCAACTTGGTTCTGCACCAGTAGTTCTTCCCTTCGGGAGCTTGTGACCATTGGCAAAGAGAGGAAGAATACTAAGAGGCCAATATGGCTGCCTCAGGAGCTCTTCAGTGACCTGAAAAATCAAAACAGAATCCTACAAAAAGTAGAATCACTGACAAATTGCGCAGGAGGGCACAAAAGGACAGCACCAGCGTGCCAGGACAAAAATCACTGCTACAGCTAGCAAGGGACATAAAAGGCAATAAGAAGAGGTTCTACAAATACATTAGTAACAAGAGAAAGAGGAAGGCAAATGTAGGTCCACTATTAGTGCGGATGGACAGTTAAAATGGACATCACCAGGAAGGCCAAGGTGTTTAATGCCTGTTCTGCATCAGTGTTCAGTAAAATGGTTAATTGTGACCAGATGCTTAACACAATTACTATTAATAACGAAGAAAAAGGAACACAAGCCAGAATAGGGAAAGAACGGGTTAAAGAATATTTGGACAAGCTAGACATAGTCAAGTTGGCAGGCCCTGATGAAATTCATCCTAGGGCACTTAAGGAACTAGTTTAAATCAATCTCAAAGTTATTAAGAACTCCTGCAGGATGGGTAAGGTCCCAGAGGAATGGAGAAAGGCACAGAGAGTGCCTATCTATAAAATGGGGAACAAAGAGGACCCAGGGAATTATAGACCAGTCAATCTAACTTAGATATCTGGAAAGATAATGGAATAAATGACTCAACATGAAGGCACCCACAGAATAACAGGGTGATAAGTAAAAACCAACATAGATTTTTCAAAAACAAATCATGCTAAACCAACCTAATTTTCTTCTTGGACAGGGTAGTTGGCCTAATGGATGAGGGAAGCAATAGATGTGATATCTTTATTTTAGTAAGGCTTCTGACACAGTCCCATATGACATTTTCATAAGCAAACTACGGAAGTGTGGTCTAGATGAACAGACTATATGGTAGGTGCACAACTGATTCAAAACCCATACTCCAATGATTTACTATCAAACTAGAAATCACATCTAATGGAGCACCACAGGGGTCAGTCCTGGGTCTGGTACCATTCAATATTTTCATTAATGACTTGGATAATGGAGTGGAGAATCTGCTTATAAAATCTGCAGATGACTCAAAGCTGGGAGGAGTTGCAGCACTTTGGAGGACAGAATTAGAATTCAAAATGGCCTTGATAAATTGGTCTGAAATCAACAAAATGAAATTCAATAGACAAGTGCAAAGTAGCTCAGTGGTTTGAAATTGGCCTGCTAAACCCAGGGTTGTGAATTCAATCCTTGAGGGGGCCATTTAGAGATAGGGGGCAAAAATCTGTTGGATGATTTAGTTGGGAATTGGCCTTGCTTTGATCAGGCGGTTGGAAGGGACCTCAGGAGGTCATCTAGTCCAACCCTGATATTCTATGAGTAACTGGCATGGTAGTCATATTGCTCAAATGGATCTGGGGCTTATTGTGCATCACAAATTGAATGTAAGCCAACAACATGATGCTGTTGCAAAAAAATAAATAAATGCCTTTCCGGGGCGTATTAATAGGAGTGTGGAATGTAGGACACGAGAGGTAATTGTCTCGTTCTACTTGGCTCTGGTGAGGCCTCAGCTGGAGTACTGTGGGCAGTTTTTGGTGCTACATTTTAGGAAAGATGTGGACAAATTGCAGAGTCCAGAGAAGAGCAACAAAAATAATAAAAGTTTTAGAAAAAGTGATGTATAAGAAAAGGTTAAAAAAATAACTGAGCATGTTTAGTCTTAAAAAAACAAACACTTGAGGGGACTGATATGTCTTCCAATATGTTAAGAACTTGTATAAAAGAGGATGGTGATCAATTGTCTCCATGTCCACTGAAGGCAGGACAAGAAGTAATGCGCTTAATCTGCAGTGAGGGAGATTTAGGTTAGATGTTAGAAAAACCTGTAAGGATAGTTAAATACTGGAACAAATTATCAATAGAGACTGTGGAAACCCAGTCACTGCAGGTTTTTAAGAGGCGGCTCGACAAACACTTGTCAGGGCTGGTCTAGGTTTACTTGCTTCTGCGTCAGCAGGGCGTGTGTGTGTGTCACACACACACGGGCAACTAGACGATATCTCAGGATTCCTTCCAGCCCTACATTTTATGATTCTATAATCAAATCCACGGTGATGGTTACAATTACACACAAATGGAATGATAATTAACAGACATATTCCCTGATCTGTCGCAGTCTCTGCTTACCCCACGCCAAGGTGGCAGACTTTGCTGCAGGTATCAGCCACAATCCATACAAGGCCCCTAAATGCAGCAGGCTCATGAGGATGATGTTCCTCCAGACGTATCTCCTGGCAGGCTTGGGGCCTTCCTTCTCAGAGTAGCTCTTGTCAAAGATATCGTCCGTCATGCCCCGGTCTCCTCCCAAGTCCTCTTGGTTGGACAGGGACTTTTCCATGCCTGCTCCCCCATTCCTCATCACCCTGGCAGTGGCAGAGGGGAAATCCTTGGAGAGCTAGAGTTGGGAGGGGACATTAAAAACAACATTGTGTTAGTTACAATCCAGTCCCCACCACAAAGATCAAGAGGGGCTGGCTCTGGGCTGCTGATCCACCATCACACCCATCTCCTAAGGGGGAGGAGCAGTAGGAGCACGCTCCGCCAGCCAGAGCTGTCTCTCTCCTTGGACACTGCCTCTCCATCACAGCACCCCCTCCCTGCAATCATTTCCTGAGCGGGGTGAGGGAAGGAAGAGAAGGTCACTAAAGCAGCCTGAGTGGTAGCAGCACTCAGTCTGGGGTTCTCCGGCCAGGCCCAGCAGCACCCAGCCAATGGCATGTTGTTCTCCTGAGGTGCAACCCACCCCTCACTCCGGGTCAGTGTGAGGCCTAGACACCATTTCACCCCTGGGCACTGCTCAGGATCTCTAGCACCCTACACAGGGGTGGATCTCAGCCCTGGAGCTTTGGGGAGCTTGGAGAGTGGGAGTGAAGGTGTTTAAAGACACATCCCCCTACACCAGAGATCTTGAGGCTGGTGTTCGAGCAAACAATTGAGGTGGTGAAGTCTGAGGGTGGAAGAGTTGGGATATTTTCCAGGGAATGCCTTACTGCTAAATGAACTAGCATTCGGTTGAGCTCTCAAGGGTTAACACGTTGTTAATGTAGCCTCATACTGTACAAGGCAGCATGAACGGACGGTAGAGACACAGCATGGCAGAGACAGACACACACCATGTGTGTGAGAGAAATACGCGCATTGGCCCTTTAAGTACACTGACCCCACTCTAAGTACACTGCCTCTTTAAGTAGATCAGCAAGTTGAGATAGCAGCTGCTGCCAGCAAGCTTCCCTCTGTCCTGAGTCCTATCCTCCCTCCCCCAGTTCTGTGGAGGTGGGGTACAGGAGTGGGGGGAGGAGGATACTCTGACTTTAGCACCCCTCTTTCCCCCCTTGCACAGCAAGCATGAGGCTTCTGGGAGCAGCTCCAAGGAAGAGGGCAGGAACAGCATTCAGCAGTGCAGGGAGGGACAGCTGAACTGTCTGGCAATTGATAGCCTGCTGGGCAGCTGCCACACAGGGAACTTAGGGGACTAATGCGGGGGCTGCTGAAACACCCTTGTTTCAAGCTCCCACCAGTTAGCTCCAACGGGCTGCTCTTCCAGCAAGCAGTGGACAAAGCAGGTGGCTGACAAACAACATTAGAAGGGAGCATTGCACAGCTTTAAACAAGCATGTTCTCTAACTGATCAGCGACGTAACAATGTTAACCAGGACGACGTTAAGTGAGGAGTTACTGTATGTGTGTGTCTATATATATATATAGTGGAAGTTGGCACTTATTAATATAAATCAGAAATTAGGATTGTAGAAAATTGAGAAGGGAAGCAAAAGGACACAAGGAGACATCTATGGCTAAGAGAATGAGGACAATAAGGAGGAGTTTTAAAAATATAGTAGGATCAAGAAGAATCCTGAGAATAATATTAGTCCATTACGTGATAGAAATGGTAGAATTATCAATAATAATGCCGAAAAGGCAGAAGTCGTCAATAAATATTTCTGTTCTGTATTTGAGGAAAAAACAGATGATATAGTCTCATCATATGGTGATAACATTCTTTCTATTCCTCTAGTATCCCTGGAAGATGTTAAATGGAGGGTACTAAAGTTACACATTTTTAAAATCAACAAGTCCAGATGACTTGCATCCAAGGATTTTATGAACAGCTAGCTGAAGAACTCGCTGAACCATTATTATTGATATTTAGTAAGTCTTGGAACACTGGTGAAGTTCCAGAAGACTGGAAGAAAGCTAATGAGCCAATTTTTAAAACGGGTAAACAGGATGACCCCAGTGATTAGTGGTCTGTCAGCCTGACATCATCCCTGGGCAAGATAATGAAGCAGTTAATACGGAACTTAATTAATAAATAATTAAAGAAGGGTAATGTAATTAATGCAAAACAACATGGGTTTATGGAAAACAGAACCCGTCAAACTAACTTGATATCTTTTTTTTTTTAATGAGATTACAAGTTTGGTTAATAAAGTTAATAGTGTTGACGTAATATACTTAGACTTCTGTAAGGTGTTTGATTTGGTATGACACATTTTGATTAAAAACAATATAAAATTAACATGGCACATATTAAATGGATTAAAAACTAGCTAACTGATGATTCCCCATTTACAGGTACATTTGGAGATCTATCAGAGCCTGCCTGTTTTAGTGGGGGTCTTGCAGAGATTGGTTCTTGACACTATGTTATTTAACATTTTTATCAATCGCCTGGAAGAAAACCTAAAATCATCACAGATAAAGTCTGCAGATGGCATAGAAATTGGGGAGTGGTAAATAACAAAGAGAAAAGGTCACTGACTCAGATCTGGGTCGCTTGGTAAAATGGGCATACACAAACAATATGCATTTTAATATGGCTAAGTGTAAACGTATCCATCTGGGATCAAAGAATAGAGGCCACAATTACAGGATGGGGGACTATATCCTGGGAAGCATCAACTCTGAAAAAGATTTGGGAGTATGGTGGAGAATTAGCTGAACCTGAGCTCCCAGTGGGACACCATAGCTGAAAGAGCTAATGTAACCTTGGGATGCATAAACAAGGGAATCTTGAGTAGGAACAGAGAAGTTATTTTACCTTTGTATTTGGCCCTAGTGGGACCACTGCTGGAATCCCGTGTCCAGTTCTAGTGTCAACAATTCAAAAAGGATGTTGATAAATTGGAGAGGTTTACAGAAGAGCCACGAAAATGAATAATGGATTAGAAAACATTCCTTATAGTGACAGATAACCTCAAGAAGCTCAATCTATTTAGCCTACCTACATGGAGAATAAATATTTGATAATGGGCTCCTCAGCCTAGCCAAGAAAGGAAGAACATGATCCAATGGCTGGAAATTGAAGCTAGACAAATTCAGATTGGAAATAAGGTATAACTATTTAACAGTGAGAATAATTAACCATTAGGACAATTTTCCTAGGGCTGTGGTGGATTCTCCATCATTGACCATTTTTAAATCAAGATTGGTTGTTTTTTAAAAAGCTCTGCTCTAGAACTATTCTGGGGAAGTTCTCTGGCCTGTGTTATACAGGAGGTCAGTCTAGACGATCACAATCACAAACTCATAGAATCACAGGACTGGAAGGGACGTTGAGAGGTCATCTAGTCCAGTTTCCTGCACTCATGGCAGAACTAAGTATTATCTAGACCATCCCTGACAGGTGTTTGTCTAACCTGCTCTTAAAAATCGCCAGTGATGGAGATTCCACAACCTCCCTAGGCAATCTGTTCCAGTCTTTAACCATTCTGATAGTTAGAAAGATTTTTCTAATGTCCAACCTAAACCTTCTGGACTTGAAATCTTTGAATAAGAACTTTGAGATCTTTGGGTGAGGAGTGCAGAGGATAAGGATAGTGTTGGTTGCTCCCAGTTAGAACTAGGGAGTTCACACTTGACGGTTGCTGGTCAGTATCATTATACTCCACATTCAGTAAAGGGAAATTGAGGCACAGAGGAACTTGCCTGAGGTCACACAGTGAATCAGTGGCACAGTTAATAACAGACCTTAGGAGTCCTGGCTCCCAATTCCTCTGATGCAACCATGACACAACATTCATTCTTCACGCACTCTACCCCTCTGTACTAGCTGAAGTGCCAGATCACACATGCATAAAGAAAGGATCATGCACGAATGACCTCATTTGGCAGGATCCTTTAATTAAATCTGGAGTGACTGATCCTTCTCTCAGCTAGGCATGATCACTGCTAACATGAGTTGTGGGTTCTCAACACCGTGAGAATCAGCCCCAATGGGCCTCCACTACCCTCCACCAAGCACAATCATTTCTACCCATGCAAACTGGTTATAAGGCCACTACCCAATCACAATGACAGGTTCCAGACCAATATTTGGGAGATACCAAGGATGCCCGAATACCACAGCTGTGAAGGCTACTTTGTATCTTTGGTGGCAGGGCAATAGAAGCTGGCCTGCTAGGGCCACTGTGATGCAATTTCTTGAGGGAGGCATTAAAATCAGACCATGCAACTTGCAACTTACATAACCACCAACTCCTCCCTTTGCTGAGGCAGAATCCAGAGGCTCAGAAATACCTTTCCACAGTGACTGTACAGCTGAGAGCCTCACTCAGACACACCCTGCCGACTCCCACGGCCATTTGGAATTAAACATGTTCCCCTATACAAGGAAGACCCTGGCCAAAAAATATCCTGTTGCTTAAGTGGATCCAGACAGTTGTGGGGTTGGAGATCTGTCTTCTTTGCATCCAAGCGAGGGGCTCTATCTCTTCCTTCCAGCCTCTCTTCTAGTTGCACAGGCAACTTTCCTCTTGGTCTTTCCTAACTTTTGCATGCTTGACTTTGCAACGTGAATGCTGTTCTTTTAATGTAGTAGTTGTGTGTAATTTCACAGGTTTTTTAAAAAAAACAAACAAAAATATATCTCAGAATTTCCATCATTTACTGACAACAGAAGAATGGTGAGACTCACGGACCCTGGACTCCATTCCAGGCCTTGGAGACGGGTGTGCTCTAGTGACCACAGACTCTTCTGCCTTTCCCCTCCATACTTGACCCCTTCTGTCCCACACCCTCCAATTTATCCCTGTCCCAGTTTTGAGCCCCATCCTGCTCCTCAACATTTGCCAGTCCTAATCTCCACTCTGCAGGCTTCTCTTCCCAGTCTACTTGTCCATGAAGTCCTAGACTCCCTGTCCCAGTCTCTTTACCCAGCCATTTCCAGTCCCCTGCTCCCACACAGGTCCTTGTCTGATCTGTCTCTCTCATCCCCACCTAGGGCTCCAGTCATCCCATGCCCACATTCCTGCTCCCCCCCACCAGTCTCAGTCTCCCTCCCTGGGCTCCATGTCCCATCTCAGTGCACCCCTTCCCCTCCCCACATCAGCTCCTTAGCGCCAATTCTCCTTGTGCCCCCTGGCTCCTTATCAGGTCTGTTTCCCCTCCCCTCTTCTCCTAACCCCTCTGGCTCCCAGTTCCAGCCTCCTTGCCCAGCCAGCCTCCCCCAGCTCCTCATGTGATTTCAGTCTCCCATGCCCAGCTCTTGTGCTCTCTGCTTTGGAATCAGGCGGCTGCCTCCTCCGCACTGCCCGGGGCTGGGCCCAGCAGGAGGGTCCCCGAGAGCCCGGGAGAGCCAGACCCGCTGCTCCCGCCCCCCCGCCCCCGAGAGCAGCCGAGCCGGAACCTGCAGGAGCCAAAGCCTGACCCTGCCCCCGCCCCGGCTGGAGCATGCGCAGTGCAGTCAGCTCCAGGAACTCGAACTGCGTAGTCTCTGCCCGGGAAGCGCTGCCGGCAGCTCTTTTCCAGCGGCTCCTTCTAAGTGGGTCACATTTGGGGGGGGGGGGGGGATTTTCAGGGCGCTGGAGAAAAGGCCCCGTCCCCGACCCAGAGGCGCCCCCATCCCAATCGCTGCTCCCGGCCCGGAGCGGTTACCCGGGCAGGTTACCTGACTCGCCCACGGCTCCGTCTCACAGCCGCTGGGGGCTGCCGCTCGCCCGAAGAGATCAGCCCGAGCCAGCCCCCGGGCCCGGCCGCTTTCAGCCCCAGCGGTCCCCGCCTGGCAAAGGTCAGGGCCATTGCGAATGGGGTCTGAGGAGCACCCGCAGCGCCGGGCGGCGCTGCCCGCCCACCCTGCGCACACACCTCGGTTACTGCGGTGACCTGCCTGGGGCTGCGGAGCGACGCCAGGCCCGAGCTCGCCTCCTCCTCCCGGAGCAAAGGCGCAGCCATCCCGAGACTCGCCTGGCTTTGCCCGGAGCCGCGCGGACAGCTGCGTTCTGCGGATCGGGCGCCGCGCTGCACCGCCCCCGCGGGCTGACACGGAGGGGCGGGATCCGGGCCCCTCCCAGGGAGATGAACGAGGCGGTGTCTCCGCCCCAGCACGAGATATTCCGGCTCTCCGTGTCCTGGGCTTGCAAACAGCCCCGCAGCGTGCACGATGGCTGCTGTTTTCCTGTGACAGGAACAGATCGGTGTCCGGCCCTGCAGCTGGCTCCTAAGGACGCGGCTGGAGAATGGCTCGGGATGCCTTCGCGCCCGCAGAGTCGCTCCTCGCCTTAGGGCAGGGGAAGGGGTTTCAGCTGCCTGCCCACCTCCCGGCTCTCCCTAGCGGGAAGAGCTCACTCCTGACAATTAGGATATGGTTACACTTACAGGATTATAGCGCTATTGGTTATAGCAGTCCCCTTATACAGTAATATGTATAGCGCTATTGTATGTCCACACTCAGACGTGCCAGCGTTATAGCATGGCCACATTTGGGGCACTTCATGTGGCATTAAGAGCAGCGCATTAGGGCAGGTATCCCAGCATTCAGCTGGGTGCAACGTGCTTTTTAAACGAGGGGAGCGAGGGGGGACGTGTTGTGTGTATGTGGAGGGAGAGAGACAGTGGTTTTTCCGTTTTTCTGAAAGCCTGTCAGTGAGCCTCTGTTCACAGAGGGCTTTGTTTTCACACAGGCTCCCTCCTTAAACATTTGCATTGCTTATCTGCAGAGTTAAGAGAGAAACTCTAAAGAGGTACTTCTGCATTCCTCCAGCCGAGTTCAAAACAAAGGGAAGAGACATCAATGGCCTTAAATGGCTCCAGGCGTCTCGAGAGATCACTTGTAGCGCAGTGGGTGTCCACATTCTTGCTGTAGCGCTACAGCAGCTGCGCTACAGCCCTTATTCCCCATGCGGAGGTGGATTACGAGGAGCGCTATAACTCCACGGTTATAGCGCTCTACGTGCCTTGCCAGTGTGGACGGGGAGGAGGTTATAGCGCTCGTGGGGGCTTTATAGCGCTATAAAGTGCCAGTGTAACCAGGGCCTTACTCTGGTCTTGTCGAAAAAGATGATGTAATTAATGCCCAGGTAAAGGATGTTCCCCAGATAACTGTGTAGGGAATTGCAAAGGGTCACCACGTGGCAGTACAATGGCTAATGCTCTGGTGTCTACCCATTTAAGACCCAACTTGATGTTCACTGAAGTTAATGAGTTTCTTTCCATTGGTTTGAATAGTCATTGGACCAGGTCTCTAATGCAGCACTCCTCCTCTTGCTGTACATGAGTAACTGAAAAGGAAGAACTCTGTCATTGAATTGTATAGGTTTCTGGGTCTATCAAATGGTGATAGGTTTCAGCACTGATGGCTTGTGATGAGGTATCCAGGCCATATTAGTAAAAGTATATATCCTCTCCAAAAGAAAGCTGTCAGTACAAACATTTTAATTGGCTTCTGTGGGCATTGAAGCAGTTTATAATGAAGTCAATGAAATTTTTGAGTCTGATTTGGTTTCCCGAGCCAAGAAACAACACTGCAGATCATAGGTCAAATCCTCGGCTGACAGAAACTCATGTGGGTCCATTGACTTCAACTGAACGATGTGGATTACATCAGTTCAGAATCTGGCCCCATGATCATTTTTATTTTAAACAAACCAGATTCATCTACTGCAGAGGTTCTCAAACTGTGGTCCGTGGTCAGTGAGCTAAATTCAGGTGGTCCGCGGATAGTTCCCTCTAAGGCAGGGGTGGGCAAACTACAGTCCGTGGGCCGGATCCGGCCAGTCAGCGCTTTGGATTCAGCCTGTGGGACTGCCACCCCCGTGGTGCTGCAGACCCAGCGCCACTCTGGGAAGGGGCTGGCACCACGTCCCTGCAGCCCCGGTGGGAGGAGGGGCCGAGAGCTCTATGCACTGCCTCACCGGCAGGCACTGCCCCCCGCAGCTCCCACTGGTTGGGAAGGGAAACCACGGCCAATGGGAGCTTCAGGGGAGGTACCTACAGGCGAGGGCAGTGCACGGAGCCCTCTGGTCCCTGTCCCCCAGGGGCAGCAGGGATGTGGTGCCAGCCGCTTCCAGGAGTGGCATGGGGCCAGGGCAGGCAGGAAGCCTGCCTTGACCCTGGTGGATGCTGCTGCCACCCCAGAACTGCTCCAGGTAAGCGGTGGAGCCTGCACCCTGAACCTCTCCTGCATCCTGCACTCCAGTCCCTTGCCCTGAGCTCCCTGCTGTCCTCTCCTGCACCCCAGCCCTCTTTCCTGAGCTCCCTGCTGCACCTTTCACCCCAAACCTATTCCCAGAGCCCCGTTGTACACTCTGCACCCCTCCTCCGCTCCAACCCCTTGCTCCTTCCTACACCCCACACTCCCTCCCACACCGCAACCCCCTGCCCCAGCCCTACATTCATGGCCCTACACGCAATTTCCCCACCCAGATGTGGCCCTTGGGCCAAAAAGTTTGCCCACCCCATCCTAAGGTGTGTGCCTGGGCGGCTGCACACAAAAGAATGAAAGGCCAGCTCATTAGGCATGGCTCCACTTATTAGGTTCCTGGACCCTGGAGAAGATGCACATGTAAGATCGGATGGTGGCCCTGGGGAGGAATAGGAGGTAGGTGGGTGAGAAGAGGGGTGGGGGGAATTTGGGATGTGCAGGGCTGCGGCCAGAGAAAAGGTGACTTTCCCCAGCTCCAGGGATGGCCTTCCTTCCCAGCCTGAGCTCTCTGGCAGAGGAGAGACCCCACCCCTTCCTTCCCAGCCCCAGCTCGCTGGCTGCCGCAGAAGCAGCGAGAAGGCACATCCAATCCATCACATTAGAAAGGCAAAACTACTGATATGAAAATATGAGTTGTGCACTTTTATTTGTAGAACAAAAATGTTCATTATTAATAAGTGTTTTTATATTGCACTTTTATCCAAAGTGCCCTACAATAGTTAGCTAACGGTACAAACAACATTTGGAAAGATCATTAAGTGGTCTGCTGAGCCCCTCAGCAATTTTGAAGTGGGCCGTGGGGGAAAAAAGTTTGAAAACCACTGTATATAAGCGGGATTTTCAGAACAGTATGTAAGAGCAGGCTCATGATAATTATTGTGAGGCTGCAGGTGATTGAGCGATCTGTAAATCAGAACCACAGCCCTATTGCTGCTGTCACATCTGAGGTGAATTTGGGAGTCAGGAGTGCCATATGAGTTCATGATAAATAGTTGAGCAATAAGATATTAAAGGTAGATCATTTGCTTAAAATGGACAAAAGCTGAAATTCTCTCTTATTAATTAAGAGAATTTGTTTTAATTTAAACAAATTAGTTAATTTATTCACATGAAATTATAAAAAGTGCAGAACATCCTTCCGGCTGGAGGACATGTGGTGCCACTTAATCCCCCCTTTGCTACTGATTTTTGGCTTGTCCTAGGGTCAGTTGTGCAGCTCTGGCTGCAACTGCAGCTTCCATCTCAGCCATGTTGCTAACACCTGTCCTCAGTAAGCAGACACTTTTTTTGCTCCTCTGGTTTTATATTGAAAGGTGACCAGCAAAGGGGGAAAGAATTGGGCCACCGTCCCCAGGGGCCATCCTTAACGGAGCTCCCCGAGCAGAGGCTGCCTGTGAGGGGCTTTGCAGGGCCAGTAGCTGGTTCCTGTCTCTCACAGCCTGCCCAGTCCTCTGCAGGATCCCAAGGCCACAGACTGGCTTGGGATGCAGCCAAGACTCTACAGTTCTCTGTGGAGAGCTGCCAGGTTTGCAGCTAGATAAGGGATGATTTAGAGCAGAGGAAATCATCAGTCGCACATTGCAGGGCCCTGCGGGGCTGGGGGGGTAGTTCTGACCCAGGTGCCAGGCTGCCCCTAGCCTGTGGGCCCGAGGTGGCTAAAGTCCCCACGATCCACCCTATTAGCTTATCAGCGCCTATAAAGTGCAGCGCTAACAGGTGGGTTATCAGAAAGGACCTTTATCTCTCTGCTTTCCCCAGGCTCATTCCAGTCCCTGCTGCCTGACTCACTTCCAAGCCTCCCACCCCCACTGGCCTCGCTCCCAGCCATGGTGGACAAACACAGCTCTACAATGGGTGGCATTGTTGACACTGCATTGTTGCTCTCGTTAAGGATGACCTCACAGTCCACCCTTGGCCGCTTCGCCCAGCCCCGCAGAGCATGAGGCTGTCTTTTGACTTGGGCACATGAATGCGAGGGGGAACAGTGGGCTCCTTGTAGAGCCTGGCTCTGTCCCTCTGTCCAGTGTCTTTCTGCCCCAGCACGCACATCAGGATGCTGCTAAGGGCCCAGCACTGGGCAACCACCAGCAGCCGCCTCCGGCCTTCGCTGGGAACCAGCATTGCCTTGACTGCTCCTGAGCAGGGTCCTGCAGCTCCGGGAAGATGCTCACAGGCCAGAGAGCCACTCCCACAGCCAGGGGCCAGGCAGGGCAGGGAGCAGTCCAACACAGGCCCAGACTATCTCTTAGGGTGGGGCTGCCCCTGCCATCTGACTGAGCAGCACCTCCCTCCATGTGGGCCTATAGATTTCAAGGGGGCTAAACCCAGCTCCAGGAAGGGATAGGCAGAAGGGGGCTCCAAGCGACTGGGAGCACATGAGCTGCCCAGGTGGATCAAAGCCGGGCTCCAGCCCATCCAGGGTCCTGCCACTATGAGTGGCTGGTGCCAGCTGCTCTAGAGGAAGAGGCAAGATCCCCTATAGTGCCCGGTTATGGGGCAATCTGCTCCCAGGGATGCTGTCTGAGCACATTTCCACCAGCCCCGTCCCAGCCCCCAGTTCTCTCTCCGCTCTGAGCAGCCTTTCCCCTGACAGCTGGTGACAGTGCGCAGGGCTGTGGGGGAATGTTGGCCAAAGCTCCTTGGGATGGGTTGAGTCTCACAGGGGGTCAGCTTGCAAAGGTGCTTTTGGCCGCCGTTGCATTTGCACCTGCAGCATCAGCACGTCCTCTCCACAGTGAGTCACAGTCCTCAGGACGTCCAGATCACCTGCAAACTGCCAGGGAGGTGCCCCTGAAGCTGCTTCCTGCACCATGGAGAGAGGGAGCATGAAATTAATCTAATTTCACAGGTTGTGATCTTATGCAATTGTACTCGGATTCTCTCTTCCGCTCTGATAAAGCAACACCGTATGCTCATCCCAGCTGGAGTCATGGGGGGAGAGGCGGGAGTGAGGGATCTGCCACAGTGGGGGAAGAGAGAAAGAGGCTGGTAGAGAATAAAAGTGGAGGGCCCTTCCCCAGCCCTAGAGATGCTGCACTGAGCACTTGCTGAAGCAACAGCCCTGGCTAACACCAAGCCGCACAACCTGCCATGCCAGACCAGGGCTGAGGTGGGGGAACTGAAATGTTTCTAACTCCAGCCTGACTAGACATGTTCTAGAGGGTTCCTGTTCAATGTCAGGCATCTACACCTCCCTCCAAAGGAGCTCCCTGGGAAAACAAGTCCCAGCACCACATGGGTGGCAAGTAGCCAAGGAAGAAGTGAGCTCAGAGGGAATGACACAGCTTACAAAGTATAATTGTTCCAGTCACCTATTAGAGCTGTTCCAGAGGGGTTTACAAATTCTGCTGGACTGAGTATGTAGGCAGTTAGATCTTGGAGATATGCTGGGTTCATTGTAGATCTTTAGGGAAGCTGTTCTGCAGTCACAACCATGTTTTTTCAGCCCCTGGGAGTCTCTGGGCAGATCCTTACTTAGCTAGAGAGCTGTTGGCTATGGGATCTCTCTATAACTCAGCACAATCTAATGGTGTCAGCAGGGTCCTGCATGGTGGTTTATAACTCTCCACCTAGTCTCTCAGGAATCACCTGCAATACCTGGGAGTGAACTCAGGATTATCCTCCCCATTTTGTACAGGATGCGAACGAGGTGGAGAGCAGCAAAGTGACTTGCACAGGGCTGTAGGGAAAATCGCTATCAGAGCCACCATTATGCTCCAGGGGTTCCTGGCTTCCAGGCTGGTGCTTAGGTATCTGCACCACATAGGGTGACCAGACAGCAAATGTGAAAAATCAGGACAGAGGGTCAGGGGTAATAGAGCCTATGTAAGAAAAAGACCCCAAAAATCAGACTGTCCCTATAAAATTGGGACATCCAGACACCCTAGCACCACATCTCAGGCGCAGGCCTTTAAAGGGATACTTGAAGTGATTGCCAGTTCCTGGGACACTCGCTTTTTCTCAATAGCAAAGGAAGGACAGATTAGAGTAAACTTGCACATAGGTAGCACCTTTTAGCCAGTGTACCCCCAGCACTTGACAAACCAGACCCCGCAGCCCAGATGAGCACACGGAAGCTACACCTCAACTTTAAAGCAGTAATACTGATTTTTGAGGCTGACCCTGGCTGGGTTTTCAGCAGTGACCGTGTTAGTGTCAGCAGGAACTCAGTCCTTTCTGAAATGAGCAAGGGGAAGCAGCAGAAGGACGGAGGTGGGAGGGTAGTACCAGGGATGCTTACAGGGGAGCAGGAACACAGGTAGATATGCAGTTATTCCCCTCTTTCTGTGTAACCCAGCCTAGGTTTAGCAATTGCCAGAGCTGGGAGCACACAAGAGAAGGAGAGCATGCAGGTAGAGGAATGCCTGGGCTAGGGATTCATGTGGGCATCCCTTGATGACAGCTGTTCCTTTGCTGTTGCAGCAGCACAGAGCTGGCCCTGTACTTCTGCCTCTGCCTTTCACTGCAGGGCTAATGCTACTTTCACCCCACCTATGGAACCACCAGGAATAACTTCCTCTAGGTCCTAGGAGCTCTCAGCTGCAGAGCTAGACATTTCTCCACACCCGACAAAATACGTAGCTAGGTTGGCTGAAATATCTTGTGACTTCAAGCTGAATTCCTTGAATGGGGTTGGCTGGGGGGGGAAGCAATTCCAAGAAGTACACAGGTTGCATTACAATATTTTTAAGTGACACATCCCCCCCGCCCCTGAAAAAGTAAGAAGCCTCAACAGCTAAATAAAGGGGTTCCATTTCCAGTCAAACAAAACACTATTGAACCTGGCACAGAATTACACCTGTTTGCTGAAAAATTTTCATTTTAGGTCAGCCCCCAATAATGCCTTGCCCTCATTCTTCTGTTCAGCCACTGAACCAGGAGTACCCCCAAACCTAATTTGCACAGCTCCGCTTCAAGTGTGCAACAATTTTCATGGGTCCTGCTAAAGGAGAAGCTATGTTATCTAGTCTTGAGCGTCAGCTACTGGTACTTTAGACCAGTGTGTCTGAGACAGCACTGGTAGTGGGACCCATACAAAGTGGATTTTTTAAAACACTGTCACTGGGCTATCAGAACAATGACAGAAGTAGGGAGGGGAGTTATCTGCTCCCAGTGGATGAGGAGCTCCCATTCCCAAAGTGAAAGCTAAAAAGGGGGTGGTGAAATGAAGCCATAGGATTGCCTAAGTAGAGATCTGCTTAAAGATTTCCCCAAGTCTTTCAGGCAGTCAGGACAAGTGCCAGAGAGATTGAGCTGATCAACAGAAAACCCAAGCTGGCTGGAAGAAAAATACACCATCAAAGGGATGAGAGAGAAAGCAAATCCCTCAAAATAATCACTGAATCCCCTCCCTCCAAAGCAACTGGGAAGGGATTGTATTGCACACCTTGATCTCCTCCTGCCTTAGAGACTTCATTTGCAACAGGTGTTTTGTAGATGTGGGGGGAGAAAGGGAAAGAACACATGCCCCCAGTGGGTAGTAGGACCTGAGGTCCTGATTTTATAGGGACAGTCCTGATATTTGGGGCTCTCTTTCCTGTTCCCCCCCTCACTAATTTTTCATACTTGCTGTCTGGTCACCCTACCTGTGGGGTTGTCCTGTCCACCTGCTCTGGGATCCCACAGTGGGAAGCTGCTGTGACAGGACCTCTCTTTATTTCCCTGCAGTCCCCCTCTGCTCAAAGTGCTGGGAAAGGAGATCAAAACTGGGGTCAGGGACTGAATTCCAAGAGATGTCAGCAAGGTAGTTGTTGCTACATAGGAAGCCTTGGCCCAGAACCACAACACCGAGTGACTTAGCACCAGGTTCCCCATGAACACATGGTGTGCTACAGGAGAGAGTCAGCTTCCTTCCCTCTATGCCCCAATCCTGACACCCACCACTCTTCCAGTGGGCTCTACTCCCCCAAGGCAGCTGACTATCCAGGGCCAACTGAGACCTAGCTGCTATATTGTTACATTTATGGGAGAATTCTGACTTAGAGGCCTTTGGTCATAGTCCCCCAGATGGTAAATCACCCCCTTGGTCTCTGTGTGAAGGGCATTGCAAACTCAGGCACTTGACTCTCCTGCCAAGCACAGAGCAGGATTACTATTGTGACACCACATCAGTAGGGTCAAACTAACTGGTCTCGGTCTAAACCCAGCTCACGTTCCCTACTGGGGGTGAACAATCTACCACATGATAAATTCCACTTCATGCTGCTAGGAAGAGCTGGCAAAAGATCAGAAAGTGACATCATAGATATCTGGCTTGCCACAGCCATGCGTACCTGTGGTAACTTTTCTGACACCACCTGCTTAAACCCCCTGTAACCCTTCTGCCCATCAGAGTTGGCAGCAACAAGGGCCGGGTTCAGTATCCAGGGGTTCCATTCCAATAGCACAATACAAAAACCGGCTCTAGCCCCGACCCAGTGACCTGGGACAACCATATACCACCCCTCTGGGCGTCTGTAAGAGACAATACTTCCCCTCTCGCAAGCACAGAGTCTGAGTGTACCAAAGCCTTTTAATAACAGGGAGAAACAATGTGGCATTATATTGGGGAAACACCACAAACAAGGTTAATAAACCAAACCATGAACCACAAGCCCCCCTCCCAGCAAATAGGCCGTGGCCTTCCCTTTGGCTCTTGAGTTCCACAACCCCAAAAAGTCACTCAATAGTCCCAAAAGTCCAACAGCCCAGGAGTCTCTGTTCTGGGTCAGTGAAGAGTTCAAAAGTCAATTGGCAGAATCTTACCTCCCAGCCTGGGTGGAAATGGAGGGTAGGGCACGGGGCACCTTACGTGGTCCGAGGCCGACTGCGCCGCCTCTCTGTGGGGTTCCGCTGCAGCCCTCACCGCAATCCACTCTGCTCTGCTCACCGACACTCGAACTGCTCTGCAGCGCCAGTCACTCCGCTAGCCGTCCTGCTAGCGGACACACAGACAGCTCTGCGGTGCCAGTCACTCCATCAGCAGCACAAACGGCTCCGCTAGTCGACACACGGACTGCTCTGCTGTGCCAGCCACACGAACTGCACCCAGGAACCGCTCGGCTGAGTCCACTGCTTTGCTCTGCTAGCTGCACAAATTGCTTGGTGCCACCAACATGCCTTTAGGCCCACCCCCACTTAACACAAGGCTCAGTGATATCAGCTCTTAGTTGGGGGGGGGGGGGGGCTCAGCACCTTGGCACAGGTACACCAACAGACCCAAAGTGAATTTAGCTTTGCATGCTGAACCTAGACGCCTAATGGAATCAAAATTAGCTCTAATAGTCTACAGTGGACAGAGGCATAGTGCAACTGGGGGGGGGCAACGCTTAGGCAAGTTCCTTACCAAAATGTATAAAGACCTACCCCACCCTTTTTTAATCTCAGAGTGTTCTGAAGTGTGTGGCCCTTGACCAGTGAGTGCTACTTAGATGGTGAATCCCTCCATCATAACAAGGGCCAAGTACATGTCCATAGTCCTTCACTCACACGATCAGGGTAACATCACTTTATCATTCCTGCCCCAGTAACATAGAAACTGGGACTCCCACATCAGCCGAAGTGGCCATGTGGGCTGCTGTGAGCTTAGGCTAGGCGCGGTGGGTGTACCTATGCAAATCGATCAGCCCCAAAGTTATTTTCCACCACTTACTGCAATTCCCATAATTCACCACCAGATGTCAGACTAGATCTTATTCCTGACACTGCTTACATCCCTAAATGTCTCGTGGTCTGAATTTTGCCCTTCTTCTCTACAGGAGGTTTCTTTCCTCCCAGCACTTCCCTCAGGGCACCTGCATTACAGTTTAACAAGGGTACTGCCCCCAGACTCCCCACCTGACAACATCCCCACCTTGGGAAAATGGGAGAAAAAAAAAATCAGAGGAGAGGCTCACAGCCCAAGCTGGTATTAGCCCACCTGGCTACATTTATTGCAGTAGCACTGTGCCAACTTATATCAGCTGATGCCCAGCCTACTGCACCCACTCCTGCTTTTCCAGAGCAATTCCTCAGGTCAGGAGGCATGAGGTGCAGGAAACTTCCCCCTGAAAAGAGCTCACTTTTTCAGAGTACTTGGACAGAACAGGTTATTTTCTAGGAAGAAATGGAAAAAAAACACAAACAAAAAAAAAGCAAACTACTGCCAAGAAGTTCTTTGGCACCCTCCCCCAAGATTGCCTGTTCTGCCTGGCCACCTGCAACTGGATCCCTCTGCCTGTTCTCTGCTACCCACATCCTGGATGCAGACTGCACAAGTAGCTCATATTCTGGGATAAAGAGGGAAGAGTTCCCACAGAGCCCCTGTTTCATTACTCCTTTCCCTGTGGCTGATTGATAAACCAACCAGAGTTACTTTGTTCCCAAACCTCCTCTAATGACACTTCAACTTGGGACAGTTCCTCAGATTTGTCATCTAAAAAGAATGGCTCAGGCCTGGGAATCTCCCTCAACTCTTCAGCCAAGACAGATGCAGAGAATTCATTTAGTTTCTCTGCAGTAGCTTTATTGTCCTTGAGTGCTTCTTAGGATCTCTATAGTCTAGTGGCCCCATTGGTTGTTTAGCAGGCTTCCTACTTCTGATGTAGGACTAAATGGTCTGTTTTCAGAATGGAGTCATTGTGGATAGGTCTCTGAAAACACTCAATGTACAGCAGCAGTCAAAAAAGCAAACAGTTTTGAGAATCATTAAGACAGGGATGTACAAGGAAAAGTTATCGAGAGGCGCACACACACATCTCTTGGTATACACACTCAGTGATCTGGATGAGGAGATGGACTGCACCCTCTGCAAGTTTGCAGAGGACACTAAGCTGTGGGGGGAGAGGTAGATATGCTGGAGGGTAGGAATAGGGTCCTGAGTGACAGAAAATTAGAGGATTAGGCCAAAAGAAATCTGATGAGGTTCAACAAGGACAAGTGCAGAGTCCTGCACTTAGGATGGAAGAGTCCTAATCAGTTAAGGTGGATTCCCCACTCTAGCACTTTGAATGCAGAAGGTGGCAGCCTGCAATGATTCTAAAAAATTAATACTAGCCACTCCAGGCTTGTATTAAACTCCCAAGGTTACAGCTTTTCAGGCCTTGGCTGGCCAGATACTGCCCCCACTCAAGAACAAAACCCCTTTGAGGATCCAGGAAGGCACATCCGGCAATTCCTTCCTGTGGGGTACCCTCCTGCCCTTTTGCCTGCCCCCAGCCAGGGAAGAACTGAGAAAGAAAAAAAAAAACAAGAGATCAGCTGTTGTCACCACCTCCTAGAACACAAAAATCCCAGCCTGTTTTTAAAGGCAAATTTTTAAACACACATCTGGAAACTCAGGCTAGCAGATGACAAAACAAGGAGTAATGGTCTAAGTTGCAGTGGGGAAGGTTTGGGTTGGCTATTAGCAAGAATTATTTCACTGAGAGGGTGGTGAAGCACTGGACTAGGTTACCTAGGGATGTAGTGGACTCTCCATCTGTAGAGGAGTAAGGCCTGGCTAGGACAATTTAGTTGGGGATTGGTCCTGCTTTGAGAAGGGGGTTGGACTAGATGACCTCCTAAGATCTCTTCCAACACTAGTCTTCTATGACTAGAAGTACTCAGATGTGATTCTAACTGGAAAAAGATTCAGTGATGAACAAAAATTAAGGGTATGGAACAGCTTCCTGGTGAGGAGAGAATAAGATAGGGACTTTTCAGCTTGGAAAAAGACGAGAGGGAAGGACATACAATAGTGATCTATAAAATCATGACTGCTATGGAGAAAGCACATAGCATTTGCTTATGAAACAAGTTACTGTAACACTAGAACTCATTTTATTTGCTGACCACCAATAGACAGGAGGTTTAAAAAAAAAAATCAAGGAAGTATTTCTTCACACAATGCAATCAACCTGTGGAACTTTGCCAGAGGATGTTGTGAAGGCCAAGACTATAACATGGTTAAAAAAATCCATGTCTGTCCACCTGCATGCTTGTCCATCAATGAATGGTAGCCAGAATGGTGTCCCTAATCTCTATTTTCCAGAAGCTGGGAATGGATGATTACCTGTTGATTCCCTCTGGGCCACTGAAAGGCTACATGGCCCTTTAGTCCAACCCAGTATGGTTGCTCGTGTGCTACCCCAATGGGGAGGGGAGAGAAAGTACTTCTGCCCATTATTTAATAAAATTAAGTTAGGCAGCTGAGCAAAGCTAGAGGGCTCTCCCACCTGCACTGTCTTGAATGTATTGGTGCTCAGCTGCTGTATGGCTTTGAGACTCCCAGGTCACCTCTGCTGTGTGCTCAGAGGGGGGTAGCTGAAGAATAGCCCATAATACTGACAGCAAGACAGCTGTTGGGGAAAGCTAGTAGTGTCCTCCACCCAGCTAGCACCTACTACAGATGCAGGTGGCATATGGACAGGATGATGCTCTGCCCAGGGGACAGATGGACTCTGCATTCCAGTACCATCACTTCACTTGTACCAAGCCTGAGAGTGGTTTCCCCTGCCTCCCTCAGGGCCAGACCACTCCACCCCAGGAAGCACAAAGAAAGCATTGCTTGCAAGAGTATTTATTGTATCACACTGATTTCACGGTCTGTGTTTCTCCATCTTCCCCCTATGACTGCCATGAGCATCACACATAGTGCCCCCATCAGCATCACCCCAGCTAAGGCTAAGATCCAAGCTGCTCCAGTGCTCCTTGGTGATCCTGCGCAAAGAGAGATCACTTAGGCAAGTCCCTCTGGGCCCTGATCAGACCCCCACCCTGCTCCACTATTTGGTTCCACCATCATTTCTCCCTCCAGCTTTCCCACTCACAGGCTCAGCTTATTACATAATAGTTACCAGCACTCTACTGTACCTAGACCAGTTCAAGCTGGGAAGGATTCTGGATTTAGAGGGACCTGAGAGAGGAATATTGTCCTACCCCCTTGCCAACAGGCCATGTTCACTGCAGATAGGAGGGGTTAGTACAGCCAGTGGTTCCTCCAGTGGGAGGAGAGTCAGTAGCAGCTCTGCATGGCCCCACAGTCCTGTCTCTCTAGGTCATGTTGTTATGGGCCCCAGCCTTTTCTGGTGGCAATTGATACCAGTGTGCTTAGAACAGGGTTGGGAGCTCCTTGCAGACTTTTAGTCAGGATGCCTCTAGAGCAGTTATTCAGGCCAGGACAGTCAGAGGGATGCACACCCAGTGATGTGTTTAGAGGCTGCCCTCCCTCCAAGTCCATTGGCCACAGCAGGATGAGGATCAGCAATTAATAGGACTACTAGCCCATGCCATAGGGCTGTAAACCCAAGTCAGCCAGCCAGGTTGGAGATGTAATCAAGGAAACAGGAGTAAGGATGATCAGGGAATTCACAACTGACCATGGGCAAGTCGATGACTGAACTGGCCTCACTAGCTTGGTGCCCTACCACCACCACAGGGTCACCCCAGGGTGGCCTTGACTGGAAAGTCTCTTGGAACAAGAGGTCCCTGCCATAGGAAGCTCCCCCACAGTGGAGAAATTCACTTCAGGCAGCAGGTTAGGCTAAGGCTTCTACAAAGAAGAATACTAGGCCAGACTCACCGAGTGCTGGAGACACTTCCCTCTTCAGCCTGGCCTGGAGGAGAAGCACAGGCCCCTGGCTGGTGACATGGGAGAGCCCATCTTGAAGGTGCTGCTCAGAGCTCCTCCTGCCTCCTATGACAAACAGCTGTTTAGCTGCAGAGCAGACAAGTCTGGAAGTCCCATTAACCAATGAGCATCTGTGCTTCCATCACCCCATGTCTGATGAAAGCCAGTCAGTGGGGCATCTGCTGCAGCAGATCAGCCCAGCTCTCTTCAGCATCTGGTGTTGTCCTGAGATGCACTAGAGAAAGTTGGCTGCACTGTCAGCCACTCCACTGCAGAGGGAGGGGAAGTGAACCCTGTTCCAAATGAAGCTGAGAATTCATTGGTTTGTTCAGAGAGGTGACCATGTTTTCCAAGCAGCAGCAGGGTGAGTTGGAAACTCCTCCCCTTTGAGGAGCAGGAAGCCCAGCTGTCACCAGGCCAGATGGGTTTGTGCTCATGGCTGATCAGATACATCCATGACTCCTGGCAACCACCCCACTTGCTTCCCTCTTCCCATCCTCCTTACTTGGGCTGTGGTGAAGATACTCATGGGCTCCAGCAGGGCAGGAGAGGGTGCAGGGCTCCAGCCTGGAAGGCTGGCACACTGAGGCACTGCAGTGCAGGTACACCTGGTATGGGGAGGAAAGAACAGCTGGAGATCATGGCTCAGGTTGGACAGGCCCTTTGACATTCCCCTGTAAGCAAAGGCAGGGGTGTGAAGCTGCACTTCCGATTTCAGAGTCCAGGAACCCAGAACCTGAACTTAAAGGGTGGGTGGCCTGTTAGCATAGGGGCACTAGAGGGACTGGACAGTGAGGAGCAACATGGAAGCCAGTAAGATTCTTCATCTCCCTCAACCTAAGGTTTCCCCTACAAATTTGTCTCATTCTTGTCTATCAGGGAATGAGATGAGCAACAGGGAAGGGGGAAAAACTTGGAGCAGGCCCAGTGTGAAGGCCATGGTGCAAGCGTGCAGAGTGCTAGAGTATTGATTACATCAGAGACTGATTAGCCCTGCTAGAAGAGAAGGGAGGTCATACTGGCCCTGTGAGTGCC
>ML677335.1:48012320-48108154 GCA_007922305.1 Dermatemys mawii | reverse complement strand
GTATGGCTTCTCCATTGCTTTTATCAGCCACTGTAGCTCCACTTCACTGGAACAGCAGCCCAGCCTCTTTTGAGCTACTCAGAGTGGACACCTGGCCTACACACCCTTCAGACAAGCAGTAGGGGCTTTGACCATTCATGCTGAAGAAAACACCTCAGCTGAATCATAACCAGCTAATGGTCAACTGGGGTTCTGCAGCTGGCAAGTAGGGAGAGGAAGTGAAGTTGCAGCTGGACTGGGGACATTCTTCCTAGAGTCTGAGAAGTAGCTCAAAAATGGAGCCTCTGCTGCTCTTTGTAAATGGCAGGCTATGTGGGAAAAACCTTTAAAACTAACCTTATTGGCTGTAAAAATATACTTGCCATAAGCCTTGTTTTGAGGCTGGTTGCCCAGTGAGATCACAAACTTGGAATTAGGGTGACCAGTCTCAGCTTCTAAATTCCCCCCCTG
Organism: Dermatemys mawii; assembly: GCA_007922305.1. Lineage (NCBI taxonomy): Eukaryota > Metazoa > Chordata > Testudines > Dermatemydidae > Dermatemys > Dermatemys mawii. The sequence goes on along the minus strand of ML677335.1, from coordinate 48,107,704 downwards.
GGGCAGTCATTTAGTCCCATGCTAAAGACTGACCTGCTTCAGATCTCTTGAGGCATCACTAATCTGAAGTATTTACAGACTAAGGAAGAAAGCTATGCTAGAACAGACTTCCCACAGTGGATGAGGAAGCCATGTCAGATGCTGCTTATTCTAGAGCAGTGGTTCTCAAATGACTTACCATTGAGCTGCATTGGATACTACCTCTGGCTCGGAGGTCACATGGACCACAGCTTTGTGCTGATTTGGGCTGCAGGTTGAGAACCATCCTTCTAGACCTTTAAACTAGTATGTGGAGGAAAATGTCCCCAGCACTTGATGCTAGTAGATTCTTTATGGTAGGAGCCTTGACTGGTCAGTATCAAATAGACCGAACTAGCTTAAGGACTAATGGGTGCAGTCATCTCAATTTACCAAAGTCCACATATCTGAAGTATATGGTGATGCCTCCACCTCTTAGCCCACACTGATATCTGACTACTGCTTGATCTGCAGATGTGACCTGTCTCTTCCAACCACCTGCTTTGTTTGCCAAATCTGCCTTTCAGGGTGCTCTTCCAAGTGCATTAGCTGCTCATATGTCCATTGGAATGTACATTATGTCTAAACTCAGGTTCTTTTCCTGCCCTCCTCTCCAGAGTGGGTGGCTGACAGACAAGCCTGGATTGTGTTAAGACTGACTTGACACAATCTGCTTACCTTAGTGTGGGATAGCAGGGGGTGATCACCTACTGGCTGTGCTCCCAGAAGCTTTAGAGGTTGCTTTTGTACCCCAGCACTAAACTCCCAGTCTGTTTAGAGAACCCCTTGTAGCACTGCTCCTATAGCTAACTGCAGAGCCTGACTCCTAACACCTGTTCTTCCTCTAGGTGTACTTGCACTGCAGTGCCTCCATGTGCTGGCCCTCCAGGCTGGAGTCCTGCACAATCTCCTGCCCTACTGGAGCCAGTGAGTATCCCAGTTCTGATCTCTGAGGTGGGGATAAGAGCTGCTGCCAGGACTCCCATACTCAATGGTGGATCTGTACCATCCACTGGGGGTTGGTGATGCCTGGCAAGGCTGCTCTTTCAGGAGGAAAGTGGCCATTAGCCTGTACACAAGGCACTGCCACTAGGCAGAAGTGGCACAAACCTGCCAAAACTCTATTTTGGGGTCAGTTGTGATTTGGGCCTGGCATGACTTTAGGACTCTTAGGGTTGGTGACACTTCACCCTTGCAAATGGCAGGGAATGTGGCTAGTACCCTCTGAGGGAGCAGCAGATGTGACACATTCACACTGCATGGAAGTAACTTCTGTTAGGCACTGCATTCTTAAGATCAATGCAGCTGCCTCTTCAGTGTGTTCAGGCTTTGGTCTCTGGGGCTGTGCATTGCAATTTTAGCTTTGGGGGATGTTAACTTGTATTGTCTGGCAGTCTCACCTGGGATGATAGGTTACTCTGGGGCAATGCTGTTTTGCATCTAAAAAGTTCCTCATGTCTCTCAGGGGGTAGAAGGAGCTTTGAGCATCAACCAGAGACTGGCCTTTCCCCCATCACCAGCAGGGGGCCTGTGTTTCTTCTCCAGGATGGGACAGAAAGGAATGATGCTGTGCAGAGCTTCCGTGAGTATCACTGACCAGCCACTCCTAGCACTTAGGATTTTCCCTACAAGGGCGCTTGGGTGCAGCCACAAATAACCCTGCCAGAGCTGCATCAGTTGTAGGATGTGACATCGCCTTGGGCTTAGATGAGCACCAACAGGCACTACTCCCTGCCTGGCACTGATGTCCTTGCACTGTCTAACCTGCATCTGAGTCTAGAACCTCCATCCCTAGGTGTCTGAACTTGGACCAATACCAAGGTGGGGGATTGATCTGACCCCATTCATCTCTTCCCAGGATGGTAAACTCTCAGGTGGCTCTAGCTCCTAAAATGTCAACTGCAACCCCAATTCAGATTATAGTAGCATCAGGAGAGCCCCAAGTAAAAACTGCAACCAACTCTCTAGCTTTCATGATCTCTGTCTAGATGTAGGTTATCCCTAATTTCTTTTTTAAATTAAATAGACCAACAGAACTATAGTTCTGGTACAAAACCATTTTAAATAGTAATTTGTTGCATATTATTCCTAAGCGTCTACTAATACCAGCCCCAATCTCTAAACATTTCCCTTTTAATGCCAAAGATTATCCCCTGTTCCTTCTTAAATTGGACACTAAGCACTGATCTAGTGTACTCTCCTGACTTAAACAAGTCCTTGTGGCAACTTGGAGACTTTTATTTATTTGGGCATAAGCTTATGCCCAAAAGTTGGCACAAGGGCCCCTTGTTTTTGCTGATAGACTAACATGGCTACCACTCTAAAACCTGTCTCCTGACTTAACTGTTCTAAAGCAGAAGTAACAGGCTTCAGCCTACTGATGTCTGTCTGCCTCAAGTCACTAGACTTGAGAAAATGAGAGGCCCATCACCACTGGGAGGGAGGCCAAATTTTCCAGATGTTCCAGCTACCAAACCATTAGGGAGAACTGTTCCCTTTAGATATAAGCATAGGCTGAAGGTCCTTGCAGAGTCCCTTGATTTGATGCCTCACTCCAGGCTTCCAATGACTCATGTCCACTAGCTTAATATTTGGTGTGAAACTCCTACACCCAAAACTGAGATGCCTATGTAGCTCCTACCTCCATATGGGTGGGGCCTAAATCAAAGCAACAAAGGGGCTTCAGTTCTCCCATGCCCATACTTGCCTGTGTAGTTATACTCTTCATCTCTCTAACAGGACTGCCCATGACTGCTGGAGCACCCAGGGTGCTAGCTGTTGCTGGTATGGCACTTGTGGGAGCCCTGTTCATATTTGTCTCTGCAATGTAGTGAGTGCAAAAATGCAGCCTAATGTTAAATTGCAATAAACACTTCAAACCTATCTGCTGTCTCTGGGTCTCTCTGATCAGGTGGGAGGCTACTGCTATTGGGTGGGGCAGGCAAGGTCTAGTACTCCACTGAACTGAGATCCCAACATGTTGCCTTTGACTAGGTGAATTTCTCTCCTTCCTGGTGCCTAGAAATTTCCCTTTTGATTCTAATTAGAATGGTCTCCATTCAGGTGCATGACCAAGGCGGCTACTAGCACCAACTACATAGAAAGTGGTGGAACACCTGCTACCTTGTCAGCATTCTGAACAGATCACTTGTCAGGCTTCACCTAGCTGTAGCCTTCTGCCTCTGGAATAAAGCCTGCCTTGAGTATGTTTGGCATACAAGCAGGGGCATCTGTACCCTTGTTTATAGGCATGGGCTTCCTTTGCTTTGGGCTTTAAAAACCACTTTCTGCCCCAAAAACTCTTAAATTGACAGGATCCTTCTCAACTAAGAGTGATGCCTCCAGTTCTCCCTGCCACAAGGGCCACTCCTTCAGTTTAGTGCCCTCAGGTTGCTATTGTACTGCTCCCTGAAGCTGAGCCTTTCAGGGCAGCCTGACAGGTCTGGGGGAACCCTGGGAGAATTGTGAAGAGCCAGTTTAGCAGTAACCTTTCCCACCCTTCTCTCAGCACAGACCAGTGTTAACCTTCAGCTTTCTCCTGGCAGGGTGAAAGGTGGTTGTACAATCACCACATGAGCCTGAGGCAGAATGGTGCTAGTCCCATTTGGATTACCAACAGCCTAATGGGACTAAGGTCAACCTGTGCCCTAGGATGAGCAACCATTCCTGCACAATGAGAAATAGTTCTCTTTGGGGACAGCTTGCTGTGACTTTTCAGCCCCAGGCCATCAGCCAAATGAGTTCTCCCCTGCCTCAAAGGACTGGCATACAACTTGCAAACATTTAGACTTTCAACAAGAGATACTGCCTGTCTTAATGCTGCTGAGCTGTAAGCACCCTCTTTACAGAGCTCTCCTAAGAACTGTAAGAAGGTGAATAGGCTAAAATCACTGAATAATCAGGCTAAGACTGGATTACTTAAATTGCAGTTTCAGGAGTCCAGACTCTCCATGGGTACAAGCCACACAGCTCCCCTGGAGTACATCAGAGTCAGTCTCTACCACTTCACAGGAGTTAGTAGGATACAGCAGATCTCAAAGCAGTGAGGGCAGGCCAGGCAAGGGAAACTAAAGTTTTCCTCTGACAGGAAAACTGCAGGAGTATTTAAGAAATGCCTCTTAAAGAGCACCTACATCCTGCTATTATAGAAAACTGTCAAACTGTACATTCTGTGGGCCTGTGCTGGCAGAAAGAGGGGTAAGAATGATCTTCTCTGCAAAACACAAGATAGCTTTCTTCTACCATATGCTGGGACAATACTATAATCAGTGTAAAATGTATGCAACTTAAATGGGGGAAGAGACTCTATGGAACTGTCAAGCCATGGGGAATTGGCTAGACAGCTAGCTTTTATTTTTTTTTTGGGGACTAACTCTTTCCTTTGAAAAATACTTGCTCTTCAGCTCTACTTGTATTTTGCTGAGGGAGTAGCCCAGAACAAGGGCTGTTGCAGAAGCCATCCACTCACTTATCTCCAAGAACTGAACTTTTCCATGGAACAAGGACAGATCAAAACCAGATGTAGGGAAGGAAGGTCATACAGGAGCAGACCAAAAGTCCACCTAGCCCAGTATACTGTCTTTTGACAGTGCCAATGCCAGGTGCCCCAGAAGGAATGAACTGAACAGGTAATTACCAAGTGATCCATCCCCTGTTGGCCATTCCTAACTTCTGGCAAACAGAGGCTAGGGCCACCATCCCTGCTCATCCTGGCTAATAGTTCTGTGGTTGGTTTTTGTGGGGTGTGTGGCTTTTTTGGTGTGGTGTTTTTTTTTTGAACCCTGTTACAGTCTTGGCCTTCATAACATCCTTTGATAAGGAATTCTACAAGTTGACTCTGCATTTTGGTGGGAAACAAATATTTCCTTTGATTGGTTTTTCTTTAAAACCTGCTGCCTATTGTACTTGGTGACCCCTACTTCATGAGTTAGAAGTAAATAGCACTTCCTTATGTACTTTCTCCACACCAGTCATGATTTTATAGACATCTTCTCCCCCATCTTTTTTCAAGCTGAAAAGCCTCATCTTATTACACTCCTCATATGGCAACCCTTTCATACCCCTAATCACTTGCCCTTTTCTGTACCTTTTCCACTATATCTGAGATGGGGCAACCACATCTACACCCAATCAAGATGTGGGCATACTACAGATTGATGTAGAGGCAATAGTGGGACATTGCATTCCATATGTTATGGAAATATGCTTGATGCAAAAGGTCTCTTGTAAAGTATAAAACTTAATTAACTGTTACATTCATACAAATAGGATGATCATTCTAGTATCTGAAACTAGAAATATGACATTACTCAGGTTCTATTGTAATTATGCACAGGGGGCCATTAGTGGTGGCTTGGAATCTTGATAGCTCCCATTAAATAGGACAATTGGTTGCAGGGCTAGCTCCAGGCACCAGTGCTCCAACCATGTGCTGGGGGTGACCTGACATTAGCCATCAGGGCAGTAGTCAGGCCATCTTCAGCAGCATTTCTGCAGGAGGTCCACAGGGTGCTGTGGATTTGGTGGCAAGGACACTAGTTGTGCAGGACCCCTAGACCACCTGCAGAAACACCACTGACTCAATGGCACACTAGACCACCTGCAGACATGCTGCAGAACTTCTGCACTTCGTATGGCAAAATCCATAAAGCTGCCCCTGATTGGTTGTAAATGGCTGTTTACTTTGAGGCCAAGCCTGAAAGAATGAGGTCTTAGTGACATGTGATCCAGTCACAGGGTACTGGAATCCATCTTAAACCTGGTGCTCTTCCATTTAGAAGGAAGGGTGGGAACCTACAGAGACCCAAGGATTCCTGGCTTGTGCCAAAGTTATAAAGTAGGGGTGGACTAAAGGGGCTGCAGCTATAAGAAATACCCTTGTTACCACCAGAGCTGGGACTAACAAGAAGTGTCCTGGGGAAAAGATTAGGCCCACACTAAGACTTCTAGTCTGTGAAAGAAGCTTATTAAAACATATGGTGAGATTTATCTGTATTCAGTTGCCTAAATGTATTTTACTCTGCTCAGTAACTTTTGTTCTGTTACTTGAAACCACTTAATTCCTACTTTTTATACTTAAACAAGTGACTTTTTATTAACCTAGAGTAAGTGATTAATACTTTGGGAAGTAAACACCTGTCATAGGTGCTGACTCATGGATATGCTGGGGCTGGAGCACCTATAGGGGAAAAATTGGTAGGTGCAGGGATAGGGTGGGGGAACACAGCATGCTCATGGAAGGAGGCAGGCCTATAGCAGGGAGTAGGGGAAGGGTAGGAATTTGGGTAGGGCCAGGGGGTGTGAGCACCCACTCACACTGGGGGAAGATGGCACTTAGACATCAGTAATCTAGAGGGTAGACAACTTGAGTTTACCCTGTAAGCTTTTATATAGAGTAAAATGGGTTTATTTAGGGTTTAGATCCTATGGGGAGCTGAGTGTTGGAGACAGGAATATGTGCTGAGTGGCTTTCGCTTAAAGTCTGTAGCTTTGGGGACATGGACCAGACCTGGGTCTGTGTTGCAGCAGACTGGCATGTCTGGCTCAGGAAGGCAGGGTTCTGGAGTCCCAAGCCATTAAGGAAAATGGGCTCAGAGGCAGAGTGAGCACATCACATGACAGTCCAAAGGGGATCTCTCTGACCAAACCTGTCACAATCTTGTCTTATTTATCCATTTCTTAGATTCCCAACATGGTTTGCTTTTGACTGCCACTGAACATTTTGGGTAGTTTTCTGAAAATATCCACTCAATCTCTGAGAGGCAACAGCTAATTTAGACCCCATCATTTTATATGTATAGGTGGGATTATGTCTTACCCCTGTGCATTATTTTGCATTTAGCAATACTAAATTTCACCTGCCATTTTGTTACCCAGTTTTGAGCAATCCTTTCGTAGCTCTTCACACTCTGCCTGGGATTTAATTTTGTATCTTCAGGTTTTGTCACCTCACTATATACCCCTTTTTCTAGATCATTTATGAATATGTTGAATAGGCCTGCTCCCAGTACAGACCCTGGGGCCTCCACCATTTACCTCTCTTGTGAAAAATGACCATTTATTCCTATGTTTTGTTTCCTATCTTTTAACCAGTTACCAATCCATGAGAGGACCTTCCCTATAGCTCATGACAGCTTACTTTGCTTAAGAGCCTTTCGTGAGGGACCTTGTCAAAGACTTCCTGAAAATCTAAGTACACTGGATCCCCATTGTCCACATGTTTGGTAGGGTGTGTACACTTAAACTTTCACTTAAAGTGCTGCTATAAGGAATAATTTTAGCTCTGCAAAGTTAAAGCAAGCTTCCACTATTACTACTCACTGTTCACCTAGAAAGCAACTTCTCCCTCAACCTGAAATGCCTTCAGGGCAAACTTCAGCATTCAGTTCCTAATCTGTAAGCTTTTGTTCAAAAAAAAAAAACCAAACAAACAAATTACATGCACAACATGAAGTGTAAGCCTTTTTATTAATCAGATATAAAGAAATTCCTCTAATAATTAGTGAAATGCACACTTGGACAAATACTCAGCCAAGGTTGAAGAAATACTCTTGTAGTACAATAAAATCTTAGGATAGCACACCAGACCTGATTGTGCAAAATCCACAACCCTCTGATTAGTTAAACTGAATACAACTTAATTCTCCTTAATGGGACACATGTAGAACACCAACAATCAAATATTCTAAGGGGAGAAGTGCAACAAGAAATTGATAAATGTAGTAGAAAGAAAGTTTGTTTTATAGTTAGTCTCTTTTTGTCCTGATGCTTAGGCTGCCCTCCAATACCACCTCATTAAAACTCAGTGATAGATCTGGCTTTTACTTGTAATGTTCATATGCCATTGTTACAAAACTTATTTTCAAATAATGAGCTTTTGGTTCCTCTCTCATACTTACAGTATGTAGCAGTATTATTAACTGTTAATATTATAAATATTAAGTGTCCCATCCATTTAAAGTTTGCCTTTAGATAACTAAAAGGCAGGTAAATAAGTACTATAACTTACAGGGAAGTCTATACAACTCATTTACACAAGCCTTCAATACTAGGAGATGATTGTATATCTCAGTGAAACTGATTATTAATAGTCACTTGTTTTCAAAATGCAAGATTTTAGTTTTCTAGACCATTACATATTTACTGAAGGCTTGCCTACACCGGGAGTTTTCTGGGATAAATTGTCAACAACTTATTCCAGAATAAGTGTCTTTTCAAATTTGGTTAAGCTTAATCTACTTCCAAAGAATTTCATCGAAGTACAGAATTAGTCTTAAATATCTTCTCCTGTGATCTCTAAATACTCAAAATGACTCTCAAATGCTTCTATTCTCAGCTACTTTAAAAGGATAAACTTATATAAAGCATGAGAAACCAGTTCTCAAAAACAAAATCTGAGTTAGTTTCAAGACATATTTACAATGGAGAAAAGTTTACTGTAAAGCTATAACTATTTCCCTTTCAACCAGAAATCTGGACACCAAGCCAAATTTAAGAGGATCCAAAACCATGCTCACACCTCTGAAAACACATCGTTAGACAGTACAGATAGAGAGAGTATTTATGCAAGAGACAGGTTTTAAGTGAGGAAAAGGAAGCAGTGGAATAAGGGGAATTTCATGCCCTACAGCTGTAGAAGAGAATGTATTGGTAAGCTATGGAAGAAGTTTTCTACAAGGCCATTGGTCATTGGGAGCTCAGGAAGTATTAAATATGAACACTGTCTTATGGCAACTCATGAGACCTCAGTGTAGATTTCAGCTTTTGACTACAGCTCAATAATAGAGGCAGTAAAAGAGAAGGCTTCTGAGAAAAGGGAAGGTTTTCTAGCCTCAGAAGGAATAGAGACACAGCCATGTTAACTAGTCTGATGTCTGCTACACTCAAGTCCTTAGCCACGGCATCCTCCTGGCTACACAGCTCTTCCAGAATAACAGCTTGTATGTTTGGTGCAGTTCAAACCTTAGGAATTTGACAAGTCAATCTGAAGCATGACCCAATTCTTGAATTCTAGGAAAAAGCATCCTTTTGTTGTAGAATTTCATCGTTTCTCCAGTTTTTTGTACTTTGCTTCTGCAGAAGGAAAACAGAATGGTTGTTAGCAGTGAGAAGAGGACTAAAGGATCCAATCCTGCAAGCTGATGCGTATTCTATATTTTCCCTTGACTTTAGAGTCACAAGAGGCACTTGGCACAGTTTTTCAAAGGTATTTAGGCATCTATAGTTGCAAACAGGTGCTTTTTAAAAATACCACTAGGTGCCTAGCTCCCATGGAAATCAATGAGATATATGCACATAACCTACTTAGGTGAAATTTTTAAGAGGACCCATCTGCATCTTTAGGCATCGGATACCTGAGTGCCTTGCAGAATATGGTGGTGTTAGTAAGCGTATTGCAACACTACCCATGCTATAGTCATCCTTCACATAAAGCCTGCTACTTCTAATAAACCCAACTCATAATACGCTTCTTGCTATTCCCAGTACATTTCTATTACCCAGTTTCCTGAAAGGAGGACAATCACATAGTGCATTTTCAGAGTTCCAAGGCAGACTAGTTAAATCTTTATGAAAATTACTCCTGGCTTCTTCCATGTACATTGTACAATAGGCTCTCCTGCTCCATAGTAACAATACAGCAACATGGTTACCAAGTTTTTTCGAATAGGCATCCAGCTTGTAGGCTGCCTGCTCAAGAGCTGCGACCTGCTCTTCAATTAGGTTGATTTGCTCCAGATACGGCTGAAGACCAGCATCTTAAAAAAGGGGGGAAAACCAGACCAATCAATTCTTACTAATTCGCTGAGAGGGAACAGTTCAGAACGGAAACAAAGAGCTTCTCAGGACATTGGTTGGTCAGAAGATTTTACTGATGACAAAAACAAGTGTCCAGAGATGGATTTTTAAGTATAATATAAAATTTAAACTCTTCTCAAACTCACCTCCAAAAAAATACACAGTGAGAATTAAATCAATACAAGTATCTTTTTTATTTCTTAATCAGATGAAAGCAAATATACTAAGTACAGTATGTAGTCCAGTTATGAGACTGAAAGAAAAACCCTATTTACTTCACTCACTGTACAGTCATCTTATGTCGCTTTATAAATAGTATACAAGACAGACAGCTGCACATCTATCACCAATTTTGCACATAAATCCTAGAAATCTCCAGCTTTCAGCAGTAATCCACCAGAATTGATTAATTATCTGCATTGATGCTGAATTGCAAAGCTTTACAGTGGTCGGAAACTAGATTACACATACATTTCATTGACGCAACACATATCTGTGATGGAAGGCTTATAACTGACAGTTACACAAACACAGATTTTGAAGATCCACTAATGCTTCCTAGAAAGTCACCCTGATCTTAGAAAGGAACTTTCACTCTTACAGAAACAGGTACTAAATGAAAAAAAAGAGGGCTCTCCAAAGGTAGATAAGTACCGATCCTGGGCTAAGTTCCCTCTAAGCTGCGCGGTGGTGCAGCTGCCTATTAAGCCTCACACAGGGGCTCAGGGCTGCAGTGAGGAGAGGTGCCCCAGTATGGAGTTGCCACGGTGGAGAGATGCCCCTTTCTGCTGGCCCCAGTGTGGACTTGCTACGGCTGGAGAAGAGGTGTTCCTCCCTTGGCCTGGCCCAAGCCTACCAGGGCTGCCAGGCAGAGGAGCCTCTGCCTCGATCCGGCCCAGCCCTGCCGGAGCTGCCGCAGTTGGGGAGTGGTGCCTCTTCCTCAGCCACGAGTTGCTGTGGCAAGAGAGGGCTGGGGGCATCCTCTCTCCCCACCATAGCCCCTGGGCAGCCTGCACCCCAAACCTTCATCCCAGGCCCCACCCCAGAGTCCTTATCCCCCATGCCTTCTGCCCCCTCCCACACTCCAAACCCCTTGACTCCACCCCTACCACATGCATTTTGTTACGTGCACCAATATGAAAGTGATGTCATCTCCATATTGGTGCACATAACAAAATTCATTCCACACATGGATGTAAAAAAATTAGAGGGAATGCTGATCCTGGGCCAGGATATTCACAGTGATTAGGGCCCTACCAAATTCACGGCCATGAAAAACATGTCACAGACTCTGAAATCTGGTCTTTTGTGTGCTTTTACCCTATGCTATATACTGATTTCACAGAGGAGACCAGAGTTTCTTGAATTGGGGGTCCTGACTCCAAAGGGAGTTGCAGGGGGGTCACAAGGCTATGTTAGGGGGGATCATGGTATTGCCACCCTTGTTTCTGCGCTGCCTTCAGAGCTGGATGACCAGAGAGTGGCAGCTGTTGGCTGGGCACCTGGCTCTAAAGGCGGCACCCCCCACCCCCGCCCCCCAGCAGCAGCACAAAAGAAAGGGTGGCAATACCATAGCATGCCACTTTTACTTTTGTGCTGCTGCCTTCAGAGCTGGGCGGCCAGAGAATGGCGGCTGCTGACTGTGAGCCCAACTCTGTAGGCAGCAGTACAGAAGCAAGCGTGACAATACCATACTAGGCCATCCTTCCTTTTGCGCTGCTGCTGGTGGCGGCTGTGCCTTCAGAGCTGGGCTCCCAACGCTTTCCAGTTGCCCAGCTCTGAAGGCAGCACTGCTGCCAGCAGCAGCACAGAAGTAAGGGGACCAGTTCCGCCCCCCCACGCTCCCCATATAACCTTTGACATCACCACAACTCCTTTTTGGGTCAGGATTCCTACAATTAAAACACTGTGAAATCTCAGATTTAAATAGCTGAAATCATGAAATTTACTATTTTAAAAATCCAACGCCCATGAAATTGACCAAAATGGACCACAAATTTGGTAAGGCCCTAACAATGACGACAAAAAGTGCCAATATGGTTAGAACACAGTTTCCTTTAGGTTACAAATCACTATTTAACCTAGTCACATCTTACATTTTTTCCTTTACCTTCTCCTATGCATAAACTAAGCAGCTGAAATAACTAGTTGAGAAAATAATACTAAAGAAGGGCAAAGTATTTTGGTGGATTAAACCTCTTTATCTCCATGCTACTGTTGATGTAGATAAATATTATTGTCCCTAATGTACAGATGGGGACAAGGACAGACACAGCTTATGGACCTGAACAAACTCGCCCTCAAAGTTACTGGAGTCTTTCCATTGACTTTAAGTTGGATCAGACACTAACTTGCCCAAGGCCACAGTGGGACTTTGACAGAGCTGGGAATACAGTCTAGGGTTCCCGGCTTCCCACTTCTGCTAACTAATCACAAAATTATCCTTGGTCTCCCACACAAAAGCAAAGGGAGGAGAAATAGTACTATTCAGAGAACTCCATTCATTTAACCATCAGCTTCAAATGAATCTTATTCTAGACTTATCACATATTATAGGCACAAACAGCCTTTAGAGTCCTCTCTCCTTCAAAAGTTAATAGGAGTTTGAACTACAGGCTTCGTTTACTGTGTAACATCCATTTACTATAGTCATTCCTGACTTGTTTTTACTTACATTTTTGATTTAGGTCCTTCAGGTTTCGACTAACGTTTACAGCAATATCTTTCATTTCCAGATATTTCAAGCTAGTCAGCTTGTTCATGTTTTCCAGGAGTTTGTAGTCTTCACTGGTGGCTTTAGAAAAAAAGAGAAAATATTTACATCTTTATAAAAACAACTTGCAGAGTTTGGAATCTACGTGCGTACTGTTCAGAGCTGAAGAGTTCAAGGTGACGGCTCAACATAGCTGAGAATACCTCATTCAATAATATGGATCTGAGCAAGATGCTCCCTAAAAACAAGGGGATCAAATGTTGCGGATTGGAATGTCAGATGGACTCGAGAATAAATATGTAGCATATTCAGTGAAAAACAGGGAGTTATTTTATACACTTCTACAATATCTATCATTCTGGCAGTCAAACGTTTCTATTTACAAAGTTAAAGGCCTTGATCCTGAAAGCTGATCTGCATGCAGGAACTTTATGCCCACACAGAAGTCAATGGGGCTTCACACAGGCACGGTGGTTCTGAATGCAACAGCCTGCAGAATCAGGGCTTAAGACACCAGCCAGTTCATTACACTGGTTTTGGTTTCCCCTTTTTGTAGAGAAAAAGAATAAGAAACATTAAGCTGAAAAAAGCTGGAAAACGTAAGAGGTAAAACTTCGGTGTTCAGTTTCTCTCTGTCAGTTCGCATACTGGCTTTGAACAACAGAGCACCATTAGAAAGGAAGGATGGTCCAGTAGTGAGAGCATTAGCCTAGGACTGCGGAGATCAGGGTCCTTGCTCTGCCATGAATTTCCTGGACGACATTAAGCAAGTCATATAGTTTTGTTCTGTTTCAATTCCCTAGTTGCAAAATGGGGATAATAGCTACCCAACCTCACATGGGTCCTGAGAGGATAAATACAAAAAAATAGTGAGGTGTTCAGATATTATAGGAATGGGGGCCAGATAAATCCTTAAGACAGACAGAGGTGTTTAAGTGCCTTACTCAGTCAGGGTCCCAGGCAATATGAAATGACAGAGGTTCTGTCAAAGACTGCTAATGTGATGTACTTTGGACAAAATGGGTGGCTTGCCAACAGGCTATTTGTGGCTTAACAACTTTAGCACAAATGCAATTTACATAAAGTTGCCGGTGCTACAGAGCCAACACCCGGAACCAGTAATTTCTATTCTCTCACCTGCAGGTAACGAGAACCGTAACACATTTCAGCATGCTTCGGGATGTTGGCTCTGCCGCACACACACAATACTTGTTCCATTCAGTAACATGGAGCAGCTGTAGAGATTTTTATAACAGGGTGAGCTGCCAACCAAGCACCCTCTCATGGTCAAAGATCATTTCATGGCACCTGTCTCTGTCATTCCTGCTTCAGGGGACTTCTTAAATAAACTCCACACCCCTAGTCCAAGGGTAATGTAAGCACTCCCCTTCTTGAGTCCAATTTATTCAGCCCTCTTGGTACACACTGGCACTCCAGCCCTCAAACCCAGTTCAGTGTCTCTCTCCCCTTAGCTAGGGAATCCCCAGCCCTCTTTCCTGGAGCTGTGTCCCCATTCATTTCAGCTGGCTGGAGCTCAGCCCTCTAGCTTTGACTTCCAAACTCCCCTGGTGTCAGGGTCTTTCTCCTGCCTTAGCAGGCTATTCCTAGTCAGGGTGACTTCCTTGATTTCACTCTTCCCTGCAGAAGCCCTTCCCAGGTAGTCTTTGCTGCAGCTTCCTGCTGTTCTTAAAGGGGACAGCTGTGGTTCCATTACATGGTCTTTACTTCGCCCACCAATGGAGGCGAGTTATACTTGTCACAGGAGAATGACAGCCCAGCTCAGTTCCAAAGTCAGCTTTGGTCCAGTCATCAAGATGCAGCATGTTGACAGGTCCCTCTTGCTCTATGTCTGTTCCCTTCTGACTGGTGACTTGTCTATGTGAACACTTAGGGCAAATCTACATTACAATATTAAGTGGAGGTAAGTTATGTCGACATACAGCCACCGCAGTAATTAAATCGCTTTTGCATGTCCGCATTATGCTCCTTGTGCTGGCAGTGCACGTCCTCACCAGGAGTGCTTGTATCGATTTGACTGTCAGCACGGGCACTGTGGGATAACTTCTGAAAGGCAACAACAGTTGATGTAAGCAATGCAGTGTCTACACTGACATTGTGTCGACCTAACTACATCGACCTAAGCGCTACTCCTCTCACGGAGGTGGAGTTATTAAGCTGGTGAAATGGGCGAGTTACATCAGTGGGATCTTACAGAGTTTGGGAATAGATTAAAGCACATTTTAGTGTTGATGCTTACAGAGTTAGGGAATAGATTAAAGCACACTAGGGAACTTTTTGCACATGGCAGCAATGTCCATGTAGGCACTTAGTGCATGGCAAGCTACAGTGAAATAGATTTGCACCACACCTTGCCACAAATTAAGTGTTCGTACAGACAAGAAGAAGAAATAGTTACTCTGATCACACTAAAAACTTTTTGAAAGATAAAAAGTTACATCAACCTGGGGACCTCTTTAGCTTTACATTCAGACGCTCTGATGTTCTGTCTTAACACATGATCCAAGTGGCAGCCATCTAACTGCCTGTGTGACCCTGTTGATGGCTGACGTGTTAACAGTTCACTTGAGCACTTCGATCTTATCCTCTTTGAAATGGGACTAGCTCAAAGCACATTAATGAACTATTAATGCACATCAGCAGGATGCATGTGAACAGTTAGATTGGGGCAGGCTAGAGCAGGGTGGATTCATACCTCAGCTTGTCATGGTCTAATAGCTTGTGTACATAAGCTGCCTAAATTATATTAAAGCCACTTTAATTCTGCCCAGGCAGGGGCTGAATGCAGTTTAACTAAACCACTTTTAATTTGCAGCTTTAATTAATTCAGATTATCCCTGTGTAGACAAGCCCTAAAATACTAAACAGCATATTTCTTTTTTTAAACAGTTTATCTCCATGTTACCCAGGTTTGTTAATTTCACAGTGCGCCTTACCTGTCAGTTCACCTGTTAAGTAAGTGGCCATTTTGTTGAACATATCCTTACAAAGCTCATTGATATCTGCTTCTGCTGGTTCCTTAGCTTCCTCCGCTGTCTCCACAGCAGGATCCTCTAATTAGGTTATAAATGAACAGTACAGAGATAAGGGAAAGTTAGTCAAATACACACAAGATAGTAAAAACAGCACAGATCTTTTTGTTACAGTTATTTTCAACATTGGGTATACTTTTTAGATTAATAAACAATTAACCCACAAAGTTATCTGTGAAACAGCATAAAGTTGATTTAACAGCTTGATTTTAAATCAATAAATACTTTATCTATCTCAGGGGTAGAGCTCTCCAGTTTCCCTTTTTATTACAAAGACAAAAACTAACCTTGGCAAAGATTAGATGACATTAAAACAACGATTTCAGAAAAGATCTTTCAGTCTGATCATTTCTATTGGTTATGCCTACTGTCATTTTTTTCATCTTTGATCATTGATTGAGAACTGTTCTCTATGTCCGTTTCATAAGGTACTGCAACAGTCCCCTAGTCCTGTCCACTAAACTTTCCCTTCAAATCCCTTTGTAACATTCCTCCTCTTCTTCCCACAAATAATCTCTCCACTGCTTTATCTGAGTAGTTCACTTCTGCTCTGTATTTGCTTGTATTTTCCTTATATGGCTTTATCCTGAGATATGCACAAGCACCCATATCCCCAACTGACTTACTTAGGCGCTGAGGGCACTTAGCAACTCCTGGAGAGCTTGACATATTGCAGGATCAAACCCATTGGCAATATTCAGTTTGGAGCAGGGAACCAGACTTACTCTGTGTTTGGAATAGTGTGATGGTAATTTGCTGCTCTATAAGTGGTTAGTAAGCACCCATTCCTTCTGCGAATAGCTGTGATAGTCTGATGACGTGGGTTCTAGCCCACAAAAGCTTATGCCCAAATAAATTGGTTAGTCTCTAAGGTGCCACAAGTACTCCTCATTCTTTTTGTGATAGTCTTATTAGCCTGGAAAAGCTTTTCATGACAAAACCCATACGCTGCCCAGCTAAGTGAAGACATTTTCCTCTCCCTCTTGATGCTCCATCTGTCTCCTTTCAGTGTCATTGTAAGCAAGGAATATTTGCCAAATAAAGGCTGTAGCAAGTCACATGTGAGACACAGAGAGAAATGGCACCAGCTGCCCATGACAAAAGATTGGTGCCGTCACCCATTTCTGGAAGGTTTAGCGTTATGCATGACAGTGGGGTGTGTGGTGTATGGAGAATAAGAGTAACTCAGCCTAGTGAAAGACAATCAGCCAAGCCAGCACCGCAGCCCATCACCGTTGAAACAACCCCTGCTTGGTTAGGGGATGGGGACCCTGGTCTTTTGGCCACAGAGCGATGCCACCCAGTTGGCTCACACCTGCCAACAGGTGATGTGTGAACTGAGCGCTCTGGGGGTGCCCTGTTCCCGGTCACTGAGGCCAGTGGACAAGTGCGGGTCCCTCTGGGATGGGAGCCCCGGTCCCTCCTGTAGCCTGGGGCACGCCGGGGGAACCAGACCCCAACTCTACGTGGTCTCCTTGTGGGAGGGCCGAACCCCTGAGATCCCTCCTAGGGCAACAGCACCAGCCTGCCAGGGCTCCCGCTCAGGAGCCAGATACCAGCTGGGCCCAGGGCCCCCTTTGGTGGTGGGGGGACATTACCAGCGCGGCACCCGGGTGTGGGGGGAACAGCTCCCGGCCCCCAGCTTGGGGCGGGGTCTGAGGTCGGGCGGGGGCTCGGGTCTCAGGCTCCCCCCGGCCTCTCCCTTACGTTTGGCTACTTGCACCCGGGCCTCCGGTGGACCCTCAGCAGCGGCGGCGGTTGCCATGGCGACAGGCCCCTCTCCAGTAGCCAAAACCCGCTCACTTCCGCGTTCCCCTGAACTAGCCGCGCGCGGCCCCGCCCCCTTCTCCCTACTGCGCAGGCGCGGGAGCATGGCGCTTGCGCAGTGTCTCGGCTGTCGCACGTGCCCCTGCGCACGTGGGTGGCAGTTTGGGCGGAAGAGCAGTGGCGGGAGGCCAGTCTCCCAAGCAGGGGATGCTCATACCCCCCCCCGGGGGGGGGGGCAATCTTCATCCCAGCTGCTGCTAACCGTGTGACACCCCTGCCCCAGGCCCCAGCTGGGCCATCCTCACTCGCCCTTTGCTCGCAGCCTTGGCAGAGTGGCCTCCCCTCTCTCGCTGGGAGATGGGTGCTGCACAGCTGAGAGGGGCTTGGGGTAGCCCAGTGTGGACGTAGTCCTTCCACTCATAGCCTTTGCAGTTCCTATGGACAAGGCTCCGGTCCAGCACTGTCAATCAGGCTCTTTCCAGGCGACTCAGGAGCCGCTCCAGTCATTTTAAAACGACAGAAAGCTTTATTTCCATCCCTTATGGGGCTCACCTTGAAGAAAGATCCACCTTACGCTGGTGAGGGAACCATACTGCTGTCTGTGTTCCTTCAACAGTCGCTCCTGCAAGAGAGCCTGGTGGTGCCCTAATGCCCAGCTTAGATGGAGTCAGAGTTGATGTGACACTTGGTGGTGTTATAACCATCACTAAGCAGGCTCTGCTGCCCATTTTTTACCTGGCTCTTGTGACTGTTAATATGTCTGTACAGCACTTACCCCAATGCCTGATCTCAGTTGAGGCCAGAGAGTAATAGATGTAGCTATGAATGGGTTAATTAATTGCCCTGTAACACCAAAAAGTGTCTTTTTCCAGCAAACAACACATTTTAAAATGTTTTAATAATTACTTTAAAAACAAGAAGACTAATCATAAATAATTATAAGTATTAAACAACATTGTTGTAGTTATTTAAACAAACCTAGTAAACACCAATATTTGTACCAACAATTCAAAGCTACTGAGGAAGTGAAAAGCCAGGAATTGTGGTTTCAGATCTAGCAGGGGCCCTTCCTTATCTGATGGTGAAAAACAGAAGCATTTGTGTTTTGTGCTGGTAGCATAACTAGTTCCCCATTGGGGTCAACTGTGATCTTGACAAGTGCTCTCTGCCTGCCACATATGACTAGCACGTGTTTATCTTTAGGACACAAAGGGTTGGATTTGCTGCGGCACTAGCTCGATCTGTAACTCCAGTATTGCATCTAACCTGAGACAGCCCCCTCCCACAAAAGTCTCTAGGTCAAGTGAAATGGTGCTTTATACTCAAGATAACTTGCCCGTTGAGGGGGATGGGTGGGTTGAAGCTCCACTGCTGCTGGCAGCGGAGGTAGTAATGGAGCTTCTCTGTGTTGCTAACCTAATCACTCTGTGCTGCTCAAGTGCTGTTTGGTAGCATGTCTGCTCCACTGGAGCTAGGCTCACTTGAGACGAGTTAACTTAAGGCTTAGCTAAGACTGCATGACGATACACTTGGAGACACTGCTTCCCTCTATAAAAATAAACATTACCAGCATATCACACAGAGATAACAGCTTTTGCACTCTTTCCCTATAGTCAGAATAAGAAATAACTGCAGAATCTTCAGTGCTGCTATCGTAACCTTCTTGCGTGTTGCAGCCATTCACTACATTTATAGAATTAGGTGAAACATTTGTTTATTGTTGAAAAATTCCATTTCTACAATGTTAAATTCCAAAGCCCACTCTGCACTCCTGTGAGGTTGAGACCCACAGCTTGAGAAAGACCACACTAGTGGATCATGAGCCTGTTTACATTTGGCAGGTCCTACATCTCTGATATTTCTTCTTTACCTTGTGGGAGGAGAGCTGATTTTGGTATAGGGAAAGCTTCTGATCTTATGGTTCTCCAAGAGGTAAAATCTGCACCATGCCCAGTTTGCAAGCAAGGCAATTCAAAATGTTTTCTAGTCTTAAACCTTGAAGCGCCCCATAAAACAGGCCTCTATGGTGATCCAGTTGGCACTAGTAAAAACCCAATACCAGTGCAGAAAAACAGTCATTATATACCAATGATAGGCAGAATAAAGGTGATTGCCAAAATGAAATCTGGTTCATATTCATTGATATGTTTAAATATGTTTTCCTGAGAGGCTGCAGACAGTGACCACAGACTAATGAAGTTATATAAATTAGAGTACACTTTTACAGAAGTGTGTAAGAAAACATGATATTCTAACAGTTCCTTACAAATAAAATAGTCAGCAGTTCAGCTATAGACAAGGTAAAACATGTTACTTCTATGATCACATAATAGATATGTCTTGCGCTTGACAAGTGGCCACATTTTGCACATCGGGCTCAAGCCCATGCCCACTGAATCTTTCATTAGTCTTCAATGAGTATGGGCCTGACAAACTTTGCAGTTCCAAGCCCTGAGGTAAGTCACAGAGTAAAGTGATGGGTGACACTAGGTGAACTTCTTCATGAATCGGAGTTTCCCATAGGCTATCAGGAGGAAGATGGCAATCATGCAGCCTAGAGCCACTATGTTTTCCCACATGGCCCAGTTGGTCGATGCAATCCCTTGGTTGCACAGATATGTTTCACCATAACACCTGTAGGGGAACATGGGACAGACCTTAATAGTGACACTTAGCATGTTCTGCCAGAGATTTCCAAGTACTTTACAAAGGTGGCTACTGTTATTTCTGTGCTGCAGAGACATTTTCTCCCCAAACAGAGACACTGAGGCTTATCCAGAGTCACACAGTGGGTCAGTAGCAGAGTTGGGATACAACCCCAGGTCTTCTGACTCCCACTTTTCCTATTCTCTAGACCACTTTGCCTCCTTTAATGGCTTCAACATACCAGCAATACCTAATGTGTCAGCACAGTGACCCTTTAACCATCACATCTCACCGAATCCAGGGTCAAAACAGTTAAGGCTGGTACCATATCTTTTTATACTCTGACTCATTTGGGTTAAAGTGTCCTACTGTGAGGTCATATAGCCTGTTCTTCTGCATCATGCCAGGGATGATTTCATTCTTCCTAGACCATCTCAGATGGGCACCTTTTAACCTCCCTGTTGTTGTTGATGTACCCCATTTTGGGATAATGTTAAGATTATTTTTTTTAAAAAATATCCTTTTTAAAGATAAGCCATGGCAGGCTACCAAAACTAAATTTCAGATAGGCAAAGTCCATTTGGACGTGTTGTTATTCGTCTTTCTTAGGGCGCGGTTTCAGGCCAGCAGTCTACAGTTCCCCCCTGAATTATATTCGCTAAAATTGCTCAGTCTCAAATAAGCCCCCCCAAATGTACAGAGGTTAGTGCCCTCCGATGCTTCCTTGAGAAAGCTGGCTGATGAGCAGCTACTTTCAGGAGCAGTATAGTGACCCCAAACTAATGGCTGTAGAAACTCCACCCTCAGGAAACTCATTCCCACTGAGGCCCAAGAACCGTTGTGAGCCAGAGACTTACGGTTCTCCAAATTGTGCAGCATTGGTGGAGCAATCAGCTGCAATCCCGGGGGATGCGGTGATATTCTGGAGGTTCTCACCACAGAAGTAAAGGTCTCTAAATTCATTGACTTGCAAGGCCTGTGGAGGAAAGCAGACACCACAATGTAAAATACTGCAACATAATCATCCTGCTACACTGAGTAAATATTTGGCTTTGGGTGAAAACATCCCCTAGGGGCTGCACCCTGATGA
The DNA here is from genome assembly GCA_007922305.1 of Dermatemys mawii. NCBI lineage: Eukaryota > Metazoa > Chordata > Testudines > Dermatemydidae > Dermatemys > Dermatemys mawii. The sequence continues at coordinate 48,086,625 of ML677335.1, read as the reverse complement.
GGTGCAAAGTCCCCCAATGACCTTGAGAGCTATGCAATGGGAGATTTTAACTCATGGTAGGGCCACCTCAGTTGAGCAGGTCAAAGGGCAGGGACCAGTAGAAGAGCAGTATCTGATCTTCCTGCCTGGTGGTTGATTGATAGGCCAAAAACCTATCCTCTGGGGAGAAAAAAAGTTAAGTTACTGTGCCACAGCAAGGGAGCCATTCTAGCAAACAGCATGATAGACTGGGACGGCAGAGTGTTGTTATAGCCCTAAGCGACACCTGATGATGCAGGAAGGATATTCAGATTTGGGTGAAAAGCTACATATATTGGGTGTGTCTCTTCCCTGTGACTAATTACGCCTGGCAAACATGCAGAATTTGCTTCTCAAATCAGATCGCTAGTTCAAATCCAATGTAAGTAGGTAATGTCCGACTGGAACGGCCACGATTTTCAGTAGTGGCTAGTGATTCTGGGTACCTGATGTGAGATACCTTAAAGTGCTTGGCATCTGCCCTCTGAAAGTCAGGCCCCCCTCAAGTCTCTCACATTAAGCACCCAAACTGAGGGACCCAAAATTACTCATCACTTTTGAAAACCTTGGCTATTGTTACAGGGTACTCGGAGTCCCGTAGGAATGAGGCACACACACAGCTGCTGAATAAAAGTAGTGAGTTTATTGAAGGCAAAAATGACACACTCGCAACGGGGGCTCCCTTCTTGCTGCCACTGAGATGGGGAAAGCCCGACGCACTGGAGCAATGCTCGGGATGAAGCCCACTGCGAGTGGGAACACAGGCAGAGAAATAACAGGAACATTTACATCTCATACATACCTCATGAATAACTAATACCTTGTTTCTATCTTGTTAGTATTACATAATGCAAGCAGATGTCTCATTAGTATTGCACAAGGCGAGCAGGCAATGAGAACCGGAGAGCACTGGTATGCAAAGTATGTAATAACAAAGCAGCACCCGATAACAGAATTGTGACCGGTAAATACCCTTTCTTTCCCTGGAGTCAAGGGGCAGAGCACTCCTAACTGCCCACCGTTACAATTTCTTCCGGCCTCCTACAGCTATTGACCTCTGAGAAGGTGTCTGAGGTTCTACATGAACAGGACTGGGTGTTCCAGTTTGGTTCTCAGTGGAAGAAAAGAGGGTGTGGTGGCTAGGGCACTAGCACGGGATGGTACCACTGCCCAGCCTCCCAGGGAAAACACATTAAAGATGATGTGGTGCTCAGACACTGGTGTAATGGGTGTTGTACAAACAACATAGATAGATGTCCACATCACATAAGGTGTCACCACACATTGTCCACTGCCCTGGCAGTTTCTTCTGTTCAGCCATATACTACTGAACTCTCTCTCTCCCATAGACACTGTCTTTCCACACTAGGGGCTAAGGCCAGGGATGGGTAGCAGGATAGGGTGATTTGCCCTGCTGCTGCCCATGTGATACCTATTTAGTGGCTCAGTAGAGGAGTTCATTCCCCAGAGCTTCCAACCCAACACCTTTCATGAGACTATATTAACTCATAAGTTAATTAAAAAGAGAGTCCTAAGGAATTATTTTCAAAATAACTTTATTCACCTTAAAAACCTCTCCAGGAAGCGACACTCTGAGCACTTTATTCATTTCAGAATAACATTTTCTACTCACCGTGAGACCGTATCTGGGGATGCTGAAGTATTTGAGCCAGTTCAGCCATCCCATCACAGAAGGAAGGTTCACCAACAGGCCAGAAAAGATCTGAAACGACAGACAGAAAGAGGTTGTCATGCGTTCACACACTGACACAAATTCATACAATTTTAGGCCTTGGCAATACACACGAGTTGTGTCACTTTAACTATACCAATATAGTTAAAACAACACTGCTTCCTCTAGGGTGGATGCAGTTGTACTGGTATAAGTGTGCCTTATACTGGTTATTCCCCTTCCTGTCTTGGAAAACTGCACTTGTGTGCCAATCAAACTGCACCCACGCTTCAGGCTGTACCTGTAGAACTATAGGAGTTAAAAACCCATCACCCCCATCTTAAACTATCGCTCGCTTGGTAGAACTCACCCAAACCTTGAAGAAATGTATTCAAGGAAGAAACTTGTTAATGGCGAATGACAAAAGCAAACCAGAGCAAAAGCATAATTGTGTGTGTGTGGGGGCGGGGGGTGACCGTCCCCATTCCTCAGACTATGTGAAGCATTCAGCACAACAAAATACATCCCTTTACAGCTTATGTCAAGGTCTTTTCCCCATGACTTGGCACAATGCTGTTTATCCAGGCTACCTGCAGTGCAGGGAAGAGGGGTTTGTTTTTAAACTCCCTTGGCGGAGATTGTTAAAGTAATCATGAAAAATATTTACTTCTATTTGAGACAACAGATTTTGTTGTAAGCGGGGTTGTCTTTGCAGGCTTTGGAGGCATTGCAATTGCCATTGGTGAATATGGCTCCTGGCAAGCAGTAAAAGGAGCACGGTTCTCTCAGCCCAGTCCTCGTTATGCACATGCTCACATCACAGAGCCGCGAGCCTCGGTAGCTTTCTTTGCCTAAAGGAAGGCTATTGACCGTGTGCACTGGTAGAGCTATTTGATGGGCCAGGACTGGAAAAGCAGGGGAAGTTGTGGATCAGCAGAATTGCACTGGTATGGTGTGCTTGGGACTAGACAAGCAGGGAGCAAAGCGGGTCAGAGTTAAGGTACATTGTACCTTAGTGGAAGGCCCAGGATCGGACTAACTAAAAGTGTAACAGCAGGTTAGGATGCGGTACACTGGCGGCAGGACAGGATGGGAATAGCAGAGTGTGCACAGGCAGAGCTATGTTGGGCCTGACAGTGTGGGCAAGAGGTACTGCAAGTCAGTGCTGAGGCCCACGGGCATTTTGCAGCATGAGGTGGAAGTCTAGGACTGGAATAGTTGCAGGAGCTGCAGGGCAAAACTAATGTGCCCTGGAAGAGTTGTATGTGTGATCTCGGACCGCAGTGACAGGGGGTGCTGGATGTCAGGATGGAGATGCACCGTGCACGGGCAAGGGCCAAGACTCTCAGAGCTTCCCCACCCCTGTTCATTCCTCACTTCCATTAGTGCTCAATCCATCCACCTCTGCCTTCCATGCAACCCCTCCCCCAACCCCGCACACAATACTCACAAGCATGAAGACAAAGCAAATAGTGATGAACAGATTGGCAATGGCCACCACATTCATCCCAGCGCTGATAGCCAGAGACATGGCCGTGGCTGAGTAGGACACTAGCACCAGTGTCAGCATGAAGAAAAAGAACCGTCCTGCTACTGCCTGATAGCCTGTCAAAACAGCAAGAGACGGACAGGTCCGGTGAACTGCTGGGTTACAAAACCGGGGCAGCTGCCCTCGGATCCCCGTCCATAGTAGTAAGACACTTGCTCAGGCAAGGAGCAACAGGGTTTAGAGTTGGCTGCAATGAAGCAGAAGCCAGATGGCCAAGAATTCAGCATTTGAAAACTGAAAAGTAATTTACTGGGAGTCGGTAGCCAGCTTCACTCTGCAATCCTGCACCTGGCTGGCCTTTTTCTAGCATGATTTCCAGCTAGATTTCACCCCATGAATTGTTCCTGTATATCAGACTGCATTTAACAGCCTCCAAACACACACACAGTTCAGACTGTGCAGAGATGCTGGAGGCACTACCTTTCTCTTCTTTTAAAACCATTTGTGTGACTTAGCTGTAGAAATTAAGCATGGGTGACTCACATTCAAGACATCAAAGGTATTTATGCAAGAACAAAGCAAGGGAGGAGGGGCGGTTAAGTGAACGTATCAATTCTTTACCAATCATCCAGTAACTTATGCATGAAAAGATAATGGCTGGAAGAGTTCTCATGGGCAAAAGGTCTCCAATTATCAAGGCAATGAAGTATGCGGACACTCGGTAGTACCCACTGGTGTACTGATGGCTGTGAAGACAGGAACACAGGTTATTGTACATGTTTAGAGGTTATCAATAGGGATCAGAACTACATTCAGCAAGGTCTATCTGCTATTTATTAAAAAGACATCTGTAACGTCAGGATAACTGGGTTCTATTCTTAGCTCTGCCACTGACTCACTATTCAACCTTGAGCAAGTTGCTTACCTTTCTGTGCCTCATTTTCCCAATCCATAAAGTGGGGACGACAATACTGATCTGCCCCTACAGGGCTGTCATAAGAGAGCTTCCTTATGCTCTGTAAAGGGTTTAGAGATCCCTCAGTGGAAGGCACTATAGTAGTGTGAAGCATTACTATACTGAAAAAGGCCCCCACGCCCAAAGGGAATGGACCTGAACACTGCACAGCTGGAAGATCCAAAGGCTGGTTCTCACTGGAAGAGGACTGATTTGAAAGCTTCCCTGGCTAACTCTGAAAATCTGTCTCCAAGTGGAAGTGGAAGGCTCAAAAATTGGGACTCACTTCTAGGCCACTGACTCAAATCCAACCCAGGTCGTGACCACAAGTCGTTTGCTGGGCCAGGTGAAATGAGTTGGTTTCAGGTCAGTTACCAAGGCCAAGGTGCCCGGGTCGCCAATGGCACTTATTGGAGCCTGCGCTGTCAGCCTTTGTAGACAGGCCAAGCAATGGTTAAGCTGTGGAAGCTGAACTCTGACATCCTTAGAGTGATTTCTAGGGGATATTTCTGGCAGAAGTCAGCCTGAGGGAAGCTGGCAGTGCTGCTGCTGAGGCTGTAGTGGGGAGAGGCGGATGCGTTCAGGGGCTGTCATGCCAGTGCCCTATGGAGGAACTGCATACACTCTTCAGAGGTATTTATGTGACAGCCGCCATCTTGTCAACACAGCGGAGATTGATCGAGCGACCTTCACAGCTAAAAGTAGGAGTTACTACAGCTTGAGCCAAGGCGCTGTAGCTGAGAGCTGTAACAACTCATACCCTGTGTGGATAGGCACAGAGGGGGATCTGTAACATACACGTTCCAGTAGGTTACAGTCGCATTTCAGAGAGAGATTCCCAGTTACCCCTCTAGGGCTAGCTTTAAACCACATTTGCATTACTGCTGTGGTGCAAAGGGGACTTCACAGGGGCCAAAGATCTGATGCTCACTGATGTGGAAGCTATTCTTTGAGTCTTATTTCCTATCTATGTAGGTGGGATCACCTTGCTCACAGTTCAGGCGTCCTTACAAGGCTGGGCCTCAATGCTAAGCCATTATGGGTAGGAGTGATGGATTCTGCCTAAAAGGCCCTGCCCCCCCATCGCCCCGCCCCTCCTCTTTCCCCTGAGGCCCTGTCCCCTGGCCAAGCTGGAAGCCAGATCCTGGCTGGGGAGCCCGGTCTCCTCCACCTGCCCAGAGTAGAGGGACCTGAGAGCAGCTCCTGACCCATGTCCAGGGCAGGTGGAGGGTCCGTGGCTTCCCACAGCTGCCTGTGAGGCTCTTACTCCAATCCAGCTCCGGCTTCCAGCCTGACTGGGCGGTAGAGCCTCGGGGGCTGAAGAGGTGCAGCCCGGCCATTGTAAGAGCCGCTTGGACAGCTATGGGGAGCTGTGGACCATCCACCTGCCCTGGACGGGAGGCCCAGGAGGTGGGAACACAGGCCAGAGGCTGCTTTTGGCCCTCCACTCCCCTGGGCAGGTGGAGGGTCTGCAGCTCCCCAGGAGCTGTTCTTACCTGGGCCATACTCCAGCTTCTGGCCTGGCTAGGGGGTAGAAAAGAGCAGGTGCAGTGGGCGGGCCTGGCCAAAAAGTGGGAGGGCCATGGCCCCTTGGTCCCCCCAGTCTGATGCCCGATTATGAGTTGTCTTATCTCTTGAGCACTCCTGTGCAGCTTCCCCAAATTCTGCTCCCACCCGCACCCCGCTGAGCTTGGGCTCTGGGTTCTCTCTGTACCATCCCAGGTTCCTAAAACAGAGCAGGGTCCCTATTTCAGTGGCACCATCTTTGTTAGCAACGAGGGCCGGCCCACAGCATTTTGGCACCCGAGGCAGGGAGCTCAAATGATGCGCCCATGTCCCCTCGCTTGGGCCAAAACTTTGAAAGGTCTCAATTCTGCCTTCTTCCTGTTCTACTCTCTCTTCTACCCCAATCAAGGAGAACTAACAACTTAAAATGCCTTGTTCAAAAATTTTAAGTAACACTTAACTCTCAAACGCCTGAACAGCAACAGTAACTTTTCTTGTCTGCACAGTAAACACTGATATTTTTATCTGTTTGAATAATCAAAGTGGTGCTTTCCGTGCCTTCTTGGTTGCAAAGATTTGAACTGCTTCCTGAAGGTCCACAGTCTGAGCCAGCTCATGCTCTATTATTGAAATGGTTGCAAGGCCAACCAGCCTCTCCTGTGTCACTGTGGAGCGTAGATGTGTTTTTACTATTAACTTCAGTTGGAAATACTGTGTTCTCCACAGGTAACTGTTACAGGAAGTTTTAGAAGTATGTGAAGAGCAACAAAGCATTTGGAAAGGGGGTGATCATCTTATCTGTGCACAAACATTCCCAGAACAGCTTTTGGAGCTGATCCTGCTGAAAGCCTCACTCTTAAAATGGCTTTCAGTTCATCACCTAAATGACTTGCATCAATATAGCGCATGTTATCATGTGTCAACACCGTCTCTAATATCCTGCATTGCTGGTATAGGTCTTCTTCAGACACAGTGAGGAGTTCTGGAATATCACACAACATCCCAAATATACTACTGTGTTCCTTGAGCTGCATGAAGCGTTCTTCAACTGAGTGTATTGCACAATCTAGCATCTAATTAAAGAATTCAACTTTGAATTGCTGTTTGGAGTCTCTTACGGGATTATCCCATGCCTCGTAATCAAAATGTCTTCTTTGGTGACTCTTGTATTCTTGAATGGGTGGGAAAATAGCTTCAGTGTGAATTTCCTCTGTCAACTTCTGTGCACTCTTCAGAACATTTTGAAATCCCTCATCTGATCGATAAGACTGTAGGTTTGATTTTGCTTTGTCCAGTGGTTCCATTGCTCCAGATATATCAAGATCAACACCTTGGAGTCTCTTGCTTACAACATTTATTTCAAACAGTACATCATGCCACAACACTAAGCCACACAGAAATTTGAAGTTATGTATGTTTCTGGTGATTTCATTTCCCTCTGACACTGTTCTCCCACAAATAGCTCCTGTCACAGCACTATCCTGCATAATGGCAACTATGGCATCATCTATCTTCCCAATATGGTGTTTGATAGGCTTTATCGCCTCCACTTGACTTTCCCATTGTGTGGCACTCAGTGGTTTCAGTGTCAGAGAGGACGTTCCCAGATGTTGCTTCAAAATTTGCCATTGATGAGTTGATGCAGAGAAAAATCCATGGATGCTTTGAATTACAATTAAAAAATTCAGCAGTCTCACTAGAAGCTAATGCTGCATCAGTAACCACCAGATTCAATGAATGAGAACTGCATGGGACAAAAAAAGCTTGAGGGTTTAACTCTGGGATCTGTGTCTGCACTCCTCTGTTCTTTCCTCTCATGCTGGCACCATTATCATAGCCCTGACCTCTCAAGTCAGCTATCGCAATTCGCATATCTTCCAGCTTTTTAAGAAGCACATTTGTCATACCAGCTCCTGTAGTATCATCAATAAATTCTAGAAAATGCTCTCTGACAGTCACCATTGCAGGGGCATTTTCACTAGGTTCTGTTGTTGTTACAAAACGCACCATTAAAGTCATTTGTTCCATATGGCTGATGCCAGGTGTGCAGTCCAGAATAACAGAGTAATATCTTGCTGACTTCAGATCTGTCACAATGTTCTGTTTGATTTTTGTTGCCAGTAACTGTATAATCTCATTTGAATTGTTTTTCCAAGGTAGTGGTGTGTGAACATTTCTTGGCTGGTGACTCTTCTTAGATGGTCCTGGAATACAGCATCAAACTCAGCCATCAGCTCCACAATTTTAAGGAAGTTTCCATTGTTTGGCACATACAGCTGATCTGAAGTGCCATGCAGTGCTAGGTTTTGGGTAGCAAACATTCTCACAATGGCAATGAGCCTTTTCTGAACATTTTGCCAGTAAAGAGACTCTGATGCAATCTTCTCTTGATACTGATCATCTCTAGCGGCCTTTAAACTTAGTCTCATCTCAAACTCTTTGCACCTATGGATAGTCCGTGATTCTATGAATGCTCTCTGGTGATTTGCTGGCTTCTCATGGCATACCAGATTTCTAGCCAGATTTTCCAGTCCTTAGTTCCTGTAGAACCCAATGTGGCTGGAACATTAGACTGGAAGACTTTGCAACAAAAACAATATGCAGCATTCTGGATTTTTGAGTACATGAGCCATGACCTCTACACTTTGTCACCATTGGGGATTTCATGCCAGTAACGTGTTGGATGGAAACTTCTATTTTCATTGTCCTTGGGGAACACAAAGTTTTTCACTTGCTGTGGCCATGCAGTACAAGGAAGTCCCTCAGGCTATTGCTCAAGTGGGTCCACAGTCCTTAAGGAACTAAACTCAGCAGCAGCTGTTTCTTGCACTTCCACCACACTCTTCTCTGATCTACACTTTTCTTCAGGAATGTGCAGGTTACATCCATTTGAGATGGAGATATGAATGCTGCAGTAGCTGCCAGGTCACCTGCACTCTGACTAACTGGAAGATCAGGCATCTCCTCACCACTCCTGCTCACTCACATCCTCACTGGGGCCGGCAGGCTCTCCATGAACATTGGTGTCTACGTATCTCAGGAGAGCTCCTTCCGGCTTAGATAGAAAAGCTTCCTTTGCTTGCTTGCTTTTTTTGAATGCTGCCCCAGAGGGGCGTTTTCTTCTTCCACTCATAACTGCTGTTCTGTGCCAGATATAGTGGCTCTCAACACTCAATAGAAGGGGACAAATAAGCAGGCTGGTATCAGGGCCTGAGTGAGGGAAGATATCAGCGTCTTCACGGCCCAACTGGCTCCTACTACTTCAGTTGACTGCCTGTTCTCCTCAAGTGGGTTCAGGGAAGCAGCAGGAAACAGGAAGCTCCCTGAGAAGCTGGTGTTAATCAGTCCAGGCTCCTGAGGGTGCTAGAGAGGCACATAAGAGGCTACTCCTCCTCTCTCTCCCTGCAGCTCCTGCTGCTTTCTGTTATTCCCTCTCACCTTTTCTCCTGCCTGCCTGTTCTGTCTCTTGTGCCTTCCTCCAGCCCAGCACTCCATTCTCTCTGTGCATCTAGAGCAGTTGTGCATCTAGACACAATTTTCTACACTCTGGGTCCTAGTGGTGGCCCCCATAGTCTGGCACCTGAGGAGGTCACCTCAGCACATCTCATGGTAAGCAACAGAGGTTGCTGAGGAGAAGCAAAGCCTCAAAGTCAGGTCCTGGCAGGTGAAACCTGTTTCAAGTAGTCTGTCAAAATTCCTACTCTGCACCCTAAATTCTGATAAAGAAATTATTGTGGGAGGGCTGCTACTTACATAAACAATTTCTTGTCCTTTATAAACAGCTCAATCGCTGATACGCTGGAAAAGCACTGGTTCGTGGTTACGAAAAACAAGGATCCGACCCTAGAATACAAATCAAAACAGCTGAAGACCAAGGCACAGGCCAAAATCTCCAATACCCGAAACCTTATCCAGGATTACAGCAGCTAGAGATGCCAAAAGCCTATTACATCATCAAGGCATTCCTCTGCTAACACAGTACAGTTCCCTGACACAGGAGGTATCAGAGAGACCCGGTGACATGGTAATATATGTTACTGGACTAATATTGCACGCAGGAGCTATCAGATACTTAACTGATACCACCTGTGGCTGTTTCTGCCTCTTCTTGTCTCCTTCGTATTCCATGTGGGAATACTCCTGGGACTGATGGGACAGCTGCTGTTTCAGCAACTATAGCAATGCCCGACCTCGAGCACCAAAAGCTAGGACGTCAAACCCTGTTCACCCCTCTGGATCTGAATGTAGCCCAAGGACCCGATGCCTCCCCACTGCTGAAATGTGTCAGAGATTGACCCAAAATAAACGGGACCCTTCTTCAAGCCTTACCGATTCTGAATGCCACTTTGGTCTAGTTTTACTCCGAAAAAGATGGCCCCCACAATCAGGGCTAGGATGATGGTCACTGCAATCTGGAGGCGCAAAGAAAAAGGAATTGTGCAAAGGGAAGAACAGGGAGGAGGCTGCCGGATAGAACACAACTCATAAGAGCGACGTACAGGACCCAAAATTCACATTTGTCTCACGTTTTGAGACAGTGTTTGGATATAAACAAAGATACTGTGCCAAATTCTCATCAGTTACCCCTGGAACAAGCCTAAAAGCCTTGACCACATGCCTCCCCGAAGAAAAGGAATCACATGAGCCAAAGTAACAGCCCATCATCATTAACCCTAAACAGGACAGAGAATTAACAGCACACTCAAAATTCAAGGCAGTGACTTCATCCCCAGTGGGATGGGGAACTGACCATTTCCCAGACAGCCATCACTGTACTTGTACAGAACCAAGGCTGGGATCTTTAATGGTGCCTAAGTGGGTTGGGTGCCCATTGTCTATGAAGGGTGCCTAGTTCCCTTAGGAACTGGAAAATTCCAGCCTTATTTTGACAGGTGCTTTATAAATATCAATAAACATAATGGGATTTGGAGTTCTCTGCTTCTACATCACTGCTTGGCCTCCAGTCCTGGTCAGCAGGGAGCAAAAGTCATTCAGTAGCTCATGTGAAATTCTGTTTCTTAATGGACACGTGGCCTAGAGATGTCTATAGGAGTCCCAGAAATGTTCTGAGAAGAACTCAGCCCACTGTCTCCCTGTGCTGGATCCTGCTTGCTGCTCATTTGCTTAGGGTTAAATAGTGCTTTTAGTCACAGCCCCTGTCTTTCAGGGTGGTGTAATTTGTATGGAGCAAAGACACTGTACTTCGGAGACACACAAGGAGTCCCAGTTCCTCATCTGCCTCTGCCTTGCTCTGGAAGCATTTACCAGCCATTCAGCTCAGCCAGTTGGCTACGGGGTCTGCTGCGATGTCTACTAAAGACCTGGAGTTTCACTTAGGTCAGCAGCCAGCCATCAGGCAGTCACGATCTCTTGCCCCTGCTGACCAGGGCTGGATTCAAATCAGTGATCTAGCGGGGACGGTGATACCACAGCAAGGAGCCTGACAGGATCACTGCAGAGTCAGACTGGAGTGGTCCTGCCCAGCAGCAGTGTCTCACCTGTGCCACAGACGCCTGAGGGTTTCTGATGAGGTTTTTGAATGCACGCTGGGACACCCAGTAGAGCTGGGTGAAGAAGTCATTTGCATATGTGACCTCATTCACGTGCCTCGACTTCCCCTGCTCATTCTGCATTCTCTGCTCCACTTTCTTCAGCTCTTCCCTCGTGTCCCGATATTGGCTGGAATTCAGGTACTGCTGGTGCAGAGTCTCCACTACGCTCTTGTCCACATTCTGCTCTTCATCACTGATTACCCCTAGAGTAAAGGGCCCAAGACAGGATTCAGCATGACTGGTCCAGTCTCCCATCTTAAATCTAGCACCGCTGGCTCAGTGGGATCTCACTATGCAATCCCTGGTCATGAAGAACCCATGAAATCTTTAGCTGACCAGGTTTTGGGATCAATGTGGGAACTTCCCATTGGGTTTGCTCCAGGTTCCTTATTCATGGAGCCTACTAAAGAGACTGCTGGCCGGCATTGCAGACCAGTGCCCAGGTCTTCAAAGAGATTTAGGTGCCTAACTCTCAACATAATGAATCAGTAGGTGTTAGGAGCCTAAATCCCTTTGAGGATCTGGGCCCAAGTGACAGCACTCTAGCTACCCAAGCGCTTTAAAGATGGCTGGCACTTTCTTCAATGGGTGGAGGAGCCCAAATGTGCACCCTCTACAGAGATACTCTGGGCAATAGGGTCTATGTTGCATGGCCATACAACAAACTTGTTGTACTAAACAGTGCTGCACACTGCACATCCATACATGGCTACAGAAAAAGGCAGTGTTTGATCATAAATCAACGCTGGCTGGTTTGTGTATATTGCTTCCTTGGAGGACAAGCACTGTTCTCTAGTGTTCAGAGCACAGGACTAGGGGTCAGGTCGTCTGGGTGCTGCTCCCAGCTCTCTGGCTGTCTCAAGGTTTTACACTGCTGCCCATCACCGTACTATCTGAGCGCCTGCCATATAAAACCAACAGCAATTACCAACATCCCTAATGAATTTCAGGGAGTCTGGCACTGCTCCCTTTTCAGGGTCAGAACTCTGCTTGGGATTGAGTGTTAGTTTGTCTCTGCTACCAGTTACCTGGGTGACCATGGGGAAGTCACTTCATCTAACTCCATGACTCAATTTTTTCCCATTGTAAAACAGGGTTGATAGTACAAAGCCACCTTTTCAAAGCATTTTCAGAGCCTGATGGCTCCTGCTGAAAGGTGCTATATGTGAGGGCAAAATACGGGTAGGAAAATACAACAAAATGCTCACTCACTATGAGAAATCAACAAAACAAAAAACTACACTCAGTACCTGCAACTTCCCCTGCGATCTGGCCAAGGCCTGCTGTCCCATTCATTGGCTTACCTCCTCCAGTCCCTTCGTTGTCCAGGCTCCTCTGATCACCTTTGCTTGCCGCCACGGCAGTGGAGTCACCGTTTATCACGTCGAGGAAGAAATCAGCCGGGTTGTTGAAGGGCTCGCATTGATACCCTGTAACGATAGCAAGCAGAACACATTCATGTTTTAGACACTGCTTGGTAAGGACCAGTTATAAGAACACTCCCTCCTCCCCCGGCCTCTTTCACACAAGTCTTTTTGGGTGCTTTGGAAGCACTGACTAATCATAGCACTGCTGCGGGGATGGAGGGTTACCCTTTGTTTTACAGGTGGGGAAACTGAGGCATATCCATAAGTTCAGTCCACAATTTTGACAAGTCTGCATTGATTTTGGGTGCTTAACTAGAGACACCTTGGGACTAACTAGACCTGCAGCTCCCTCTGCCTTGAACTGAGCTGAGGGTGCTCAGCCTTTCTGAAAGCCAAGCTCAGGGTGTTTCCTATTGGGCACCCAATGCTCTGCAGGGCTGGACTGCAATGGTGCCTACTTGGCCCATGGGGCAATAAGACCCCTCCATGTCACCTCTGCTCTGCTGGGGACTCTGGCCACAGGTGGGGAGAGCAGGGCTGCTTGTCCAGCAGCAAGTGAGTGGGTGGGTGAGGAGGGGACTGAGAAGACACAGTAACACTGGTCCTCCGTCCCCCACCACTCTCTGGCCAGAAGGGAGTAAGCTGTGCACCCACACAATGAAATATTCTCCTGAGCAAGGAGATAGGAAGAGTGACAGGGTAGAATGTAAGGTTACAGCACAGTGACAGTGGCAGAGAGAGAGGAATAGAACCCAGGAATCCACACCACACTCTCCATTATCCACCAAAACAGGGTTCCCACGGTGTAGTCATTACCCTGCTAACACAGGTGTAAGTGTTAACACCAACAGTCCCCGGTTGTCAGTGGGTGGGAATCAGACCTGGGACCTCTTGAGCTAAATGCATGATCCTCTACTGCATGAGCTAAAAGCCACGTGGCCCTTCTCTGATGCTGTAGAGCAGACTCATTAATCTCTCTCTCTAAGTGGTCTCAGTGCCACTAAATGGGACAGAACACCACCCCCAGGAGGTGTGGGGGTTACGCAGGCACCAACCATAGCGCTTTTCACCCTTTGTAAAAAATACTCTCTTGCACATGATCTTCCCTGCCAGTTTCCCCACCTTCTCAGCAGCCTTCAGACTTGTGGGCCCTGCACCCAGATCCCCGGTGGTCCACAGACCTCAGCGTGAGCCCCACTGAGATAACCCTGCCCGGGATGCACATAGCCACCTAACTGTCCTGACCTTGTCATTTGTTTACTGAGCTTCTAAGTGTCTGGGAGCCTGCTGTCAGCCATTACTTTCGAGGCAGAGTGGATACAATGAGCTCCGAAGGGGGGAAATACACTGAGCTCTCATGAAGACCTGTCTTTTGTTCTTTTTTGCTTTTCTTAATCTACATAAAACTCATTTAGATTGGAAACATGAGGCTGCTTTTAGTGTCTGGAAAATGCAACAATGGACTAAACGCAGTTGGAGCTGATCCATTGCTATTAAGGATCAGACACTAAGCAATTAAAATAATTTGTTACCTTATCTCTTGCCTTGTTTTGAGATGTAAGCACTAGAATATAACAGGAATTAGCATTATTGCACTTGCACTGCAGACTTACCGATAGAACGAAAATATTTCAGGGCTTGCTTAGCCGGACCATGATACAGCACCTTTCCCAAAGCCAACAACGTCAGGCTGTCAAAGAGCTTGAAGATGGAATAACGGGGCTGGTGGATGGAGAAAATGATGGTCCGACCTCTTCTTGAAAGCCTAGGATGGGAGCAAAGAGTCCAAATCTCAACTGCACCCATTGTTTGCAATAGAGAATGGATCACTTGATGATTTCCTGCTCTGTTCATTTCCTCTGAAGCAACCTGGCATTGGCCACTGTTGGACGACAGGATACTAGGCTAGATGGACCTCTGGTCTGACCCAGTATGTCTGTTCTCATATACATGTTTCAGAGTGTCTGGTCATTCAAGGATATTTTTCTTAGCTACGATTTTAGCCTAGTCTACCCACACCACTATTACCTAGTTTTCCTTTGAACTAAGTTTGCTGGAAGCCCTTTCACTAAGTGAATGAGTGTTGAAGAAAGTGCCCAACTGACAGCCTCGAAGCCCCATAGCATGGGCAGCAGCTGGGAAAGCTTCTCCTACAGTGCCTAGCCAACAAGCTGCAAGTCTAAGGGTATGTCTACGCAGCATCACGGGGGAGTGATTGATCTATCAGGGATCAATTTATCACGTCTAGTGTAGATGCGATAAATAGATTCTTGAGTGCGCTCCCCGTTGACTCCTGTACTCCACCTCGGCGAGAGGCGGAAGCGGAGTCGATGGGGGAGCAACAGCAATTGACTCACCGCCGTGTGGACAGCCAGGTAAGTCAACCTAAGATACACAGACTTCAGCTACGCTATTCACACAGCTGAAGTTGCATATCTTAGGTCGACCCTCCCTCCCAGTATAAAACAGGCCTAAGAGGGAGGGAGTCTGGTGGAATGAGAGATTGAGTACCCTTTCTGGAGTGGTTGTTATAGACAATTTGGCCCTATCTACACCCAGCAGTCAGTTCATTTCCAGCCTCAGTTACGAGAGACCAAAAGAAACCTGTTATCAGCACGGTTCATTTTCCTAATGTAGGGAGTAGGTCTGGGCAAAACTTTTTGTACAAAACTTTTTTCGGTCCAGAACTGCAGATTTGGTGACACCAAAACATTTCATATCCATTTCACTAGACTGTTTTGACCCAAAAGACCTAATATATATATTTTTTAAAATTAGAACTCTTTGACTTTTGTGAAACAAAATGTTTTGATTTTTTTGGTTTGAAGTGATTTCTTTTGTTCCAAAATTTCCTTTCGTTTTATTAAAACACAAACCAGTCAAAACTGAAATTCAACTTTTCGATTTTGTCGAGACAAAGTGGCTCATTCAACCCAAGAGGATTTGGAATTTTTTGAATTTCCATTCATGGTAAATTTTTGAAAAAATTCATTTTTGGTGAGACCCAAAACAAATGTTATTGTTACTTCTTGGAATTGCCAAAGAAACTGAAAAAGTGACCATCAGCCAGCTCTAGTCACTCTGAGTGACAGCTAAGAAGCGATTAGACCACGAGGACTGAGCTCTCAAATACTCCCTGCTCCAGAGGTGAGCTCTCTGGGATAGAGCCGGGGTACACTGGTTGCAGTGGGAAGCTGGCAATGGGACTGTCCACACTGTGGCAAAGTCCATACTGTCAATGGGCTTTGGATGAGGCCCTGAGAAAGAGACTGTCAGGCCAGCCTCTTTCAAAGATCAGGAAGCCATTGGTTTAGATGAGCACAGAAGCATTAGTGTTAGACAATAAACCCCTGCAGCGCCTACCTCTTCAGGAGGATGAGCACCGCGTTGGCCGTACTAGAGTCCAGGCCAGTGGTGGGTTCGTCCAGGAACAGGACTGGGGGCTCCGTGATGAGCTCCATGCCGATGTTGGTTCTCTTCCGCTCCCCGCCTGACACTCCTCGGATTAATTCCGTTCCTACCTACAGCAAAGAGTTTTGTGTTTGGTGCCGGGCTTTCCCTGGCAAGCAGTCCCATTAACAACCAGAGGACTAGCCATGCCTGCAAGCGCTAGGCCAATCCATGCTTGCTGGATCGTGCCCTCAGGAGACACCATAGGGACAGTGTGGAGATTACATACAGGAGCAAATATTTCAAATACAAGTTGTTCTGCTGGCTAAAGGCAGCCTGATGGGGCAAGGATGGATTCACCCCGTTGCCTTTTCCACTGTGAGTGCTCAGCTACCACAGCAATGGGCCTGGCATAAGGGCCTGAGTAGACCAGAGGGGACAATGATGACGCCTCAGCTGAGATGGTCACCTTGGGCCCTTCTGATCCCTCAAGAGTTTTAGCATCGTGACCCCGACTTCCTTACATTGTACCGCAAAGGCAGGAAGTGGCTGGCAAAGGAGAAGAGCCCTGTGATTTGGGGAGCTGTAGGAAGAGTTCTTTCCCTGTTCCTACATAGCACACACACGCTGGATATGGTCCAAGCTGCCCCAACAAAGCTAAAGCTGCCTTCAGGGGGTTCAGCTGCTCCTACTGTCTTCTCTGCAGGATCCCTCCTAGCCTAGTTTTCTCTGCTTCAGAGAGACACACAAACCCTTTCATACCTCTGGCTTGGAGCTAATGGGATGCAGCTGAACCACCATCAGAGTGAGTCAGCAAAATTAACTCTATTTCTGTGCTGGGTGTAGCCCCGAGTTCAAGGCAGTTCAGCAGAATAGCCCTGCATTCCTACCATGGTACAGTGCTTATCTCCACTATATGGGCGAGAAGTTAGGATTCTGAAACAGATTCTCCCCATGCCCCCTCCCCCCTGCAGATACTCACCTTAGCATCAGCTACTTTGGTGAGTCCCAGCTCACTGATTATCTGAGTGACTCGCTCTTCCTTTTCTTTAAAGCTGATGGAGCTGGGGAGGCGCAGGGCCGCAGAGAAGAGTAGATTCTCCCTCACCGTCAGCGTGCCCATCACCACGTCATCCTGAAAACAAGGCAAATTTACTGCTGAAAAGCCAAGAACATTTCAGCTCATTCCCGGGCACCTTGTTACTTGCCTTTCTGTAGCAGGGGAGTGACCCCAAATGGGATCAGGGCCCATTGTGCCAGGAGCTGTACATACACACAATGAGGGTCAGCCCTCACCCCAGACAGCTTGTAATCTAAATAGACAAGGCACACAAAGGGCTACAGAGACGGGGAAGTGACTTGCCAAGGTCACGCAGCAGATCAGTAAACAGAACCCAGGTCTCTTGTCCCCTAGCCCAATGCACTATCCATTAAGCAACACTGCTTCCCACAAAGGCTGCTGCAGTGCTGGCAATGCAGGCTATGCAGCTTTGCATTGGGAGGTCATCTGTCATGTAAGTCACTGTGGGCCTGACTTCCAGAGGTGCTGAGCACTGAGAACTCCAGCTGAAGTTGCAAGTGCTCAGCCTCCATGGGTTGAAAAGCAGCCACTCGGAGGAGCTAAGGCCCCCGCTTTGGGACGGAGCTGGCTCCACACTTTTAACACCTACTGGCTTCAATAAGTCAAAACAGGAGCAGGGAGTTCTCACCCCTGCCCAGCTGATACTCAACTCCAAAAAGCACACAAAACTGTGGGTGGAATCCTGGCCCCGGTGACATAAATGGGGCGGGGGGTGGGGGTGGGGGGTTTCCGCTGACTTCAGGGAGACCAGCACTTCACCCTCTGCTTCCATCCGACATGCTTCTGTAACACCTGCTCAGGAGGCATCACTCCCAGTGCTCTCAAAATGCAACTGTTCAACAGTCCCAGGCACTTTGATCAGATTAAACCTGTCAAATTTGCAAATATCTGTGCAGTGTCATAGCACTGAAATGACTATTTAAGGCCTGCACGCCAGACCGTCCGCTGATAGAAATCAGCAGAGTTCCATAGACAATGCTTAGGTACATCAGCCTAGGTGCTGGCTCTGTGGATAATGAATATGGTTCCAAGGCAGGAAAGAAGCAGATTTCTTTAACCCGCTGAGGACCTTCATCCACCTACAAAGCAGAAAAAAGGGGGTTGGGGGGCACAGCCCAATTATTTTCCCCATGTGCAGGTCATTTTGTATTGGTTGCTTTGATAGCTGGTGGGTTGGAAACTGGAAAGCTAGGATTCCAAAACTGAGAATTCTTACAGGAAAAATCAAAATCCTTCACACTTTCTAAGAGCTGCAGGGGAATTTTTGGATTCTGGGACTTGACCTCAGCTGGAGGATTGAAATCCAACATCAATTCAACCTCTGCTTTCAGTCAGAGGCCCTGACGGTTCCCTGACTAAGCTGCTGCTTTAGTTGCCAAGTTTAGGTGTGTTCTCTGCCTCTCTCAGCTACCTGAATTCTAGGCCATCATTGCTACTCTAGAATGAGCCGAGTCCACCAATTCAATCTCTTTCCATGATTCAGCTGGCACCTCCTGCCTATAACATGGTAGGCGGGAGGCTGACCAGAGCCTGAAGAAGATCATTA
The DNA here is from genome assembly GCA_007922305.1 of Dermatemys mawii. Classification (NCBI taxonomy): domain Eukaryota; kingdom Metazoa; phylum Chordata; order Testudines; family Dermatemydidae; genus Dermatemys; species Dermatemys mawii. Next base: position 48,068,049 of record ML677335.1, on the reverse strand, counting down.
AAGCTCTCGTTGCTTCCCAGCCTTATCAGATGTTTTACTGTATCTAGTCCTTGCTGAGAACCACCCACCTGCATCTGAAGGGCCCTGCTTGAAATGTCTCTGCCTGTGGGCCATCACCCTGGTTAAAAAACCAAGGTACCACGTAGGAGTCTGGATGCCGCTTTTCTACTCTCATGCAACCCCCTTTACAAAGTCTTCACACCCTAGCAGCTCTTGATCACCAGTCTCTCTGCTTCTCAGCCACTCAGCTTCTCCCAGCCAGGAGGCAGAGAGAACAGAAACAGACACTGACCTGCACGACATATCCTGAGATACACTTAAAATTTGGAGGTTGCGGGAAGCCATCTATGAGCACTCGCCCGGACAGGCCAGCAGGGTCCTTTCTAGCAGCCAGCACATCTAGGAGACTAAAGACAAGCAATAGTCCTTAGGTTCTGCCATACTCATTTTCATTGGGTAACTGCCACCATTAGGGATAATTACGAAGGCTTTGCATTTCTGTTGGGCCTCCAGTGTAATTTGCTCAGAGCATGCTGTGAACTGATTGATCTCAGCTACAAGCAGTGCCAAGACGCACTAGGTTCAGGCCTCATCTGCACTGGGATTTTAGCCATTGGTGCAAACTGTTACTGTAGGTGCAATTCACAGGTGCACATCATGTTGCACTTGTGTAAATAGTGCCTCCAGCTAATGGTTTTGTCCTGGCACAGCCACACCACGGGTAGAGCTGGGTGATAGTTTGCAGCCAAAATGTTTTTCTGGTGAAAAATGCAAAGACTTGATGACCCCAACATTTTTCAGAGATTCCTGTTGATTTCACTGCACTGTGTGTAAAAAACCCGAAACCACAAAAATATTCTGAAAGTCTAACCATTTCATGTCAACATTTTCAGAGTGAAACGGTTCAATTTTTTAATTTCAAATAACTTGTCCTTTTGAACTTCTCCTTCTTTAAAAAAAATTGAAAACAATCAAAAATGCTCAAAACTAAAAAAAAAAATTTAGATGTGGGTCAAACATGATGTTCTGTTGGTCCTGAAACCAATATTTTTTGACTATCTGATTCACCAAAAATGTCAAACATCATTTTCTGTTCAGCCAAAAACAATATTTTTTTCAGTTTTTCAGAAATGGTTGAGAACCCCAGCATGAAACTACACTCTCAGTTGAAGCCCATGCAATGTGTATACATTGGCCATGAATAAATTTGGGCTGGAAATTAGCAGAAGATTTCTAACTATCGAAGGAGCGAGATTCTGGAACAGCCTTGGTAGCAGCGGCAAACAACCTAACTAGGTTTAAGACAGAGCTTGATAAACTCATGGCTGGGATGATATGACATGGCTGCCCGTGACAACAGGGGACTTGACCTATGTTCCTAAATCAAGAAGGTGCCTTTCCAGGGCCTTAGATTTTTCCAGCTATTCTCCTCCAGCCCTCAGGGAGTTCAGTTTCCACCTAGGACTGTTCATTCTCCATTGAAGGAAACCAAAGAAAGACTCACGAGGATTTGCCGCTCCCTGTTGGTCCCATGATAGCATTCAAACCCGGCTTCATAATGCCACTGGAAGAGAAGGGAAACGGTTACTTCCAAATGGGGATCTGCCTCCGTGGAGCCCCTGGCAGAACCTGGACCTGACTTTAGATCCAACCACATTCCATGGGGTGAGAAGTTTTAGAAAAATTATAAATAAAAAAGTGAAACATCCTCCCTCACACCAATTTGAAAGCTGTAACCATGTTCCCTTCCTTGTCCCTAGTCACCAGTGTCTTAAAGGAGGCTTCTATGGAGATGACGCATCTCCCCTCTACCAGATTTCACTCCTCTCCTGTCCCCAAAAGAGATTTTGGGATGAATGAACTTACCACACATTCTGGAGAATCTTCTTCTCCACCGTTGTCCGTTTGCAGGGGGGCCCGCGGGACTGTTTGATGGTGTACTGGATGTCGTGGAAGCTCATAACAGAGCCCCGAGGGCACTGAAGGGATTCTCGTGTTGGGACAGAACGCAGGAAATTGCCTGCTCCTTCTTCATCCCCGATGAATAGGATGCTGTGGTTGGCTATGTCATTTGTTTGCCTCATGTCTTTGTTGCCGAGGCTGACCTCTACTGGAGGGAGGTCACCAGGGTGCTCGACAGCTTCCATCTGTTGCAATTGACTGGGTGGGAAACTTTAGAAAAAGGGTAGAAGATTTAAAAAAATTGTAAGAAGAAGAACTATTTTGAATCTTAACACCCCCCGCTCCGTCACACACCCCTTCTCTGAAACTCAGATCCGGGCTTCGCTATCATCCAGAACAACACATATGGCAAGTTTGGAGAACCAGACCTGCATGCATTTGGGGAGCTTAGATTAGCAAGAGGAGCGTCTGAGTGAGGTGGAAAGCCACAGCCACAGGGAGGGATTTGGGATGAGTGTGACGGTTGCCATCTTGTCCTACAACAGGGGACTGAACCAGCTAAAAACCTGCACTGCTACAGCTACAGCTAGAAAGCACTGTTGCTGGGCCTGTGACAACTCAGGCTGTCACAGATTGGCATGGAGGAGACATGTAGCACACATTCAGTAGTGGGTTACAAATTAAACCACCTTATACTTGGGAAACTGCTCATAGGGCAGATCAGTCACTCAGGGCTTGTCTACACACACACAAAGTATCAATATAACTACACTGGTACAGTTAAAGCAGTAACTCCTCCACCCCCGTGCATATGTCAGTATAACACTAAGGGCTTGTCTTCACTAGAGCCGGGAGAAATTGATCTTGTGGTGATCGATTTATCGCGTCTCATCAAGACGCGATAAATTGATTGCCAGCGGTGCCCCCGTCGACTCCGTAACTCCAGCTCACCAAAAGGCGCAAGCTGGAGTCGATGGGAGAGCGCACCGCCACCCGCCGCCGCTGTGAGGATGGCAAGTAAGTCGGCTGTAGATACGCAATTTCAGCTATGTTAATAACGTAGCTGAAAATCGGCATATCTACAGTCGATCCCCCACGCTACTGAAGACCAGCCCTAAGAAGGAGCTTTATAGCTATACAGCTCTTCCCGTAAAGAAGGGGAATAAGCTATATGATAAATAAACCCGTCAGATTAGCTTTATCAGCTAAGTGAGGAGCAGGGAGATTTTTCAAGTGGCAGATAGGTGTCCTGGACAATTTCCTGTGAGAATAATATCCCATGATGCAGTGGAGGCTCTATGGAGGACTGGGGTAATTGTTACATGCCCTTGCAGAAAGCTGATCACAAGGGACTAACCAGACAGCCAATTTACCCACCAGGTGTCCTGCACTAGCCCCTGGGCTGAGGTCTTGGTGTAGGGCAGTTGATGGGTGAGCTGCGAGGGAGCAGAGAGCTCCGTATGAGGAGCTCACACACCAGCTGCCTTGGCTTTCCAAGAACGCATAGAAATCCCTCAACACTCTGCCTCTGTTCTCATCCTCATGGCTCACCTACTCACCTTGCAGTCTCTGTAAGTTGAAAGGGAGAGGTGATTGAGGGAAGAAGAAACTGGCTTCAAAGGCAACCTACAAAGGATTTAAGAGATGGTTGGACTTGTGTCCTGCTTGTGTTTCTTTGTGATGGATAAAGAAGGCCTGAAAGGCTGGAGTGAGGATTTTGTTTAAGTAATATAAAAATTCTGCTTTGGTTTGTTTTTTCTCTTAGAAACGTCACTAATGTGGAGCCTGGTCTCCTCCACTGAACTGATCCAGTGGAAGGGGAAGAGCTTGCCACATTCGAAATACAGAGCTTGTCTGTCCTGAAGACCATATAACAAGTGGAGAACCAGTGTGACATCACCAGAGTCCTGAGTTCACAGCCATTCAGGTGGTTGAGCTCTTTGTAAGTTTCACCTTTCCTCTGAATTTCTTGGAGCGTTAATGATTGTTTGATAACAAAGAATTATGACCCTTAAATTACCAATAAGTTCTCTTGAACTAGCTTCACCTTAACACACACAGGCTAAAACAATACAGTGGCAAAGCTACAGTGCTGCAGTTATAGTGCTATAGCGCTTCAGTGTAGACACTTACTACAGCTACTGAAGGGATTCTCCTGTCTCTGCACTAAACCACATCCCCAAGAGGTGGTGGTGAGGCTGATGGAAGATCTAGTGCTGTCTACATGGGGTTTAAGGTCGGTGTAGGAGGCCGGAAGAAACTGTAACGATGGGCAGCTAGGAGCACTCCCCGCTCGACTCCAGGGAAAGAAAGGGTATTATAGGTCATGCTGCTGTTATTGGTTGCTGCTCTGTTATCGCATATTTTACATGCCAGAGTTAACTGGTTCTCATTGCCTGCTCACCTTGTGCAGTACTAATGAGACACCTACTTGCATTATGTAATACTAATAAGATAGAAACAAGGTATTAGTTATTCATGAGGTATGCATGAGATGCAAATGTTCCTGTTATTTCTCTGCCTGTATTCCCATGCGCAGTGGTCTTCATCCCGAGCATTGCTCTGGTGCGTCTGTTTCCCCATCTCAGTGGCAGCAACAAAGGGAGCCCCGTTGCGGGTGTGCCACTTTTGCCTTCAATAAACTCACTGCTTCTATTCAGCAGTTGTGTGTGTGCACCTCGTTCCTACAGGACCCCGAGTACCCTGTAACAGTCGGCTTAGTTATATCTTGCAGGGATGTGGTTTTCACACTCTCCAGCAAAGTAGCTGGACTGATGTAATTTAGGATCAGCACAGTTGCCCCAAAGACATGATTCTAAACCGATTTAGTTAAACAGGTGCAGCTCTGTGTGTGGACACTTCAATTAATTTAAATCAGGCTTTGATCAGTTACAAGAACAAGCTGACCAGTTTTAAACCCATAAAGTGTCCACACATAAAGTGTCAGTTTGTGAGTTCAGCCCGGCCGTGTACATGTGTGTGTACACAAGCCCAAAGTCTTTATTCCAGGGTACATTTTTCAGATTTGGCATTCTTACATGGGCTAGTGAATGGCAAATGGCTGGGAATGGAGGAGGAGAGATGTCTGAGATAAGCCAGAGGCAGTGGGGAAAGGTTCTCTTAGGGGAAAACTCAGATGGGACCATTAATGTTCTTTCACACAAGGCCCTAGAATCATCCATGAAGAAAACAGTCGGGAGCCCAACTACAACCCCAGATCTCCTAACTTAAATGATCAGGAATGAAGCTCCTGATTCGCTTTGAGCAATATCTGACCGTCCCAGGCATTAAAACAAAGGAAATAACAAAGAGCCACTCTTTCCTCTTAAAGTACAGTGAAACAAGATGCAAAAGTGACTGTCTGTGCTGCTCCCAAAGGTCTCAGTGGGACCTGGATTTCCACACTAACCACAAGCAGAGGAACTGTATTTCCACCAGCTGTTTTAAACGAACTACACTGGACAAAATGCTAGGCTGTCCTTGTTAAATACCATTCAGGAGCACCCACTGCTGCCATAGAAATGGCTGAGACAGAATCATTTTAGATGAATAAAAAAAATCAATCTGTATTTTCACCTATTTTAGCTATTTACTGGGTGCTCATCAACACTCTCTTGGTTTTCCTGCAGTTAACATTTTTAAACACAGAAATGAATCACTCTGTAAAATAGCCATCTTCTCCCCAAAGCTGAGCTGCAGAGAATGGCAAACCTTTGCAATCCAGACCCTCTACCCGAGCCCCATACCCAGGAGCAAAACCCCAAAGGAATCATTACCTCTTTGTTCCCTAGATCTCAGCTTTGCTTCTGCTCAGCTGCTGCATCCAGAGGTCTCCGAGCAGTGAGTGTGATTTTATACTCCGGGGCTTGTGGTTCAGTTCAAGTTAGTTACATAAACTGTTCCCCTCGCATGCAAGCTGCTGGGAGTGTCGAATTACTGCTCTCATGCAATCCACCCCAGGTCACTGGAGAAGAAGTTGCCTGTAAAGAGCCAGCCAAGCCCAGTCGCACGTGCCTTCTGCTTTCTAGACAACAGATCAGGATCCTGATATCTCTGTGGAGCGACACCAGATCGCTAGGAGCAGGAGGAGCTGGGACTCCACCACCCGTTCATTAACAAACTATCTCTGCAGATTTGGCCGAACTCCCTTGGCCTAACCTTTGGGCAACCTCAGCACCAGATTGACATTTACAAGCACACTGCCAGTTTAACACATGCATGCCAGCAGCCACTGCCATTGCCTCTATACTGAAACCTCCTAGAGTGATTGCCATCAGGGTTCATGTCTAGTCCACAAAGCGGGCGCTGCTCTAAGCTACAGGGGGCCTATTCATGTCCAAATGCGGGTTGGAGAGCAGCCACACATCCCCCATCAAGGAGATGACAGGGTCCTGAAGGGGCCACACCAGCCTTTGCACTGAGAGGGGGAACAGGAGGGGCTGTCCACCCCGTAATGGACCTCACTCCCCACTCTGGGTGCTGCTCGTGGTACTCCTGAAGCCATGATACCTCTGGGTGTGGTCATGTCACATCTCGTTAGCTGAGCAGGGATGGGCTGTTTGGGACTTAGCTAGGAGGTGTACAAGGAACACACCGGCTCACCGGGCTACGCTGCGGAATTGTTGGTGATGATTCAATAGGTGGTGCTCCCCGCCCCGCGCTACAGGGTGCCATGCTGCAGGATGGCTCAGTAGAGGAAAAGGGGCTCTTTGTTCTGGGGCAGCCAGTGTCCAGCACAGCTTTAGACAGCAGAGTTCTTTTCACCTGAGAAATGAAACTAAGGTTCTGTCCAGCTGGGGCCCTTCAGCATTTCCTCTCACCCTTTGCAAGACTAGAGGTGTTAGCCTATGCTCTGGCTACCTTGCAACCCCAAATTACTTTCTGCATCCCTGAATTCCACTTCAGAGCGGATATGGTATTCTTGACTCTTTAGCCTATTAAACAGTTACCATGTTCTACCCCAGAAGTAGCTGCATTTCTGAAGTGGATGAAGTGATCCCTGTATGTAGACTGGAGAGCTGTTCAAGACTGTAAAGTATTTTGAGATGAATGGTGCTATAGAAATAATCCCTGTTATGAGAGGGACCAAGGAGATGGAGAATGGGGAGGATTTCTGTGTGTCTGTGGCACGTAGCTCCTGTCTCTGGACTTCGTTAGATCATAGAAGATTAGGGTCAGGAGGTCATCTAGTCCAACCCCCTGCTCAAAGCAGGGCCAACTTTTGCTTCCAGGCATGACTCTTGACTCCTTCTCAGAAGCAGCTTCAGAAAAGCAGCTATGTTTTGTATTCAGAAGGCACTGACCTTTCCCAGGGGTATGAGAGTGGTGCCCACGTACTCCCCAGGGAGAATGTCTCCCTCTCTGTTAGGAGTTCAGTAATTTCCACTGTCTCCTGCCCATTGCTCAGTTAGCTCAAAACACTGAAGCCACGTCTACGCTAGGAGCTTTTGCCAGCATAGATGTGCCAGTACAATACACAAGCAAAGTGCTGCTAGGGTCAGCACAGCCTCTACTGGTGTACCTTATTCTACCATCCTGAGCAACACAAATTACACCATAAAAACACAGTTCTGCCTGCATAACTATGTCTACGCTAGGGGCTTTTGTCAGCACAGCTGTGTCAGTCAGGGATCAATACCTCTAATTGACAGAGCTAGGCCAGCAAAAGTCTGTAGTATACACTTTCTCTCTCGTACCCATGCTTTATGCCCCAAAGGAGACTCACCTGTTAACACCTTCACCTTTCCTCTGGAGTGTCTGTATTGTTTATTTGTTTATGGACAAGGCCTGCAGCAGGGCATTCTCTGCTTTCTGTCCCTGCCACACCTCCCTCTGCTCAGCTCAGCACCACTCACTTTCTGGGAAGTGCTGGCTCCCTACAACTGCCCATGCCTAGTACTGATTGGAGTACTTGCATCTACTTTACATTACTACAGCTGCCTCCAAAGGGTGGTCAGTACTGGGGGATCTGTGCAGGAGTTTATACTGCTAGAAGCTGACAGACTGAATGTAGGCCAAGGTCATTTAAAATGCCCATTTAGGTTTGGCTGTTTATGCAAGTGTTTCTACTTATTACACTTTTCCCAGCTTGGAGAATTCAGGAAAGCAGACTGGTCAGTTTCACATGTGTTTATGGTCAGTTTCAGTCTCACCTCCTTCCTTATTAGGATGCTGGATTATCTGAGCTTCAAACATTGCAGAGAAAAAACTATGCCTTTATAAATAAACTGTTTCCATGGGCTGCTTGCCAATAGCTAAAGAGTCCTATTGTGATTGGCAAATGTACATTTCCCCCTAAATTATCTAGGTTTATCTACCAATGACCAGTAGCTTTGGCTTTATTGTCCCTCAGCAACTCCAGGTCAAATACACCCAGCTTACAAGTACAAAGATGCTTTTTCTAACCACCAGCCCTGAAAACTCAGCCTGGGCTTTGAGAGACAAGCTAGGGGGTCTTTCTATCTGTCCCATCATCACTGATAATAAAGCTTCTGCGACCCAAATTATATCTGCCATTCCTTGGCTGTAATAGGGTTTTCACAGGTGTATCCAATTGCATAAACCATTCTCTTGGTGAACAAGAAGGAACAGACTCCAGTTCCCCCTGCTCAGCAGTGTTGACTCTGCAAATGCAGCGTAGTAAAGACTTATTTTCTGCCTCCCTGAGATCAGCAGCTCTGACACCAATACTCAGCAATTCTGCTCCCCGAGTGTAAGGGTGGCATTTTCACAGTCACGTTTCAGGGCAGAACCACATTTAAATTTCGCTCTTGGTTCTGTTTATGACTTGACTTCCTCTTTCTCCTATAATCTGAAGTTCTTTGCCCCAGTATTTCCTCTCAGTGCACGTCTATTTGAGAGCATTTCAGACCTAAGCCTTATTTGGTCCTTATTGCCCCATAGTTACCTCTTGTGCCCTCTTCTGTAATTTGCACGAGACCAAGGCAGATGTGCATGTAAGCATGTATGTATGCACCAGGATTAGGCTCTGCTAATTGCCCTGTCACAGTTGTTCCTCAATTGCAGATTTGGAGTCCCAGTTAATGCAAAGTGTATTGCTGCTTCTACGTGAAGTCCCACGAGCTGCAGTGGAGAATGGTAGTGGGAAATACTTGGGACAGGCCCCCTCTTAATTCTGTCATTATGAGATCACTGGCCAGGTGCCTCACCACCCCAAAGTTTCCAGGCTAGGTTCCAATTCCCTTATACTAAAGGCTAGGGAGATGGGAAGGAGCCCAACTTGCCAACCCTATGGCATTTGAGTGCAGACTGGCTTCCCCTGCATTCTTCACCTCCCAGCCCACACTCCTCCTGGCCCTGATGGAGCTCCCTGACTCCAGCACTAACCCTCTGTGCAGGGATCCAGGGGGTGGAGGAGGATCCAGGAGGTTGAGCGTCATCCATAAAGCCTCTCTGCAGCTTGTATCCAGTGTGATTGATATGCACTAGGTATCTCACTGGATGCTTATCATTGCAGCAGCACCTAGGAGCCACTGTTATGGCCCAGAACCCCATAGTGCTAGATGCTGTGCAAACCTGGAACAAAGACACAGTCCTTGCCCTATGGTACTGGGGGCTGTACAAGCACATAGTGAGAGACAGACCCTGCCTCAAAGAGCTTATGGACAGATCCTCAAAGGCATTTATGCACCTAACTCCCATTGAAAGATGCCTAGCTGCCTTTGGAGATCTGAGCCTTACTGTCTAAATTTGGGCTGTCAAGCAATTAAAAACAATTAATTGCGATTAATTGAATTGTTAAACAATAATAGAACATCATTTATTTAAATATTTTTGGATGTTTTCTATATTTTCAAATATATTGATTTTAATTGCAACACAGAATACAAAGTGTGCAGTGCTCACTTTATATTTTTGATTACAAATATTTGACCTGTAAAAGTCAAAAGAAATAGTATTTTTCAATTCACCTAAGACCAGTACTGTAGTGTTATATCTTTATCATGAAAGTTGAACTTACAGATGTAGGTTTGTGTACAAAAAATAACTGCATTCAAAAATAAAACAATGTAAAATATTAAAGGCTACAAGTTCACTCAGTCCTACTTCAGCCAATCGCTCAGACAAACAAATTTGGTTACAAATTCCAGGAGATAATGCTGCCCACTTCTTGTTTACAATGTCACTTGAAAGTGAGAACAGGTGTTCACATGGCACTGTTGTAGTTGGCATCGCAAGATATTTACATGCCAGATGCACTAAAGATTCATATGCCCCTTCATGCTTCAACCACCATTCCATTATAGGAATTGGGAACAGAGCCCAGGTCTCTTGCCTCCCCAAGCAGTGCCCCACCCAGTAGACAGCTTTGCCTCTATCCCTTGTTAGAATCTTCCCCGGCGAAAGTGTTCATTTTGCTGAGGAAGGCAGACGCCACGACAGACATTCTAGAGAGACAAGTCACAAATGCAATTTTGCTCTGGACAGCTCTGCTGCATATGCTGGAAGCTCACTTCCCCCATGGGACATTAGCTGCTGTTTGCTGTCCTGTTGTTTGCACCAGGTTGGTTTGCGCATTTCATGCCAGTGCAAAACCCTCATGGCTCAAGACAGGTTTCTGTTTTAGGGATGTTGGTTAATGCAACGTTTGCATGGCTACATTTTTTCTCCCGCTATAGGAAACTTCTTGGGTTTGGCTCGCTCCCTGGGTGTGAGTGTTGACACATCACACAAGGTTATAGCTGTATAACCCTCATTTCCAAGAGCAAAGTGCAGCTTGCCCCACCTAGGCTCATGACCCACCTCAGCCTTTCATAGCAGCTATTTGGCTTTCAGGTGCCAGAGCAAAGCTGGAAAGGAGGGGTTCTGCTCTGTAGCACAGCAGGGATGGAGGAAAGGAATCTTCCACCTCCTCCTGTGCTGTAGTGCCTAGCCAGCCAGAAGAACAGCCATACTTATCAGGCCAATGGTCCATCTAGCCCAACGGCTTGTCACTGACAGTGGCTGGTGCCAGGTGCTTCAGAGGGAACGGACAGAACAAGCAATGATCGAGGGTTCCATCCCCCATGGTCCAGTCCCAGCTCCTGGCACTCAGAGGTTTAGGGATGCCCAGAGCATGGGGCTGCATTCCTGACCATCATGGCTAATAGCCATTGCTGGACCTTCCTTCGTGAACTTATGTCATTCTTTTCTGAATCCAGTGGTACTTTTAGAGCAGCCCACAGCTGTCATATATAATAGTAAAGAATCCCAGGGCGGGCCAGGGAAGACAGTGCTGTAATTAAGGCTGTGAGTCAGCAGATCTCAGCTATTCCCTGCTCTACTGCACATCAATTTACAGGCTTGTGCCTTGTTTTCTGCATCAGTAAAGTGGGGGCAATGCTTGGAGGTCATCACATACAAATGTTTTGTATGAGGGTATAAAGTGATTGAGCTGAACTGGGGCTGGTGGATGAGAGAAAAAGCAAAAAAGAAGGTGAGAGTCTGTGTCCGGATGAACATTCCAGCCCCAAGCAGGAAGAACTAGATGTCGCAGTGTCTGAGCAGAGCTCTAAATGGGATGAATAGCACACATGCCTGGGTTGGCTGTAGGGTTACCAACGTGCCAAAACCGGACACTACAGGCCTCCCATCGCTCGCTCCCCCACCTCTCCCAGGGCTCACCTGCCGCTTGCAGGACCGGGCTGGGAGGAGCTGGCGTGGAGCCTGCTTGCCTGCCCAATCAGGGCACGGCAGGACAGAGGCGGGTTGGTGCCTTGAGCGAGGGACTGGGGGCAATTGAAGCATGATGGAGTGAAAACAGGGGTCAGTCCTTGAAGCGAGGAACAGGAGAGAGCTGGGGCCCTGGGAGGCTGAGAAGGCAGGACGAGATGTCACAGGGAGCAAGTCTGGCCACCAGCCCCGCTCCCCAAACACCACGTGCTGTCAGGATCCCTTCCGCAGGTGGCACCATTACCTACCTCTCTGTCAGAGCTGGGAGCCGCTTCCTCCAGCAGCAGCCACTCTGCAGCTTTTCCACCCTCCCGGTGGCAGAGGCCAATTGCAGTTACTATGGTAACCAGACTTGAGGTCCAGTCAGAAGTACTGACTTTGGGCAGCTGGCCACCCTAGATGGCTGTAGAGAATGGTGTGATCTGACCAGGAGAGGAGGGAAAGGAAAAAGGATGATATCTTATTCATCAGGAGTACATGTCCAGCTGCCTTGGAGGGAGATGGAGGGAGGGGATAGAAGTGTGTGAAGTCTCTGCAGTATAGAAAAGACTGGGGGCGGGGAGGGGAAGGAGCAAAGGGATGATCCACACTCCCAAGTTGTACTGCTTTAACTCTCCTGGCTTGAGTGCAGTGGCAAAACACTGTAGTGGTGATGCCGTGAGACCAGTATCAAAAGGTTTTTATACCAGTAGAGCTATTCTTATAAAGGAAGGGGAAGGAAGGGGTGTGACATTGCACTCTATATGATTTTATGAAAATATGCTAATGAGTGTGAATATAATGTAACTGGAATACGGCTGATGCAAAAGGTCTCTTGTAAGGTATCATTACAATGCTTATAATCCACTGAGTGTGTTCATTCTATTTATATGAATGTATCATTCTTGTATCTGAAACTAGAAATATGAAATATAACTCTGAGATTCTACTGTAATTGTGCAAAGTGTGGGCCATTAATGGTGGTTTGGAATCTTGATGGCTCCCAATAACCAGGACAATTGACTGTAGATGTCTCTGGTTACTTGTAATACCTGTGTGCTGGCAAGTGGATAATGAAATCTTACAGTGACATGTGATCATGTCACCTGAACTGCAATCCATCTTTAACCTGGTGCTTTTCCATTTAGAAGGAGGAGTGGGAAGTTGGGAATCCAGAGAGGGACAAAGGATTCCCACCTGTTAAATATAGCTTCCGTGTACATGCCAGGCTACATGGTTGTCCCAGCCACTTAGGTCAGTATCTTCTGCATTAGTCCGGCTGCAGCAAGTGAGCTGTGAACTCTGCCTGGCGGAAATAAAGCCATCAGGGCCACCTACGTATATGGAGAGTGCACCTGCTGTGCATGTGACTAATCTGCCTAGTAACAGGGCCCTATCTACATAGGTCCAATCAGATACGGAGGGCCTATTTATTCTGTGAATAACAATGTAACAATTGCTGGTGGAGTTTGAAATGTTATTCGTGTGTCCAGGGCCGGATTAAGAGCTTTAGAGGCCCTAAGCACTGAAAAAATTATGGTGCCCTCCATATGTAATTCAAAATAAAAACAATAATATACCGTAAAATAATTTTTTTTTGAAATGACACACTTGCATGTATGCTGAAATTAAAATAGCTTCTTTCTAGATTTTCTGATTGCAAAATTCTGGATAAGTTCATCGAAGATGACTCGAGGAAGCATGTCCACTTCCATACACAATAGGGAAAGTGAATCAAGTCTGTCCTGACACACTGTTGTTCTCTACGGTTTTTTTTTTCTTTTCAGCTGAGGAAAAAGAGCATTTTGCGGAACAGTTAGTAATCATCAAAGTTAGAAAAATATGTAGTGCGATCTCTACATTTGGAAATACACATTGTATTCCGTCTTTCAGTATTGTGTCATGAAGATCAATGTGACTGAATTTCATTTTTCCTGTTTCATTAAACTTTGTGTGCTTATAACAGTGGAACTGCCATACTTCTCCACAGAGATTCATGTTCAAGTCAACAGAATATGAGTCAACTAGCTTTTGGGAATCTTGTGAATATTGTTCATCAGGTAAGTCCATATCGTTTAGAAAAAAAAATCTACTTGATACTTCTTTGTACACTTCACGTCTCCTCTTCATATGAGTTTCAAGTGTATCAATTATAGCATGATAAGTAGATAGCGAAATTTGTCTCTAGGATTCAATACTGTTTCTGTTGCACTGCTATCATTTGCTTGTTTTTTCCTGATTCGCTTGCGGGACTGGGCTTCTTTGTATTTAATATTAGGCAAGATATCTTTTGATATGTCTTCAAATCTTTCGAAATCATTCCTGAAAGTGTGTAAGTGGTCTGCTAATGATTGACAGAGGTCTGCACATGTTTTCAAATCCAATTCTTTTTCTTGGAGAGCTTTACTTGTGTGGTAAAAGTGTAAAATTTCATTCCACGTGGTCAACATGAATACAAACTCTAGTTCCTGCATCTTGTTTGCAATGTTTTCTGCCTCTCGTATACTTTCTCCCTTTTGTGATTGATCTCCAGCCATACTTTCTAATGCATCCACAGTCTTTGTGTAGGACTCCAGAATTGCACTTGTTGCCACTGCATGTGCCTCCCAGCGAGTATTAGAAAGAGATTTCAACACACGATCATTGCCCAAATATGTTTTAAGAACTGCTCATCGGTGTGTTGAGGCAGAGAAAAATGTATAAACTAACTGGACTATTGAGGGAAAAGATTACTGCCACCGGACAACAATCAACAGCACTGCAGCCAACAAGATCGAGAGAGTGTGCAGCACATGGTATGAATGTGGCATATTTGTTCTGTTCTGAAAGCTTTTTCTGCATTCCCTGATAATGCCCTGACATGTTTGTAGCATTGTCATAAGATTGGCCTCTACACTTTGTGAAATCTATTTTGCAAACTTGGCACAGATAATGCAGTGCTTGATTTGCCATTTCTTCACCAGTGTGACTTTTCAAATTGAGGAATGTTATAAATCGTTCAACTGGTTTTCCATCTGTGTGAGACATATATCTTAGTACAATACTCAGTTGATCAATATGTGAAAGATCAAGTATAGAGTCAACAGATAAACTGAAGTACCCAGCAGTGCTTATTCCATCCACAATAGCTGAACGAACTTTGTCACTCATTAGACCAATGAGTTCATTACATATTCTCTTGGATAAGTATGATGGGTTACCTTTGCCAGAATTCCCATATTTTGAGATATGCCCTGCTAAAAATGGGTCAAACTGAGCCACAAGCTCCAACAGTCCCAAGAAATTTCCATTCTGCAATGATCCAAATGTGTTATTTGATCCCCGGAAAGGCAGACCATGTTCAGCTAATGTTTGAATAACAGTTATAACATGCTGCAAGACATGTTACCAGTAATCACGCTCCCCTTTAATTTGTTCTGATTTCCTCGCATTATTTTGATCTACGTTAGTAGGACGCCCCCCCCCCCCGGTTTAGGTGGGGATAAGTAATAAAAAGAGTACAGAAAAACAGGGGAAGAGTGTATTGTAGAGTGTAGGGAAGTCTAACAAAGTTTTGATTTTTTTCCCATGATGACTACTTCGATGCTTTTTTTGAAATATCAAATATCAATTTTTTTTTAAAAAAACTTTTTTTTTGGTGACCTCTGCTTTGCTGGTGCCCTAAACACATGCTTAGTCTGCCTCTTGGGTAATCCAGCCCTGCGTGTGTCTCATTTACATAAGTGTTTACCTCAGAGTTTGAAGTGTTACTCGTGTTTCCCTTTTCTGTAAATTTTTACCTCAGAAATTGAACTGTTACTTGTGTCCCTCGTTTCTGTCAGTGTTTATCTCAGAGTCTGAATTGTTACTCGTGTGTCTTTCCTCTGTACATTTTTACCTCAGAATTTGAAAGGCCACTCGTGTCTCTTATGCTGTAAAGTTTTCTCATGTAAATAGTTGTGCCTTTCTGGCAGTAACAATAAGGTTCCTTTTGTTGTAAATGTTATATTAAGCAAATCAATCAAAAAGAAAAACTGTTTAATAGCATTGTTTAGTAGAATTATTTAATAGCCAACTATTTAATAGAATAGTTCAATAGATAATTACTGCAACTAGTCTTTAAATTCACTCATTGTCCTATCCCTGAATAAAGAAATAAGGTTTAGTTCATCATCAGTGTCCCTGTGCGACTTCTTCTGAAAATCCAAATCGAACCCCAGACGTTTACACCACCTTATGCAAAAGATATATAAGGGGATGGAACAGAACAAAGGGGGCAGCAGTCATGAGAAATCCCCTAGCTGCCACCTGAGCTGGAACAAGGACTGTACCAGGGGAATGGATTGTGCCCAGACTAGGAATGCATCCAGTCTGTGATAAGAGCTTACTGAAACATCTCTGAGGGTGAGATTTTATCTGTATTCAGTTTTCTTACTGTATTAGGCTTAAACTTGAGTGTTTTATTTTATTTTGCTTGTTAATTCACTTTGTTCTGTCTGTTATTCCTTGGAACCACTTAAATTTGACTTTTTGAATTGAATAAAATCACTTTTTACTTATTAATTAACCCAGAGTATGTATTAATACCTGTCAGGGGGCGGGGACAGCTGTGCATATCTCTTTATGGGCTGGTCTACACTAGAGGGAGGGGTCGACCGAAGATACGCAACTTCAGCTATGTGAATAATGTAGCTGAAGTCGGCGCATCTTCGGCTGACTTACCTGCCGTCCTCACGCTGGCAGCGGTTGGCAGTGGGCTCCCCTGTCGACTCCAGCTTGTGCCTTTTGGTGAGCTGGAGTTGCGGAGTTGACAGGAGCACTGTTCGCGATCGATTTATTGCGTCTTGATGAGTTAGGGTATTGAAGCCAGGCACCCCGCGGCCCTCCTGCCTCCTCCCTGGCTACCACTGCAATGGGCTCCAGTGAAGCGCCACCGCAACTCATTCATTGAAGCCGCAGCAGCAGCACTTGGAAGCTGCTTACGGATGTAAATGGGGGGAGATTTGAGGGACAGGGAGCTGGGTTAAGGGGTGTGTGGGGGGACATTTGGAGATGGAGAACAGGGTTACGGGGCATGAGGGGGGTGAGATTTGGGGATGGGGAACAGAGAGCTGGGTTACAGTGGTAAGTAGGGGGGAGATTTGGGGGACAGGGAGCAGGGTTACAAGGATGAGTGGGGGAGATTTGGGGATAGAACACAGGGAGCTGGCTACAAGCATGAGCTGGGGGAGATTTGGGGAACAGGGAGCTGGGTAATAGAGGTGAGTGGGTGGAGATTGGGGATGGGGCACAGGGAGCTGGATTACGGGGTAAGTGGGGATGGGGAACAGGGTTATGACGATCAGTTTGGGAGAGGGAGACTTTATAAAATTATAATTGATATTAGGCTGAGATAGGCTGAAATTTCTGTCCGATTTATCAGCATATTGCATTTGAAAAAAGCTTGAATCCTCTGAGGCTGGTAATTTCTTTTTAAATTAGATGTGTTTGCTTGTGTTTCCAGGACATCCTATATTGCTCTTGCTTTGTTTGTCTATAATTCAGACAAAGGTGAGGGGGATTGGTGCATCTCTATTTTGTATTTTACTGAAAATATGTGGCCTTCCTAGCCAAAAATGTACAAAGCTCGAAGAACCTCAGAACAGTTCTTTTCCACTTAGTACCTTTCTCACAGTGGCAAAACTGTTTATAAGCAACTGTTTATAAGGAAACGCACCTTCTTAGTCTCTTGAATGCCAAAATGAATCATTAAACACAACCCCTACCAGATTGACTATTGCCTTAAGGCAGTATAAACAGGACCATGACTGTGAGGAAACCACTGTGGCCTTGGGAAAGAATATTTCAATTTGGACCAGAATGGTAGTTCAGTTTGCTGAACAGATAAATCTGAATCAGCCCTGCCCTCCACACAAAAGTTAGAAATTAACTGTGATTAAAAACACAACCAGAGCTGAACTCAGGTGCTTGAAAGAACATGCAGATATAATTTCTAACTTACACAAAGAGTTTGATGTGCAGTTTAAAGTTTTCAAGGCACATGAACCACATTTGCAACTTTTGTCACACCATTTGCTGTTAAAATTGGCAATGTTGCAGAGGAATTGCAAATGGAGTTAGTGGAGCTTCAGTGTGATACCATTTTGAAGCAGAAGTTTACAGATGTTGGAATTCCAGAGTTTTACATATTTCTTTCAAAAGAAACATTTCCCATGTTATTCTCTGATTCCACAAGGAAAATGGCAATGTTTGGAAGTACATATGTATGTGAACAGTTTTTCTCTTCCATGAAGGTTAATAAATCTGTGTTAAGGTCAAGGTTCACTTATGAATATTTGAAAGCAACACTGAGATTGGTTTCATCTCAGGATATCAAACTTAATATTGTCTACAGCCAAGCACTGAGGTACAATCATATTTGTTCCAATCCCTCAGATAGAGACCAACACCTACAAGATCTTCACCAAGCATTCTCAAAACTACAATACCTGCATGAGGAAATAAGGAAACAGATCAACAGAGTCAGATGTGTACCCAAAAGCCTCCTGCTACAAGACAAGCCCAAGAAAGAAAATAACAGAACACCACTGGCCATCACCTACAGTCCTCAGTTCAAACCTCTCCAACGCATCATCAGTGATCTACAACCCATCCTGGACAATGATCTCTCACTTTCACAGGCCTTGGGAGGCAGGCCAGTCCTCGCCCCCAGACAATCCACCAACCTCAAGCATATTCTCACCAGCAACAGCACACTACACCATAATAACTCTAACACAAGGAACCAATCCATGCAACAAACCTCAATGCCAACTCTGCCCACATATCTACACCAGCAATACCATCACAGGACCTAACCAGATCAGCCACACCATCACTGGTTCATTCACCTGCACGTCTACCAACGTAATATATGCCATCATGTGCCAGCAATGTCCCTCTGCTATGTACATCGGCCAAACTGGACAGTCCCTATGAAAAAGGATAAATGGACACAAATCAGATATTAGGAATGGCAATATACAAAAACCTGTAGGAGAACACTTCAATCTCCCTGGATACACAATAACAGATTTAAAGGTTACATCTTGGAGCAAAAAACTTCAAGACTAGTCTTCAAAGAGAAACTGCTGAGCTACAGTTCATTTGCAAATTTGACACCATCAACTCAGGATTGAACAAAGACTATGAATGGCTAGCTAACTACAAAAGCAGTTTCTCCTCTCTCCGTATTCACACCTCCAGATCAGCTGCTAGAAGAGGACCTCATACTCCCTGATCAGAGATAACAAAGTGGTTCAGCCTGATTGAACTAACCTTGTTATCTCTCACTTGGTTCTTGCCTTTTATTTATACCTGCCTCTGGATACTTCCACTGCATGCATTCGACAAAGTGGGTATTAGCCCATGAAAGCTTATGCTTCAATACTTTTGTTAGTCTTTAAGGTGCCACAGGACTTTTTGTCACTTCTGCAGATCCAGACTAACATGGCTACCCGTCTGATTCCAAACCTAATATTGATGCTCTGATTGATGCAAAATGCTGCCAGCTAAGTGGCCAAAAATGAAATGACTGTCAAAATTAGCAGTGACTTTTCACATTACAGTTAAAGAAGTTAATAAAATTAATAAATGTAATAGCATACTATATTATTCTTCATTTTTTTTATTTTTGACTGTACTTTTGTATCATTGTATGTGTAACACTGAGGCTGAGTATGAGGCTCAAATTTGTTAGGTAGTGGAGTAGTTTACTTAAGGCAGGGTTCTCAAACACGTGACCCACAGGGTTATTTTCTGTGGCTTGCCAAGCTCCCCGTGCCCCTTTTCTCCCCCTGCTTTGTTTCCTGCAGCTGCCAATTTTCCCACGCCCCCGCCCACTCCCTGCCTACCTCCAGGCATTTCCCACTGCCAAACAGCTATTGGCAGTGCCTAGCACTTTCCAGGAGGGAGCTGGGAGGAGCGGGGAGATGCATGCTCAGAGGAGGAGGAGGGGTAGGGGCGGGACCTCGTGGAAGGGGTGGAGTGGGGGCGGGAGCAGCGAGGGGTGCATGTCAGTGATGCGGCCCTCGGGCCAGTGCACTAGTCCTCATGTGGCCCTCGTGGTCATTTGAGTTTGAGACCCCTGTTCTGTTGATTGGTGACAGGGTCCTGGTCAGCTTGGCAGAGCTGGTCAGAGCACAGCTTGGAATGGCATTGTTTTTAACACGGCAGCCTACACGCAGAATCCAGTGAGAATCCCCTTTACATATTAAGCTCTCCTTGTATCTAGCTAGTTGTTGTGGCTGAGGCAATATCATTGAAGCTGCCCTTGTGAGACACAAGCATGGCTGCTGATCACAATACCTACATCACTGGTTCTATTGGCAACATGTTCTGCACTATGGATCAACCAAGTGATGCTCTGGGAATGGCTGTAGGACTGAGCGGTACCAAGTTCCCTTATCCAAGTATCCTGCATGCTCCTGAATTCCCAGCATCTTCGGTGATGTCTTATTGAGACAAATCTCCAGAACCAACTTCTAATAAGCCACCCTACAGTAAGGGGGGACTCTCCCACCTCCTCCTAGGCCTTTTCACCCAGATCTCTTGTCTCCTGGCAAACAGAACCTGCCTTCCTTATTAGTGCTAAGCGCTAGCTCTTCTACAGCACTTTTCATCAGTAGATTTCAAAGCTCTTTACCAAGGGGATCAGTATCATTATCTTCAGTTTACAGAAGGGGAAACTGAGGCACGGGGCAGCGACGTGACTGGCCCAAGGTTACGCAGAAAGTCAGTGGTGGAGTTGGGAACTAGTTCCAGACTAGTGCTCTATCCCTTAGGCAACACTGCCTCACAAACATTCCGCTTTCCTGCCTTCACTATCCAGCTGAACCCCTGCAGAGTGGTGCAGCCACTCCAGCCTGGCACAGGGCTGTGATATGAGGCTGTTGGCTCCTGGCTATGGCTTCTCTTAGCTCCTGGCTGGCCCCATCAGAAATGAACTGATTTTTAGCCTCATGGCAATGGTGTGTGTGTGGGGGGGGTGGGGGCGTATTCTGATTGCCTCCTGTTCTTTAGTTAGGCCTTTCCTCAATTTCAGACAGTTTTCGGTTTTGCTGCATTCTTCACCCGTAGCTCCCTGCAGGCCCGGCTGTACGGGGCAGGCCTTATGGGTGGATGGGATGATTTTTTCCTTGGGTAATTAGAGTGTGTCAAGGTGACCTATGTCATTTTCTTTGGCCTCGTGCCTAATGCTTGTCACCAAACTCATGCACTCCCTTATCAGGGTCATTAAATACTTTCTCCTGCCAGGTTCTTATACAAGGACTCAGACCCAATGGGTGTGCCCCACGCCCCTTCCAGGACAGTGCCTGCATTGCCCTGATATTACTTACCACAGCCTGAGGCATCTGTTCACTGGAGATACAGTGCTGATTTAGCAACTAGCAGCAATGGGCATTTGCTACTTGTGGATCAGAGTGGCGGAAATCTGTGTTGACTTCAACTGGGGCTTTGTTGATCTGCCCTAGCCGAGGCTCTGGTCCAACAGAGGATGGGTTTGTTTAATTACCCTCATGTCACAGCTCAGGGTGGAGACTCGGAGAACTGCATCCAGTGTCATTCCTGTGACTGCTCACGTCCTCCCTTCCTCTCTGCACATGTCCATGTAGGGTGGGTCACCCCCTCAAATGAAGCATGTGCCTCACTGATTTCCTGCAAAGCCTTTACTCATAGTGAAGGTTGAGATTTTGTCAGGGTTATTTTTAGTAAAAGTCACGGACAGGTGACAGGCAATAAATAAAAATTCACAGGAGTCGTGACCTGGCCATGACTTTTACTAAACATAACAAGGGGAAGAGAGGGCTGGGGGAGGGCGTAAGGAGTAATACCTGGAATTCATAACTTTGCTAGATATTAAGAATCCAGGGTCTCTCTGTTCAGTCCATGATTCTTAGTGTCCAGCAGAGTTATGAATTTAAGCTCCCAGGGCTTGTCTTTTGAAAATGTTATGCAGGTTTCCTTTGAGGATGAGGACTGAGAGGTCAGATATAGAGTGATCGCTTTGTGAAAACCCCCTCTTCTGGCCTACAAACAACCCCCCCGAACTTCTTCAAGCTCATCATCAGAAGCTAGCTCCCCACAGCCCAGGACTCACCATTCAAAACAGCACCAGACCCTGCTAGAACAAGAGATTCAAAACCTGCAGATACATCTCCACCTCTACAATGATCAACACCCTCCACAATGCACCTTTCAGGATCCATGGTCCTACCCTTGTATGAGAGCAGGGTCTGAATGAGCTCTCCCCAGCTCAAGCCAGTTTTGTGTTGTATTGTTGAAAAAGAACCCCGAGATACTGAACCCAGCCCTTGCTGCTGCTGGCTCCACTGATAGAAGGGTTACATTTTGTGGCGGCTTGTCCAGGATGTGCAAGAGTGGAACACCACATCCGTCTACAAGACCCCTGAGCCTTCAGGGAGAGATCTAGGAAGATTGCTCTCTCTGAGATGGAAAACATGTGGCATCATCTTCAAGAGCTGATCGCAAATGGTATCATTACAGACTCCCGCAGCCTCTCCCATTGTGGTGGTCCATAAGAAGAGTGGGAAAATCTGGATGTATGTTGACTACCGCACCCTAAACAGGCACACTATAGTTGACCAATACACCATGCCTTGGGTACAAGATGCCTTGGATTGTTTGCTGGGAAGCCAGTGGTTCTCTGTGTTGGATCTTTGAAGTGGATACTACCAGATCCCTCTGGGAGAAGAAGATAAAGAGAAGATGGCCTTCATTTGTCTGTTAGGGTTTTATCAATTCGAGCACATGATACATTTCTGGAGCACCTGCTATGTTTCAGCATCTTATGGAGAAAGTGGTGGGAGACATGAATTTACTGCATTAGTTTATTTGGATGACCTGATCATGTTTGGAAGTACCTTGAAGGAGCATGAAGAAAGAAGAAAGACTTAGAGAAGCATGAAGAATAACTTCTTAAAGTTCTAGACTGGTTGGAAGCCTATGGGTATTTAGGCCCATTGCTGGCACACTGGTGCCACCAATGAGACTGCCCTGCGATGACACATCTGGGTTATTGGACAGTGGAGACATAGAGGTGGAAGGTGTCCCAGATGCCTTGGGCCTTCCCTATTGGAATCAGAGATGCAGGAACCTATGTCCATAGCTGAGGGATCCTGAAAGGAACCCTCACCGTCCCTTGCTCAAGAAGATGTCCCCTCTGCAATGCCCACTCTCAATAGGCAGGACAGGGTTATAAGACTAGTAAGCCGGTTAATTTATGATGCACCTGGGGTGGCTAGTGAAGAATCAATACAGTTAGTTCACAGGCTTGTGGAAGCCGTAGTGGATTTCCTGAGGCCCTTTGGGGGAACTAACGAATTTGGTAAAATATGGAGTGTTATTTGTTGGGAAGACAAATTCTAGGCTAGGGGGAGAATGTAAGCAGAGTCTAATTAGCTCTTCCCTGACATCTAGTGGTGAGCTGTGGAAAAAGAAAACTGCTTCAGAAGCTGATCTTGTTTGCATGGGCACACCCACTCTGCTTAGGTGCTCAGCATGATGGGATTGCTTGCCCAAATGATCAGTTGTGGCTGGTGTTGGATTCACAGTCTCTGCGTTATTGGGGCAGGAGTAATAAAGCATTGCTATCCTTGTTGGGTGATATGAAGGCAGCAGAACTGTACCTGGCATACCCCAAAGGAGAGACTCACCCTCAACGCAATGGCACTCAGTAGGCAGGGGACATGGGTTCCAAAGCTTAATAAGTGAGAAAAGAATAAGGATGAGTAATTGTATTTTGGGGGTGTGGGATGCATATGAGGGTCCTAGATACTTGTTTGATCCTTTTCCTCTCCAGGGTATAATAAAAGAGCTAATTTAGATTCAGTTGAGAGTCTTGTTACATGCTGCAGAGCTGAAGTTACTGATATGAAGTGAGAATTTTTCCTTGTTATGTGGTTTGTGAGTCTTACTTTTCTGCATGAATGCTGTGTGCCTTAGTTTCCCTATATATTGCAGCAATGTCTAGGTGGTGGGAATAAGCATGTCTGACTTTTGCACTTTGTCACCAGAGTCCCAGAAGGGAGATGTGACCAAGTGACTCGGCCCAGAAAGCAAGACAAATGCCAGAGGAGGAGCAATGGGCGGGGCAGGGGCCAGGCAGTGGGAAACAAGTCAGTGTTGGCTGGCTTGGGGCTCAGTGGGAGGACCAGAGCCCTAGCTCTGGGCTCCCTTCCCCCAAAGATGGATTTGGCTTAAAGTCACTGATTTCTACGCTAACAAGTTCTGCTCTACGCATGCGTTCCTGTCGACTAATAAGCTTTCTGTTTTCCTGGCTGGCTGAGAGTTACGTCTGACTGTGGAGTTGGGGTGCAGGGCCCTCTGGCTTCCCAGGAGCCTTGCCCAGACGGACTCATTGCGGGAAGTGCACGGTGTGGAAGGAGATGCTGGATGCTTCGAGGTTGGACCCAGGAAGGTTGAAGCTGTGTAAGCTTCTTTCCCTGGAGACACTATGGAGGGAGTAGTTCCAAAGCATTGACCCGGTGACTCCGTGACACATATGTAGGTCTACATATTAGACCTACTCTGGGACAGTCTCTCTATTGCAAGAGACTGCCAGTGTGCACCAGCAGTGAGGCTCCCCCACTAACAGCTGAAATCACTGAGAGCTGTGTTTAGTGTGTGTGTGTGTGTGTGGGCGGGGGCGCAGGAGGGAGCAGCGGTGCTGAAGTTGTCTTGGCAAGTAGCCAGCAGGGCACTTGGAGGAGAGGGCCAAAGCAGAGCAGAGCCCCTCAGAGAGGCGGCAATCGGCCATTGGGGCAATGAGCAAGTGCCCGAGCAGTGGAGTGTGTAAGATTCTTCCTCCCCCACCCCGCACCACACAGGGTAGGAGGTGAACTCTGTGGATGAACTGCTGAACTCTGAGGTGCACTGACCAAGGACAGCACCTGTGAGTGGGGCACAGAGTGGGGACAGACACGTTAAAGAGCCTTTTGGGTTGCTGGACTTAAGAACCTGAGATGGAAAGGACACCACTGAACTTGCTTGGGGGTGGGTCTTTTGCTTATGGTTTATGTTTATGAACCCTAGCTGCAGTGTTTTCCCAAGTTAATGCCAGGTTACTTCCTTCCTTTTATTAAAAGATTTTGCTACACTTAGGCTCTGTGCTTCTGAGAGGGGAGGTATTGCCTCCTAAAGGCGCCCTGGGGTGGTGTGTAATTGTTCCAGGTCACTGGGTGGAGGTGCAAGCCGGTTTTGTGTTGTATTGTTGAAAAGAAACCTTTAGATACTGAACCCAGCCCTTGTTGTTGCTGGCTCCACCTGGCAGAAGGGTTATACTTGCCTAACACAACATGTGATGTACCTCTTTCAGTGCACTAGCTGTCCCACCAACAGCAGCTATGTGGGTGAAACCAGAGAATCACTAGGCTCTCAAATAAGCTTGGATAGGAATATAAGACACCAAAACACCCCATCATCTGTGGGCGATCACTTTTCACAAAGCGATCGCTCCATATCTGACTGATCGGGCCTCATCCTCAAAGAGAACTTGCACACCACTTTCAAATGCTGCTTCTGGGATCTTAAACTCATAACTCTGCTCGGCCCTTAAATTCATGCACACAGGCTTGGATTTTTCACCCCGAGTGACAGTTGTACTGACCTTAACCCCCGCCCATGTAGCCAGCACTAGGTCGGTGCTTAAGCTTCTCCCCCCAGCATAGCTGCTTCCTCCTGCAGGGGTGCTGTTAGTAAGCCAATGGGACAACTATCTCAAATCTGCTTAGACGCGTCGTCACCAGACATGCTACAGTTGCACAACTGCACAATGTAAAGGTATAGTGTAGACCTGCCCTGAATAGACACACTAGAGTGGTGGCTTTTGACAACAATCTGTAACCTACTAAGGCTATGTCTACACTACGGACCTTACAGCAGCACATCTGTACTGCTACAGCTGTTGCAATAAGGTCTCCCTTTGCTAGGGGGAAAGAGCTCTCCTGCTTACCTCAGTCAGGAGGATGTTTTGTCACATACCCCTGCCCGACAAGAGTTTTATAAACAAAAGTGCTAGTGTAGACCAAGCCTTAGTTTGTTGGACTTGGAAACGAGCTCTGTGTAGCTCAAAAAGCTCGTGTCTCTCACCAACAGAAGGCAGACCAATAAACTCACCCACCTTGTCTCCACATTTTGGAGTCCTCCTTCCTTATTCTATCAAGCATTTTTCCAATTAACCACTAGGTGTCACCAGTACACACCCCAACACTACACACAATTACAATAATGTCTCTCTCTTATCTAGCAGTTTTACCAATAGATTCTCAATAGGTTAGTATAATTGACCCCACTTTACCAATGGGTAAACTGTGGTTCAAAGTCACTCAGCAGCAGCGCTGTACAGGTAACTGATTACTCTGTTTCCTGGCTGAATGGAAAAGTTGGGGGGCGGGGGAGGGAATTGTTTTGGCCCAAATTAAACATTTTGATTCATTTTTGAGTTTAACCTTTTAAAATAAAATGTAAGCAAAATTCATGTGTAATTTTGAATGGAAAAATCCAAACATTTCCTTTAGAAAATGTCATAATGAAACATTGGGATTTTTTTTTAAGTTTCCTTTTGGCCCACTTTGGCAAATTCGGCACAAATTTCACAAAATGCTTCCCTCGTTGACCTCAGTCTGCATTTTTTGCTGAAAAAAGTTTCCCGTGAAAAATGTCACATATGCAAAAAAACCTGTTCAAACCTAGCATTTAGCAGAGATGCTTTGAGTTAGTTTCCCAGACCTGAAAAACGAACTCTTGAAAGCTTCTCTCTCTCACAAACAGAAGTTGGTCCAATCTTCTTCTTAGCATATGTACAAGGTGCCTCAGGCGGCCTGTAACCAGGATTCATCATTTGGTCTGCTGTTTGGATCATTGGCCCCCCTAGCCTGGGGCCAGGTACTGATGATGCATGCGATGTGAACACTGATTCGTGCCCTCCATTAGTCTAATAAGAGACTACCTTGTCTCTCTAATAGCCTGGGACCAACAACACTGAAAAATGTGCATCATGCTAATATGGACTCTGGTGACTTTCCTCCCAGGGCCTTGCACAGTCCCTAGTGTGGAAGACCTGCCAAGCACTGATCCACAAACAGCCCATACTCCCTCTGAAGGAAGGAGAGAGATTCTTCATAAGGACATCTCACCAGAGCAGCCTTTATTTAAACCCTTTTTTGAACCACCTAACTGGTGATTTTCACAGACTTGATGCATGGCCATCTCCTTAACAGTTAGGGACAACAAACCACGTCCTGCAGCCAGGAAGCCAGCTCTGTACATTCTGAGATATAAGGCCAAGCACAGCCTGTGCAGGAAAACTCTTCACTCCAGGTTGCCCCTGTCACACAGGCAGCGTCTTCACCTCCTGCTATGACAGAAGGCCAAAAAAACCAACCACATTTGAAAATACAGCAGGAATGAGACTGCCATTCAGCGCAGTTAATTTATGTTATTTCTCAGCTGGTCAGCAGATACAGTCTACACATCAAACACAAATAGGTATTGGGAAGGACACCAGAGTTCAGGGGATGCATGATAGGTTTGATCCATCGTAGCCTCAGACACAATAATCTGAGAGATGTTTATCATACGTGTCACATACATGATTACATGTTCAGCAAAGGCACATACAAGAGACAATTGCATGGAATCAAAGAGGGAACAGTTAAAGCATCGGTGCAAACACACTAGCTACAAGGAAGTCCTTTACACCGGGGGTGAAATTTACACACCCAGAACCACAGCACAAGGCCAGAGAAGCAGCCTTTCTGCTATGAGTTACATAGGGGTGAAGGGAAAAAGGAATCCACCTTCCAGTCTACAGGTGGGGCACAGGGAACCCCTGCAGCCCCAATGGATCTTGACTCCTCTCCTGGGTTGAAATAGGAGCCATGATTCCTGCACATATCCTGAGCCTGGTATTTGGGACAAATGACCCATGTGATTTTGGACCTGCTGGCCACGCCATGATCCTGCCCCCAACCCCTCACTTGGTGGTGACTGATGTGGAGCCAGCTCTACCACGGAGCGAGTGTAGAGTCCTTCTCCCCAACCTCCCCGTGCAGTGAAGCCATGGCTGCTTTGCTGCACTGGGAGGTCTTCTCCATCCTTGCGCTGCTGAGTGAGTTTTCTCTGCAATGAATCCCCATCCTAATGCATCTGAATTAAACCATCCTGGAAGGTGGATGGAAAAGCATTCAAACACACACCAAGAACAAGAAATGTATAAACCCAGAATGAGAAACAAACAACTTTACAGAACAGGACCTTGGAAACTCTGTTCCTCCCTCATGTTCCTGCCAAGAGCTGAGTTCAGGATCCTCCATTTCCCCTGCTTGGGGCCATGTCCTGCTCCCACAGAAGCCAATGACATAACTCCCTTTGGGACAAGATCAAAGCCTCAAAGTAGACTGCTCGACTTTAGGTGTTTGGGATATCTCCCCAGCTCTGGCAGCAAATGCTGCCCCACACGCGCTTGAATTGTATGCAGGAAAATCAATTCAGGGGCTAATCCAGGAACCTGAACTCAGGAGATGACAGGCAGCCAAAAGAGATCTTTTAAAAAACGGAACCAATTTTGTTACAATTAAGCCTTCACGCCCACAGTCAGCTACTGATATGATTAATGAAACCCAGCTGTAAAACACATATTTACACAGGTCTCTAGGATCTGCTGCTGTGCACACACAACTCCGGCTGGACTTCTGTAGGTTTGCCAAGGCTCTGTGTTCTTGTTCTCAAACATTTCAGATGGTGCTTTTGTTATTAGAGTTGCAGTTTGAAAGAGGCATGTGTATCATTGTGTGATTATAGTTTACAGAGGATCTCTGTTACATTTCTCATCCTGGGAAATTCTAATTCCCTGACATGGTCCCTTTGCACTTTAATAAGTGAAGGATAACTTCAGAGTGTGATAAATATTACAGCATATAGTGAATTGGTAACCATGGTCTAACAACACTCAACTACATCAGAGACCATTTTTATACACAGATTGAAGAGGACATTTGAGTTTAATACAGTTTGCCTCTTTGTGATGCATGTATGATTATGATACTTCAAATCCCCTTTACTCCTGTCCTGAACTTTTGTGTAGTACTGCTACTAAACAACTGTCATCTTCCACCCCAGAGGTGGCTGCATTTCAGTGGCAATTTCTTTATACTGCATATAGGTAAAAAAATCTGTAGAGAACTTTGGGATGAAAGTTACTACATAAAATGTAAGTTAACATAACTGAAATCTAAAATCTCATACTGGCTAATTTCACTGAACAATCTCCTGCAATGTTACTTATCAAAGATATTTAATTGCTGGTGTCAAGTTTACTGCTGTGACCAGAAACATACAAACTAAGGAAATGGACGATCTGGAATGTAGAAACAGCTGGATTCTTAATTGGTGTAAATGAGGGTATCCCCATTGAGTTCACTGTCACTTCACGCCAGCTGAGAATCTGGCCCAGTGTCAATAGTTAGTGGCATCAACCCTGGGGGTGGTCGGTGGGGTGGGGTGCGGGGAAGAAAGGGGAGGAATAGTCTCAAGACAGGTGAAAAATGTTCAGAATAGGAGCGTTTTCACACTGCACTGAGATGGGGCTGTCAATGGTCCTATTGTTGCCACATTTCCATTGGATGACCATTCTCAGTCCAACTGCAAGCAAAACTGTTTCCACGGCAAAACCCAGGGGAAATGTCATTTCACAGCTAGATGGCTGGTGCCGTGAAACTTCACAATCTGCCATTTTGGGGAAGGGTGGGAATGCTACCATTAACAGGGGAGTTGGAAACCATGCTAGTGGCCCAGCCATAGGTCTCCTTCAGTTGGTGCTTAAAGGGGTCTGAAAAAAAAGGGTCGGGATTGGGGCGGGGGAAGTTTGAGGAGGAAGCTGTCAGATTCTGGGAAAAGCAGCTTTGGTAAGAAATCACTTAAAGGTGCCCCTCAGTGATTCTGCTCAACTGTCCGCAACCTCTGAAATCCTCCCCCCACTCCCAGTTTCAATGCCCACCTATGCCTCAGAGCTCCTCCTTTCTTCAGCCAGACTCCTCTCAGCTCAGCTCTGGGCCTGCTGAGTGAGGGGGTGAAGGCATGGCTATCCCCATGAGGTGCAGAGGGACTGGGACAGAGAAAAAGTAGAAGTGACCAACAAGGTCAACCAGGCCCACTGATGGGAGTGGGGGGAACATAGGGGGCAACTTCCCAGGGCCCCGGGCGATTTAAAAAGGCGCTGAGGCCCCTGACCGCCACTGTTACTGCAGTAGCAGTGGGCAGGAGTCATGGGCCATTTTAAATCGCCCAGGTGGGCCGCAAGTCTCCTTGGCACGCATGGGGTGGCACCGGCGGCAGCGAAGGCAGGCAAATGAACATGTAGAAGCCCTGGCTGTGCCAGAAAAGCACAACCAGCAGCTCGCTGGGCACCAGCCAATGCAGGCGCAGCACTGCCCAAATGTCAAGTGGACCTTTCGAGCCCACTGGCTGTTCTGCCCTGGGGACAGGAATTGCTGTCGGCCAACCTGAGGTTAATTAGCATGTTTCTCTTTGCAACTTAAGTAGACACCTATATCCCACCTTGTGTACCTGCCCCCCACAACTCTAACGTGTGTGTGTGTGTGAGAGAGAGAGAGAGAAAGAGAGAGAGAGAGAGAGAGAGAGAGAGAGAGCTGCAAAGATCCACTATGGATCCAAATTTTCCTCAGAGCTCTGGGGGGTTCAGATCTTGGGGAGATGTGGGAGTGGGGACAGAACAAGTTCAGCCCATTTAGAGATATAGGAGACAGCAGCACAGTCTGGATCCAGGTCTGAACACTTCCTTGAAGCCCAGAGGTGTTTGAACCTGGAGTTCTAGATCTATGGTGTTACACAACTTGGCAAATAAAAAACAACATCCATGATTCTGCACCGCATCGGCTGAGACAGACATCTCTGCTATGGTCTGTCTTTTTCGTGCCTAGTCTAACAATGGGGAATCAGCTGAGACTGACTTAGTACCCTGGGATTCAAGGAGGGAAGGGAGCATTCCGAAGGATGTCAGAATTGCACGTTAGACTGAGGCCGGATGTTCTTGGGCACCTGAGAGCCCGGTAACTCTGACTTGGGTAGGCTGGGGTAGATGCTGTTACCATTTTGGGGAGAGCTCCCATTGAGGTTGTTTCCCAGCATATGCTTTGTCTCCCAGCCTTCTTGGTTTTCCTTCACCAGTGGGTCTAGATTCCTCTGGAGAAGTTCTTCCTGGCTGGGCTGTTCCTCCTGCTAGCGAGAGGAAGAAATGGACATTTGCACTGTCAACAGTTTACCAAGAACACTACCAAAGGCTCCAACTGTGGAGACGGAGTGAGTGGGGGCCATGCACTGCTTTGGCTGCATGCTTTCATTGGAGTCTCCTCTCTAAGCCCCATATACCTTCCATGGGCCACCAAGGGCTTACCCAGATTAGCCTCATTGGAGTCTTTTTTAAAGGTGTGCAATTCCTTTCTGCAAAACGCTGCTTGCAAGAATGTCTTGCAAATGCACATTTCCAAGGGTATGCTCCAGCGAAGGTCTATTGGCTGGAGCATTCCCAGCGGCTGTGTTCACATGGCCATGCTGTGAGTCCTTTGTGGGTTTGACGGTTGTTCTGAAAGTGCTCCGCAGTGGAGAGACGTTTGTGTACAGGGGCCACTAGTGGATGTGGTCTGGGCATTAGGGTTGGAACTGTGCAGGCAAGAGGTTTGGTGTCACATTGACTCTCAGTGCAAAGGGCTTGTTCTTTCAAAGCGCTGAGCATTGCTATAGAAGCAGGGCCTGGAAGAAACAAGCCGCTACTGACCCAATGTATTCAGGCAGGGAGAGACCCCCAGGCCAGTCGGACGGGGACACAGCCTGCTTGCAGGGGAACTGGCTGGGGTGTCTGTCCAAGGATGACTGACCTTAGTGATGTCGTCGAGCAGCTTGCCCACTAGGTCTTTCCTCTGCAGTTTGTTTCTCTCCAGCCTCTCCAGCTTGCTCACCACCGAGTCGATCTTGGACACAATGCTGCCGATGGAGTGCTCCAGCTGCAGGACCCGTCGCAGGAGGCTGTGGAAGAGAGCGCGAGCTCTTGTAAATCTTCCCTTATGACACAGGACATGGTCAGCAGCAGAGAACATACGGATCCTGGCCAGATCCCCCCGGGTGTCAACTGGAAGAGCTTCAGCCCAGGGCTGAGTTCATAGAATCATAGACAATCAGGGTTGGGAGGGACCTCAGGAGGTCATCTAGTCCAACCCCCTATTCAAAGCAGAACCAATCCCCAAGTGAATCATCCCAGCCAGGGCTTTGTCAAGACTGACCTTAAAAACCTCTATGGAAGGAGATTCCACCACCTCCCTAGGTAACCCATTGCAGTGCCTCACCACCCTCCTATAGAAATAGTTTTTCCTAACATCCAACCTAGATCTCCCGCATTGCAACTTGAGACCATCACTCCTTGTTCTGTCATCTGCTATCGCTGAGAACAGTCTAGATCCATCCTCTTTGGAACCCCCCTGCAGGTAGTTGAAAGAAACTATCAAATCCCCCCTCATTCTTCTCTTCTGCAGACTAAACAATCCCAATTCCTTCAGCCTCTCCTCATAAGTCATGTGCTCTAGGCCCCTAATCATTTTTGTTGCCCTCTGCTGGACTCTTTCCAATTTTTCCACATCCTTTTTATAGTGTGGGCCCCAAAACTGGACAGAGTACTGCAGATGATACCTCACCAACGTTGAATAGAGGGGAACGATCACGTCCCTCGATCTGCTGGCAATGCCCCTACTTATACAGCCCAAAATGCCATTAGCTTTCTTGGTAACAAGGGCACACTGTTGGCTCATATCCAGCTTCTCATCCACTGTAACTCCTATGTCCTTTCCTGCAGAACTGCTGCCTAGCCATTCGGTCCCTAGTCTGTAGCAGTGCATGGGATTCTTCCGTCCTAAGTGCAGGACTCTGCACTTGTCCTTGTTGAACCTCATCACATTTCTTCTGGCCCAATCCTCTAATTTGTCTAGGTCCCTCTGTATACTATCCCTACCCTCCAGCGTATCTCCCACTCCTCTCAGTTTAGTGTCATCTGCAAACTTACTGAGGGTGCAGTCCATGCCATCCTCCAGGTCCCTGATAAAGATATTGAATAAAACTGGCCCCAGGATCGACCCTTCGGGCATTCCACTTGATACCGGCTGCCAACTAAACATGGAGCCATTGATCATGACCTGTTGAGCCCGACGATCCAGCCAGCTTTCTATCCTCCTTATGGTCCATTTGTCCAGCTCATAGTTCTTTAACTTGCTGGCAAGAATACTGTGGGAGACCGTATCAAAAGCATCCCTTGATCTGCTGGCAATGCCCCTACTTATATAGCCCCAAATGCTTATTTATACCAGGTGAGGCTCTGGGCCAAGGCTATGCTTTCAGCTGTGGTTAGTGATCATGCTTAAGACAAATTATGTCCCAGGCAGGTTAACCAGTGGCCAGGTAACATGGATGGGGCCAAGCTATTTCCCTGCATGGTTAAGTGAGCCTCCCAGAGCCGTCTTCTCCTGCTCCAACCTCGGTCTCACTATGGCCCTACATGCCTGGCTCAGGATCCTGCCTGCTCTGGCAGAACCAGGATCTCTGGACTCCCTGTGCTGTGTGTTAAGCCCTTCATTGTGCTCCCTCTTCGGGACAAATAGTCCTTCCCTGCCTACATCCTCACGCCCAGAGAATACGGGCCAGATCCTCAGCTGATGTAAATCAGGGTCACTCCTACACAAATCATTGGCTAAGGATGCCCATTCCACCCTCTGACCTGAGATCTGGGTCTGTAGCATGACCCCCACCTCCCTTGCATCAGCAGCCTGAAAGATTATTCCAGACACGTGCCAGGAAATTTCCCAGCAAGGCGTTCACAAAATAAGCGAACTCCTTTACAAAGGGGGCTGGACATGGCTTGGCCCTGCTTTGCGCGGTGGGGGAACAACATGGCCAGGCCACGCTGGAGAAAGATTTCAACCCCGTGGGGCACAGGTGGATGCAGCTCCATGAGGGGGCAGGGCAGCAAGAAATCGAGCTCTTTGCTTTCAGATGCTAGACCAGCACCAGCAGTGACCCACATTTGGAATTCTTCCTCAGACACCCAGGCGGACTTATTGGTGTGATTGTTCTTTACTTCCACAAGGGTCAGATTCTCATCCAGGTTGTTATCCCCATAGGATTTCCCCAAGTTCTCAATCTCTGCATTCAAAGCAACCTAGAACACAAAGAGAGAGAGACACACACATGGAAAGCTGGATTGTAGTTTTGGCCAGACTTACCAAGGTATATTTAATACATAATGACACAGTCTGTCAAAAACTCATCTTCCCTTGCGGTGTATGCAGAGGTGAAGACATGGCGCCCACTTATTTTACATGCCTGCCCCAGGATCAGGACCTGAGGAATTTTGGAGATTGAACTGTGTCACCAAAGAGTTCCCTTCTCAGCCCACACCCACATCCTTTACCCTTTTCTCCTCTAGGTCATGCCTCATTCGCTTCTGTTCCTCTTCATCAAGGATCTGGTTACCATCTTTGTCAAATCTGGAAAAGGCTGCTGTGATCTCATGTTCGGCATGACCCAGCCTAAGACAGGAGGCAAAGAGAATGAATCCAAGAAGACACAAGGCAGAGCAGTTCAGTATGTTACTAGATTCTAAACCACGAAATGCCTTGGGATAAGAGCAGTGCATTGTGGGTAAATGCTGGTTAGAAGAACCAGATCCGGGTGACATTTTATGGCAGAAACTTTTTTTATTTGGCAAAAAGCCGCAGATTTGACAACACCCAAAATGTTTCGAGAATTCGCGTCTGTTTTGCCCAATTGTGGTAGGGAAAAAAATCTGAAAAAGGTGTAGTGTTTAATTTGACATTTTCTAGATGAATTTTTGATTTTTTTTGGGTCAACATGACTATTTTGAAACCTTCACATTTTATAGGGTTTTTTTAAACTGTAAAAATGGAAATCCAAGCCAAATTTCTTCAACCGTCTGATTTGCTCAAAAATTTGAAGCTCAAAAATCCTCTACCCCAGTTTTTTAGAATTGCCCGTGAGCCGAAAAATCCATTATTTGTACAGCTCAAATGAGAGCCACGACCCAAAGTCAGCTAAACAGGAAGGAGAATGGCAGTAAAATCCCATTTATTATGTAGCTTTAAACAGAGCGGGAAAGGTAGGGTTTGCTGATGAGAATTTAACTTTGGACTTTTCCAGTGCCCGGAAGTGAGCTAACTGCTTCACAGGTAGCAGGCTGAAGATCTTCAAATCTAATTTCATCAGTCTAGGTTAACTGAAGGGAGGTAATAGCCAGTGGGAGTAGCAGAGTGAGCTCCAGATAGGTGGGACAGATCAAGGCAACGGGCTGTTTTTCCACCAAGTGTGGAGGGTCAGGGGAAGCCAAGGTTGGAGAAACAAGGTGAGTGGGTGGGGGAAGGGGGCTAGAGGGATGAGGAGCTCAGGCTGAGATGGTGCACATGGATGACACTGAAAACCAACTGGCAAGCTGGAATTAGCTGCCACTCTGGCTGAGGAGCAAGGGGAGGTGGACGTGGATATGGGCTCCTGTGAAAGCTGCTCTATTTCCTGTATACAAAAGGTGCAATAGGTAGCTCTCGGCCTAGATTTACTGCACGTTAAGGAAAACAAGAAAGCGCTTGTCTACACTGGCAATTTACAGCGTTGCAACATTCTCGCTAAGGGGTGTGAGAAAACACCACCCAAGTGCAGCAAGTTTCAGCGCTCTCAAGTGGCAGTGGAGACCGTGCACCAGCGCTGGGAGCTACACCCCTCATGGAGCTGCACCCCTCATGGAGCTGCACCGTGAGCACGTTAAAGCGCTGCCGCGGCAGCCCGTTAGCAGTTGCCAGTGTAGACTAGCCCAAAGAAAGAACAAATGTAAAGAGCCTGTGCCATGCTTTATAACAGGGATGAGCAAACGTTTTGGCCCGAGGGGTTCAAAATTGTATGGAGGGCGGGTAGGGAAGTCTGTGCCTCCCCAAACAGCCTGACCCCGCCCTCTATCTGACTCCCACCCACTTCCTGCTCCTTCCCGCCCCCTGACTGCCCCCCTCAGAACCCATGACCCATCCAACCACCCTTCCGCTCTTTGTCCCCTGCCTACCCCCTCCCGAGACCCCCCGATCCCAACCACCCCCCCAAGACTCTACCCTCATCTAAGCCCCCTTGTCCCCTGACCGCCCACTCCAGAGACCCCCCCACCCCTAGCCACCCCCCAGAACCCCACCACCTATCCAACCCCCGTGCTCCTTGACTGCCCCGACTCCCTTCCCTGTCCCCGTCCCCTGACTGCCCCCTGAGACCCTCTGCCCCTTATCCAACCCCCTGGCCCTGGCCTGGATTGGCCCCGCCCCCTTACCACACCCCCAGGGCGCTGCTCACACAGCTGAGGTTTGGGGAGGGAGTGGAGGAGGGGCCGAGAACAGCCTCCCCAGCCTGGAGCTCAGGGGCCGGATGGGAAGAGCCTGCAGGCCACAGGCCGTAGTTTGCCCACCCCTGCTTTATAACATTCTGCATCTGAACTGACACACAATGAGGCAATTGCCTTCTCCCACCTCACCACACTCCCCACAGCCAGGGATACGCCTCTGCGCGGAAAGGCACAGGACACAGGCACAACCCTGTCATCTCTCAGATACAGAGCTGGCCCGTGCACCACAGCCCAGCCCTGCAAGCTTCTGGAAGCATCACTTTGCACTGCCTGCGTTTAGGGCTGGATCCGTGGCCAGTCTGAATCAGTACCGCTCCAGTGATGGCAATGGAGCTACGCTGATTTACACCAGGTGAAGATCTGGCCCTTAAATGACTGGGGTTTAGAAAGACCTTAAGGGAAGGGCACGTCTGAGCATTGCCGCAGAAACGTAACGAGCGTTGAGGGCAGCTCACAAAGAGTGAAGCAGGGTTGTTCTGGGAAAATCAGGGCCCTATAACTGACCAACTTACTCTTTCAAACTGTTCTTAAAGTCCTCAAACTCTAGCTCCTTTGTCCCATTCTGGAGAGCCTTTTGAACGTCCGAAATCCGCTCCTTCTTCAACTTGAGCCTCATCAGAGTCTTGTGATAGCCCTGGGGTCAGAGATGCACATGGAGGTTTGATGGAGATGCAGGGCAGACCAATGCAAGGCAGAGATTGCCATGAAACGCTGCACAGCTGCCAGATGATACAGATAACACTGGGATATGTTTGTCTTGCATGTACGCAAGACTTTCTTCACTGGCTGAGCCCCCTTCCTTCCCAAGCCAGGAGCATCACTGCTTAACACAGAGCTCCAATCGGGGCAGACTCCCCGCATCTCCTATGGCCTCAGCTAGGGGAGGCTTTCATCTGATTCGACTGGGAGAGCTGCAGCTGCTGATGGGCAGTCATCCAAGCCAGAGCCTTGACTGTGATCACTCACAGGGTGCCCAACCAATGCAGACGCCACATAGGCAGAACGGGGCACCACTTTGTTGACTCCAGTGGCGGGGAGGAGGGATGCGGGGAGGTCTGCCCAGATGGAATCGGAATAAGACCTCAGGATTTGCCTCCAGGGGAGAGCCCCGCTCACATCAGCTGTCTGGAGTCTGCCCCTTCCCCAGCTCTGATCAGAGGGCATCACCTCAAGACTATCTGGAAGCATTTTGACTGCAGCTGGGCACTGGAGGGAAGGTGGTTTTGGAGCGCGTATGCCTGCTTTGGTCTGAGGAATAAATTTACCTTGGCCCCTTCCTACAGTCCCTGTTTCCATTGCCAAGCTTCTCTTTCACTTGGGTGGAAGAAAACCATCTTTCTTTCGGAATGAAACAAACATGCTATGGATTTGAGGGCGTGGCCATGAGCATGCTCTAGAGGAGAGAGATCAACACTGGCGGCAGCTATTGCTGGGAATTTGGGAGTCTGGACGGAGAGAGAGGCTCAAGCCACAAAATGCAGACCCAGCTGTCAAAGACCCCAAAAGTCCAGGGATGTTGGGAGTTTGGTCAACAGGGCCAGCCATGTTTGGATCCAGATGTGGAACTCCTCCTGCCCCCGAGGAGGGATCTGGAAGCTTGGCAGAGGCCTGTCTCTAGTACATTACATGTGAATTTGGGACCTGTGGCTTCGCATTCATGCTCTGGTATGTTAGGACAAAGCGAGCTGGGGGGTGATGGGGCTCTATACAACCTGCTTCAGGATGTCTGAGAGCTGCAGCTCATTCTTCTGGTTTGAAAGCTCCTCCTTGACTTCTGAGTATGTGTCATTGATGATGGCCAGGAACATGTTCTAGAGAAAGGAGAAACTAGCTGAAGCAGACTGAGCCATCTGGCCTGCCCGTGGACCGTGCCAGTTCTTTTCCTCCCTTATGGCCCCAGGGCGGTGGCAACGTTTCGGGGTGGAAGGAGCAGTGTGTAAGTGACGTTCCATGGTCAGACAGCAACACTGCCTCTCAGCACAGTATCTGTCAGCAGGGATCAGACAAATGGAGCCGTTTCCACCTGGTGAAGCTCCCACTGAAAATACAGAGCCCGGGGACGATAGACTAGCACAGTGCTCTCTAGAGAGGAAGGGGGGGCTCGTGCTTATGGCACTGGATGAGGACCCAGGACATCCAGAGTCAATTCCAGGCTCTGGAGGATTCCCTGTGTGGCCCGGGGCCCAAATCCATAAAGACGTAGACACCTCAGCCCTGCGATGCACGAACCCCCAACTTTGCTGCCACCCGACTTTGCTGGTGCTCATGTTTCTGCCTGTGGATGTGCACGCTGCTGGTGCAGGCAGGCGCCTGGGCACCCTTCTTATGTTCAGGTCCCAGCGTGAGCCTCAGGGCAGGTGAAGATAGGTGGGCCCCGGCTGATTTCACCTGTGGGGCCCAATCCGACAGGCGTGCTCTGACCATGCCTAACACCACACAGTGTCTGGGGAGGCGAGGTGCTGGCAGCCTCCCCTAGCACCTTTTGCTGAGTGGTTAGGGCATGCGAGAGACCCTGCTCCAATTCCCCCGCTACCTGCTGAGGAGAAGGGATCTCTCCCCCTGGCCTTGCATAGGGAGCCTAGGCACCAAGCCCGGAGTTCATGGATTCCAGCGATTGCCAAGTCACCTTGGCAATACTCAAGTTCCTATGTGGATCGGGGCCTGAATCTCCCTGGACTCCAGTTCCCCATGTGCAAAATGTTAATAATGTTAATAATGTGCTCTTGTCTGTCTCCTTCTATGTGTCTGTCCAGCACTAAGCCCAACAGGGCCCTGATCTCAGTCTGGCCTGCGCTGCTGCAACGCACAGAACAATAATCTTCATTCCAGGCAGATTAGCCCCTTTCACTTACCAGCAGCACAAAGAAAACGAAGAAGACGTAGGTGACGAAGTAAATGGGCCCCAGTACCCTGTTGGCATTGTCGATGGCATTGTAGTCAAAGTCGCCAAGTATGATCCGAAATTGGGTGAAGCTAGGAATGGAAAGAGCCCAAGGTCAGCACCGCGGCTGCAGTCTATCGGCAACGCAGCTTGACGTGTTAGAGAGTCATATGCTTCAAGACAACTCGCTGGTCATTTTCACAGGGCTGAGCTCATGAAACGTACTAATCTATGTGCCTTCCATCACATTGGCTATCCATGCATTTCCTGCCTTTAGATTTCTGCATGAGATGGGTCTACAGTGCTCTCTAGAGAGGAGCAAATCATTTGTTCTGCCAACACATCAGTGGCTGAGTTTAGCCTCGTTCTTCTGGATGTGCCCACGCTGCATTGATCGGCGTGGCAAATGGAGCGTTACAATTGGCCTGCGATTGTCAAAGCTGTCTGGTGGATTTACATGCATATAATAATAGCTCTGATCTGCAGCTGAAAAGCATGAGATCTCAAAGTGATTTATAAAAGAGGTTGAGATCATTACCCCCATTTTACAGATGGGGAAAACTGAGGCACAAGGCAGGGACATGACCTGCCCAATGTCACCCAGCAGCAGAGCCAGGAAGAGAACCCAGGCCTCCCAAGCCCCAGTCCAGTGCCTCTTCCCCCAGGCAATTGCCTCCCACTGTTTTCCCACACCCAGCCTTGAAAATTTCAACCACGGTGATCATGTGTGGTTCTCATGCTTCTAGGAACAATATTATGGGATTAGAAGGGTGTAAGTGACAGCAATTAAGGTGCAACTGAGCTGTAGACTGTGGCTCAGAGATTTCGCAACAGGAAGGTGATTAGCAATGCTGTGGATGATATGTGAGCCAAGAGACAATCCAGATCAGTCTCCCACAGCTGGGTTTATTGAAGCAACCAACAAGAGGCCAGGTGAGGTCCCATCCAACATGCAGATGAAATTTCGCTAGTCACAGCCAGGCAGCCTTGGGTCCCTGACAAGGTTTTCCCTTCCCTTGAGGTCTGTGGAATAAAACTCTGCTATGCACCCCTGAAGCAGGAGTCCATAGCAGTGTCTGGCTAGCATGGCATGCGTAAAAACCCATCTACAATTTCAACCGCGTGGGAAGCTTTTCAGTAGACTTTAGTGTTAGAACAGGGCCTTGAAGAGTGAAGTGAAGTAAACGACTCACTCACATTTCCATCCTACCTAGCATTGTCATCTGCTCCAGGGTAAGTCTGACTGGAACCGGAGCTAACTGTGAGCAGCTGCTACGATGTTAGACATATCTCCATCTACACTGACTGCAAACATCACGTGAATTAACATGACTGAGGTCACGGTCCGGCTCAACCTCACGTGCTAGCCAAGCCCACCCTGGAGCCAGCAGGGGCTTAGTGCAAGTCTGGTTGGGCGATTTTCTCCTGTGGACGTTTGGCCCTTGGAACGGTGGCCCTCAAACGCATTTTGCACAGGCTGAACCACTGTCCAGTGAGATGGACGCAGCTGGCTGGACTGAATGTGGAGTGGGGCCTAGAGGTGAAGCTGTGACATTTGCTTTAAACTAGAACCCACAGAGTTGGAGCCTTTGAGCGACAACAAGAGGGGACGTCGAAAAGGTGGATGCAAAGGAATCAGTTTGGAAAAGTTAGTTTTTCCTAATGTAAGTGAAATATCCCACTTTCTGCCTCATTTCCTGAGTACTTTTAAAGGGAGTAACCCCCAGATTTCCAGCTCTAGCATGGATCAGTGATTTCTCTCCCCTCTTTTATTTAGGGGGTGTGAGGAGGAGGAGGAGGGGATTTGCTCTGTGATCACTGGATCGTCCAGGCAATGAGCTGCAAGCTGCTGTCCCTTGCACCCCACCCAGCCTCATGACTGTAGCATGGCTGCCTGAGTGTAACAGAACTGAATTTGCCCTTGTGCGTGTCAAGTGCAGCACAGATCATCCTGCTGTGGGGGACAGGAAAGGGGTTCCTCATTTGAATCAGTGCAGTTAGATCATTCATTAATGGTCTCCTCCATAGCCCTTTGAAGCCAATGGGAGTCTTTCCCTAATCGACGGAGCCAAGAGGCAAGTAACGACCCACCTGCTGCAAACCCCACCCAGCCAGAGGCTCAGGGCACACCACCTGGAGTTGGAGCTGAGTTGCTCAGTATGGATTTAACGGGGAATTTACCCACTGTGGTTGGGTATATTGAGGCCAGCAGGGCCAGGGAGAGCCACAGCTGGTTGGAAAATGGAATTTCTGTTCCATGGGGGAATCGAGAATCTCGAAATCTGGTTTTGTTCTGCCCTGAAAAGTTGAAATCATGAAATTTCCCAAAGACTGAAAATTGCAAACGACTTCAGTTCAGGGCCACCAAAATGCTTCCTTTCAAAAAGGTAAAGAAAAAGTTTGATTTCCATTAAGTGGAATGCAGTTGACGATGAATGAGAAGGAAGAGGAACCAGCTCCCTCTCCAAGAGCTGCCTTGGCTCTAGAGGGACTGACATGCAGTGACAACTGACAACTAAACAACTGACAACTGACAACTGACACAGTTTAGTGACAACTGTCTCACTAAAACAAAGGCTGTAATTCCAAACCCAAGCAGGGATGAGTCTGCTGAGAAGAACCGGCTCATTTGTGTCTTCCCAGAGAATTGCACTTGATGCCAGAGGACTGAAAGGTTGGTGGGAAACGGTGAGCGGGGAAGGGAAAAGGAGAGAGAAACACACTTACATGCATTTAATAAAGGTGCTAAAGTTTTCCACTTGCGTCCCAAAGAGAAGGTATCCCAGCTGGGCGTAGGCAAAGAACACAATGAAGAACATGATGGCAAAACCCAGGATGTCCTTGGCACAGCGAGCCAGTGTGGAGGAAAGCTGGGTCATTGTTTTGTTAAAGCTAATGTACTTGAATATCTAGCGGGGGAAAAGGACAGGGGTAAGGTAAGGGGTGGACATCTCTCATATACACACACCGAGTTAATACAAGAAACAATGCAGCAGGGCGGAAGAAGGTAGAGAGGAAGGATGGTCCAATGGTTAGGGTGTCCAGGAGGGAGACTGGGTACAATTCCTGCCACAGACTCCCTGTATGACCTTAGGCAAGTCACTTAGTCTCCCTGTGCCTCAGTTTCCCCATCTGTGCAATGGGGATAGTAGCCCTGCCCTACCTCCCAGGGGTGTTGTGAGGATAAATGCATTACAAACGGAGGAGACAAGGGCCAGAGAAGCATAGAATACAGAGTACAACCAACCAGAGTATCAAAGGCATTTTGTTGCCTGAGTCTGAAATGGTCATTTAGCAAGGTCAGCACTATCTGATGGTCATTACCAGCCCCTGGTGGTTGGGAGACTGATGTGAAAGGAACTGGTTGTCTCAGCCCAGCTCCTAGTGTGTCCACACCAGGAAAATCATCACAAAAATTGACTCCAATTATCATCCTTCTTGACAACATTAGCAGAGGTGCCAAGATCAAGTGGGTCTGGAAACTGGCCTTCCCTTTTGTCCTAAGGGGGTCCTAGCATGGCAGGATCGGGCAGGTTGAAGAAAATTCCTGTGCTGCATGGCTTGTCTGCTATGCGGATAAGATGACCTGTCTCTCCAGGGCTGTGGATACTGAACTTTCCAAGGGCATGGTGCGCAGAAAGCTGGTCTCAGATTTCTCCATCCAGCCCCCTCCCGTGGGAATTGGCTTTTCTAATGGGCAGATTTCGAGTGGGGAATTTTTTGGGATGGGGTGGGGGCTTAACGTTTAATTTTTTACAAAAATAAAATTGAAGGACATTTCAAAAGGAAAAGCCATTTCGAATCGAGAAGCAAAACCTTTTGTTGCAAAATAATTGGAATTAAATATTTCCACTTTGAGGGATTTTTTTCTGCTGTTGGGATAAAATTACATGGTGCTCAACACTGTAATGTCCCCTTTTCTATGGGCTGGTCTACACCAGGGGGAGGGTTCAACCTAAGATACGCAACTTTAGCTACGTGAATAATATAGCTGAAGTCAGCGCTTCTTAGACCAACTTACCTGTGGTCCTCACGGTGGCAGCGGTCAGCAGTGGGCTCCCCCGTCGACTCCAGCTTGCGCCTCTCAGCGAGCTGGAGTTCCAGAGTTGACGGGAGTGTCTTTGGCGATTGATTTATCGTGTCTCGATGAGACATGATAAATAGATCGCCAATAGATCGATCACTACCCGCAGATCCTGTGGCTAGTGAAGACATACCCTGTGCCACAGATCCCAGCTCACCCCATCTCTCCAGAGCACAGACCCAATGGTGTGCAGGGCTTCCGTGTGGACAGAGGGACTCGAGGCAGAGAGATTCCTTTCCAGTAGCCTGCCCCATTACCACTTGCATTTGCTCTTCTCTGTCCACACCAGGGGAAGGGAAATTAGAACCCCTGAACTGTGGCCTGCTAGGTTCTTCCCCCACGTGCTGTTCAGATAGCAGAGTCCCTCACAGGAGCGCCGGTGGTACCTTGATCCAGGCGAAGAACAGGTTGACTGCATTCATGTTGTTGTACTGGGTCTGCCAGAAAGCCAGGAACTCAAAGTCTGCATAGATGTCAGGGTGCCTAAGCAGCTCTCCCATCAGCCTGTTCACCTCGATGGTGCGAAAGATGTGGAACCCAATGGCAACGATGGACAGCTGGAAAGAGGAAACGGCCTGTGTCACCTCTGGGCCTCCAGGTTCACTGGGGGCTGAGGCTAAAAACTCCTTGGTATCGGTCCATGGGGCTACTCCATTGGAGGGACTGGCAATACAGGGGGTGGGAGGAACACACTGGCTTAGCCCCTCATCCAGCCAAGCACATGCTCAAGGAGGAGATCTGCAAAGGCACCTAACTGCTACTCAAAGTCACAGCTTCAGTGCATGTGATTGTCTCCTTCTAGTGGTTCAGTCTGAGATTAGGGCAAAGGTCTGGGCCAGTTCTTGTTTTATCTGTGCCGGTTCCCCTGCTCCTAACTTTCCTTTTGCTTTTCCGTCTTTGCCCCACCGCCACCCCCACTCACCAGTATGACCACCACGTCCAGGATGTTCCAGACACTGGTGAAGTACTGGAACCGGTGGATGCGCAGCTCCAGAATCTCCTCCACCACGTAGTAGAAGATGAAGACGCAGAAGATGATCTCACAGGCCACAATGAAGAAGTCCCAGGTGCTGACATATCGGATGAGCTTCACTGTGCGGATCTGCCAGGAGGGGATTGCACCCCCGGTGGCTGGAAATTCAACGACTAACCTGGAAGGGGAGAAGGAAACCAGAACAACCAGGAGACTATTGTATGTTCTTGAGATGCACTGGACTCCTCTCCTCATTCTGATGCACCTGCCAGCCATGGGCATGGGAAAGTCAAGCACATATAAGTGGGTCTTTCACTCATCTCTGCTACCTTGCTGCACATGGGAGAAGGGAACCAGGGACTACTGAAATGCTGGTGGTTATAGTGATAAGATAAAGGCTCCTTAATAATCACATGGCAGCTATCATTAATACAGATGCTCAGATCCTCAATGATTTCAATGGGCGCTCAAGTCCCTAAACACCTGTGAAGACCTGGGCCTGAGTCCCTAGCCTGGGTGGGGCCAGAC
Organism: Dermatemys mawii; assembly: GCA_007922305.1. NCBI lineage: Eukaryota > Metazoa > Chordata > Testudines > Dermatemydidae > Dermatemys > Dermatemys mawii. Next base: position 48,023,543 of record ML677335.1, on the reverse strand, counting down.
TTTCAAAATGGCTCCACATGCAGCACTGGCACTGCCTCTCACAAGGAATATGTACAGCACCTAGCACAGCGGGGCCCCAACCTGATAAAATGAGGAGCTGCTGACCCATTGGAGGGAGCAGGATCTGGGATGGTGAAAGATCTCCTGGTGAGACTGGATGAGAACGTAGCAGGAGTTTATTTGGATTGTATCCAATTTTCATCTGCATAATGGACTGTCTATTTACTGCTGGCCAGGGAACACTTCCCTAGCAGTGCTTCACTATCAGCAACGTGATACTTCTCCTTAGGCAATAGTTATGTTAGAGATCCACAGTTCCGTTTGCCCTGGGCACAGCCACCAGGAAGAGACTGAGTTCTGTTCATTGTACACACAGTGATCTACTGCGGGTCTTTCTAGTGCTTGAATCGTGGCAACAGCTGGCATCAAAGGCGACAGGGCTCAGGGAAGAAGATGTCACCCCCTCCTCAAAAGTCAGAATTCATGCCTCCTCCATCCCTTCTGGCTAGAGAGGGCTGGGAGCCAGGACTCCTGGGTTCTCTCCCCAACCTGGCCTTTAGCTCATTATATGACCTAGGGCAAATCACTTAAAGTCTCTGCTGTAGTCTTGGAGGACAATAAGGGCCTACTGCCAGCGGGGTCCAGGGGTTGAATTCATTAATGTGGTAAAGTGCTTGGAGAGCCTTGGATTAAAGGCCCCAAGGCAGGGCGTGTTTTCAGTGCTACGCAGTGAGATTGAGGAGGAAAGGGTCTCCACTGCTCTCCACCTACCTCAGCACACAGAACAGGTTGATGTTTGCGTTATACACTGAGAAGTCAATAAAGACCACCCGGGTGCCCCGGTCAAGCCAGAGCTTCTCCTTCAGGACTTGCAGGGCTTCCGCACTCTCCTCCCGGGTCAGCTTGAGGTCTATGTAATATCCTCCCCCGCTGTAGCTGGTTAGTCGACCCCAGTGGGACGAGCCGCCCAGTTCTTCCTCAGAATGGTACCTCCACCTGCACAGGGAAATCCATAAGCTGCCCTTGACAGGCAACGTGACTCAATGGCTAGGACACAGAGTTAGGCCTCAGGAGACCAGCTGTCCCACTGGATGGCCTGGGGCAAACTACTTCTCGTCCTGTCCTTTGCTGCACTGGAGGGTATAAACCGTAATCTCTTCAGGGCTGGGGCTGTCTTGTGTTGTGTTGCTATCTTGCACCCAGCAAAAGAGAGACCCCCATTCACAGCCAGTGCTACAAGGCATGGGCCGTCACAGACCTAGCTGCACCGCTGAGCCCTGCTGGCTTTTACCTGTCACCTTTCTCAGGGTGGAATCAGGTGATTCTCCCATGCTCAGACTGGGCCCTGGCCACAGTCTCCTATGATCACCTTTCATTAGGCAGCAGGCCTGATTTATCTTCAGCACCTGCCCTTCTGTTCCCTCCAGCAGCAATGACACTGCCCAGTGACCAGACAGCCTTCTTTAAAGCAAAGTATGATGTAGGTCGAACTACAGCATTATAGAGAGAACAGACCTGTAAACAATGAACAGACGATGCGCATGTCTAGCGTACCAGAGATCTATTCAACTTCCACACGGGGGCCTTGGCAGATGTAAGCTTTCAGCAAAGCCACCCAAGACTGTTCAGGTGTGTGGGACAGTCTTTTCCTGTAAGTCACGACCCTTCCCCTTCAGGGAGAGTTTTCTTTAAAAGCTGTCAAGTCCTTTTGATCACCCTGCTTCCCCAAAACCAAGTTACTTTTTAACTGTGTCTGGCTCCCTGACCCGCTAACTTGCCGCTAGCCTTGCAACTTGCTGGAGCCAGGATATAGAATCCCCGAAATTAATAGTTTCCCCCTTTCACACATGTAATTGCCCTGCAATTATTTGCTCAAAGGTTGCTTACCAGGATCCACAGTGTGGCCTCCCTGCTTGTTTCTCCCACAGTCTTACGATAGGACAATGCATTCAGACAGCAAGTCTCATAACCCAGTATACAGCAAGTTCACCTTACTGACCTAGTCACATACAGTGTTAATCAAAAGAATCACCTCTCAATATTCTAGGACTATAACACAGCAACTCCACAACCAGTATCCTAATATGAATCAGGAATGAGGAAATCAGACAGTCTAATAGCCGGTGAACTTCAAAATGTTTTGCAGGTTTGAAGCACCCAGAAGTCCCAGTTCTTAACTGAATGATCCTAACATCCGAGGTTGGGCTGAGAACAGGTTATCAAGACCAATGGGACTTGGCTCTTTCTCATGGGTCACAGATATTTTAAGGGAAGTAGTGGTTTTGTGCCCTCTGGTCCCAAAATATTCTCTCCCAGGACTGTGTCTTCATCAACTTAAGCTACAAAAAACAAGAGTTTTAACCTTTTTCCTGAGTATGGCGGTTTCTAGGGTTTTGCCCAGCAGGAACCTCTTCTGCTCTAGCCTCAGAGAGACACGGAAGCTTTTTTAATATCGTTAGTCTGGAGCCAATAGGACCCACCTGCTCTGGCTGCCAGTGGAAGTCAGCGGGAAAGAACTCCGCAGCCCTACATGGGATTCTCACTCCCAACATCCTGTTATCCACGGGACTAGCCTTTCACATGGTATTTTAGCAAAAGCTGGCCAAAGTTCCAGCAAAAGTAAATCAAAGATTTTCTAGTGCAGAGGAGCTTGGGTGGAGGGACACACTTACGCAGTTCCATTGATGAGCCCGAAGGGGACTCTTTCCTCCTTGTCCTCAGAGTACACATCATAGCAGCCTGAAATGTCCTCTTTAAAGTTGTCATGCACCACACACGAGTTGTTCTTCACTTTCAGCTGGCGCAGACGTGGGACACCGAGCAGCAGATTCTCATAGTAGATGTAGGACTGGGTGTTGTGAGCTAGTGACTCATTGTTGTACCATTTGGTCCAGTACAAACTATCCAGCAATGGGCCTTGGGCATACTGCAAAAGAAGAGGAATTAGGCGTTTGGCTCAAGGCAACCACCCAACGGGATGTCCCTGGGTAGGGATCTTCAGCTGGGGGTCACAACCAGATATCAGCTTGTCATGACGCCCTTGCCCTCCCCATATCACTAAATAGTGGGCTGGTCTCAGCTGTATCGTGGCGAGATGGAAGGGGGATGCCTTTGGAAAAGGGGAGGATGGGATAGAAAAGGGTGAACCAATGCCCAGGTGCAGTGAGGGAAAGGCAGATCCTTAGCTCATGGTCGGCTTTTAAATGGCAGAGACAGACGAAGGCAACTCGTTACAAGCTATTTCTAGCTGTCTGATCAGCACAAGAGGTTGTGGTGTCTCACCAGCATTCACACCGCTTGTGCCATATCATTTCTCAGCTTGTTCTTTAGCAGAAACCCAATGGCACCTATGCACCTGTTCCATCGTTATTCATTATTCTGACGAAAGCTGCAGAGACTTGCAATCAAATTCCCTCAGCTGTCTACCTAGGCTGAGATCCAGGGCCTGATTTTCACACTGGGTAGGCATGCGGTTATCACACATAAATCAGAACATGCTTCTTGTTCAAGCACTGGAGAAAGATGAAGAAGCTTTAGTTCCAATTCCCAGCTCTGCCACAGACTTCCTATGGGATCTCAGCCAAGTCACTTAGCTTCTCTCGGTTCCCCATCTGTAAAATGGGGATAATGGCACTGCCTTTCTCCCATCTTTTGTCTGACTTGTCTATTTTGATGGCAAGTTCTCTGGGACATGGACTGTCTCGCCGCGTGTCTGTACAGTGCCTAGCGCAATGGGGCTCTGATCTCAGGGCCTCTAGGCAACACAGTCATGGAAATAGTTCCTGTGCTCAAATAGCTAGACATGGCTGGTGAATTTTATGTGTGCAAATGACAGTGAAATTCCTACTATTCACACAGGAAGTGAACTAAAATTGACAAGTCACAGAAGTCAATCAACAGGCAGAAGCAAATGGAGAAATCGCACGCTGCCCAGAGGGACATGGGCCAGCACAGGGATGGATTACATGGCATCAGTGTGGGAAGATTTCCCTTTCCCAGAACCTGGGGACCATGCTTGGTTGTACTCACCCCCCAGAACTCAGCCATGCTACCGATGGACTGGAAGGAGACCCCGCTGTCTGAAGGGGTATTCAGGAAGAGGTCAGACATCACTTTGGTGTAGTAATAGGCATTTGTACTGGTCATTCCATAGGTCACTAGGAGAAAACAGGAGAGAGGGGGATGATTCCCCTTGCACATGAATATTAGAGACTAACATCAATATCAGCTCTACCTTTGTAGAGGTGAGTTCGGGAAGAAAGAGGAAAGAATGCAGAAGGAAGAGAAGAATTTGATGCTCAGGGACTTTCCAAAGTCCTCAGCAAATGTATTTTTGAATTCGGAGGGGGCCCTCTCACTGGGGATGAAATTGATTTCAGATTTCAGTGGCTTGGCTTGCTGGGCTTCTCCAAAGCAGCAAGTTGTATGCAAGCACCCCCGCTGGACAGTTTTAAAAGGGTCTCCCTTTTACCACACAGAAGCACCTAAACTGAGCTCTTAAAGGGAGGAAATGCACAAAAACAGCGGCAGCCAACCTATCTGCTGTGTGGGAGGGCTGGGACTTTACAGCTCACCCTGAAAAAGGGAAAGCCTGTCACACAGCAGCCCGAGAAAGGAAATGGGACACAGTCACCATTCCTTTCCAGCTCCCCCAGCCTTGCTCCAGGGACTTGCTCCACCCTCTGACCCAGGAAGTCAATGGGACTCCTTACCGCCTTAGGGTTACACGTGCACTCAAGTATTTTTCTGCACCAGGGACACAGACATTTAGCACCCGTTGCAGAGGCTCTTGGGCTAAGCTTTTTGAGGAGCCAGGGTTTAATCCCTGGTGATGACTAAGCTGATGGTGGTTATATGTTGATGGAGAACCTTGCCGATTACAATTCTGTTCCTTTCTGCTTACTCATCTACTGTCTTACACCGGCATTTTGCCATGCACAGCCATCGTTCAAGTCCTCGGAGTCATGAGTGCATAGATTCAAAGGCCGTTTGATCATCTAGTCTGACCTCCTGCATATCCCAGGTCAGAGAATTTCACCCCGTTACCCCGGTGTTGAGCCCAAGAACTTCTGCTTGGCTAAAGAGGCATCCAGCCAGGATTTGAAGACTTCAAGGGACTCCCCTTGATGGGAAGCTTTAGATTAGATTAGATTTAGACCTCTGAGTGGGATCAACACAAACGACACACACACACTTCTGTCCCAGGCAAAGAATCGGACACTGCAGATCATAAGATCTGTCCCCCAATGAAAGGACTTCCTGAAAAGGCAACCAATGTTCAAAACCTGACTTCTGCATGACTCAGAATAGGTGCGTGTCTCGGTCACACTGGAAGACGGATTGGGATGCCATCCCCCTGCACCTGAACGATAACCACACCGTTTGGTACCTTTGTGTATCTGTTCTGCCACAGGGTGCATGAAATATAATCCACTGCACCATGCAATGCCACAGGTGCTCCTTTGAGATAACAATGAACCTTCCCAAAGCAAACAGCAATTGTTCTGCCCACACAAAGTACATTAGTATTCGGTACAGAGCGGCATTAAATCCACCCCTGAGGACAATGTGAGCTGCCATCCCTGTTATCATCCTAACCACCCTTCAAGCGTGGCCCATCGAGATTTAAAGGGGAAACGTCAGCTCCCTGCGTGGGTTTGAACAATTTGGCTCAGATTCCAGGAAGCTTCGAGACTTGGCTGTTAGCATTTGTCCTTTGTCTTTACAGAGCTGCCTGGCTTACGTCTGAGGAGGGGCTCTTGTGCAGATCAGAGTGGCTTGTTAGAGGTTAATGGCCAGACCTTGTGCTGAGGTCAGGGAAGCCTGGCTTAAAAGCAGCAGATGCCAAGTCACCTAGTGCATAGGCCTCGTGTTGATGTCTCTCTTGCCAAGTGCCTCCTTGGGTGAATGGCACCTGGGTGTGAGCAGTCACGCCACAAAGCCAGACCCGAGACTCTGTGTCCTCATGGGGGTTGTGCTTCTCTCGGGAGCCAGCTGGGGAGGTTTGCGTCTCTGACGAGCCCATAAAGAAGCATCAGGGAATGCACTGGAGTTGCTAGCATGGGGCAGTGGGCCCCAGGATTCCTGTCTGAACTGAGACACGGCACTTAGGCCGTCATTTCCAGAGGTCCTGTGCAACCGCGGCTCCTGCAGAAGCGAAGTGGAGATGTGGGTCTCAGCCCTTCTGAAACTCAGAACCCTTAAACTACTTACCGATACCTATGACGGGGTCTGGTGGGACTTAACGCCCTTGCAGGGAGCTTGGTGAGGGTCAGGCAATTGTCTGCAGAGGCCGTTGGCAATGCTGGATGGACGGTGCCATGGGAGTGTAGAGAATCACTGCTAGAGCTAGTCAGAAATGTCCTCTCCCCTCCCCCAGGGACATTTTGAACATTTTTCTTCATTTCCTCCCAAAATTTCCTATGAACTTTTTTGTCAGTGAAAAATTGAATTGTGAAACCCCCAAACTGTGAGGACTTTTTTTTTCAAAAATAGAACATTTTTGATAGCCCCCCCCGACACCCAACAAAAATAACCCTGGAAAAGGTCAACGCACAAGGAAATTTGTGTGCTGATCATTTTGATGAAAACATTCCAAGCTGTTCTAAGGATTACCGAGATCTGGCATTGACCAGCTATGTAATAAATTAGTGTATTTTTCTCTCTACCGTTACGTGATGTCGATATTTGACAGATTTAGTTAGGAATGTGCCCTCCAGAGCGCTAGGTGAACAGACCAGATATTAAACATCCCATAAATTAGAGCTAAGATGTCCAAAACATAAGCCCTCCTAAACAGAGTTACACACACAGACCCACCCTTGAGCCACCTGGACAGCTACTCACATAGGCAGATATCCACCAAGAAGATGACATAAACCAGCAGCTCTCGCAGCGTGGTCTTTACATACAGCTCTCGGTCTTCAGCAGTATTTTCAGTCAGGGTTGTCCCCCAGAGGCCTGTTAAGCATAAAGCAACACCGGGTGAATTTAGGGCGAGATTGTCAGAGGATGCCCATAGAAAGACCTTTGGAAACTGTTGGCATCACAGACCCACTGACTAAAGTGATGCAACACAGGCAGGGAGGTGAAAGTGCCGCTCATCCCAGCAGAACATGGATCTTTGTGCTCATCTAGTAGTTGGTCCACATAAGAGGATAAGAATCTACTACAGGTGCCAGCTGAGGGGGTTGTTCCTTTAGCTCAAGTGGCAGAGACTCATGCTTTTCATGCTGAAGGGACCTGGTTGAGGCCCTACTGTTGACAGCCTAAGTGGGGCCATCTGACAAGCTCGTCCATCCCATGGTGGCAACACACCTCAGCCCTGATCTGGCAAGACGTGTCTAGTCAGTCACTCTCTCTTCCCTGCTGGCAATCGCGTCTGCACCATCAGTCTGCCCAACACCATGACCCTGCCCTCTTAACTGAGCCCCTCAAAACTTCCCCTCCCCCTCTGCCTGTCTCCATCAGACCCTCCCTCCTGCCTCTAGCCTCCTTCTCTATCTCCCGCCCTCCCCATCAGGGCTTGGCAAAGGCCGCAGGAGAACATTCTCCCTGCGTGATGGGCAGTGCACAGGTCGGGGTGGGGGGCAGGAAACAGACCAAGCCCCATCAGTCTGAGCGGTGGCAGCTCGGTGGGACACGGATCCTGCCAGGTCTCTGTATGTGGAAGAGCAAGTGCCTGGCAGGGTGGTAAGAGGGCATCTAAAAGGCAGGCTCACTTGTCCACGTGATGACACTGACTACCCAGGCAGGGCTTCCCTAGCTGAGCTGCATCCAGGCTGGGTACTCCAGGGACAGCACTGGCCTTCCTGCATCTCTCCAACAACACCCCAAATCTCTGGGCCCGCATGATGCACAAACCCTGAGGAGCCCCTTGGGGAGATGATCCTGAATCAAACATCTTGACCCCCAAACCCTGGGGCAAATCGAGGCCCAGCTCCTCCACGGGTATCAGATGGTGTGGCTTGATTGACTTCAATGCAATTTACACCCCTGAGGGGCTGGCTCCCATGAGCTAATTCTGTGTTTTGAGCCCCTGTTCACTTGACAGGGTGAAAGCAGCTTGTTGAGCATTGCCTAATGCTTGGTCAGGCAGAATGGAGCTTTTTCCTCCGACGACCCTGACAGCACGCAGCTAATGAACTGCCTGAGTCCATTAAAGCACTTCTCTCCCTAATGCTCCTTTGTGTGATCGCTCAAACTTTCACCCACACACATCTAAACTTCCACTTGAAAGCTGAGCGGCTTAGTCCACATCAGCAATCACGCTGGTCCTCGCTCCTTTCTTATGGCCCCAATCCCTGCACACACCTGGGGTAGAGAAATGGGCAGAGCTCGACCTGATCAAAGCCTGAACACTCTGAGTGCTCTCTGGCGGAAAGAGGATGGGCATTCGCTCTGGAGTGTGCCAACACGGTGCAGTGGCGTGCGCTCGCTCCCTGCTGTCCTCTCTGAACCCAGCTGAAGTACGGTGCGTGCGAGTGACCCAGCAAGGTGAACACTGGCTTGAAGTGTCTCCAAACCAGAGGCGGGTTTCCCATTAAAACCCTGCAAGGAAACGCCCCTGAGCTAGGGAAGTGGGAGGAGGGAGTGGAAGCCAAATCTAGATCCGGAGCAAAATTACACAGCTGTACCAGTGCAAACAAAACCCTGGATGTGAGGAGCAGCTCAGTCTCAAGGAGGGAAAATGGTTATTCACTTAAGGCCCTAGAGGGGGATTCGACGGATTGGGATTCGATTCCTGGCTATGCCCTAAACTCTGTGTGACCTTGGCCAAGTCACTCTGTGCCTCAGTTTCCCATCTCTGAAATAGGAGTGATACTCCCTGTGTCCGTCTCGTCTATTTTGACTCTTCAGAGCAGGGACTGGCTCTTTCTAATGACATGTCAATGCTGGGAGGCTATGTCTCCTCAAGCTGGAATTTCCCTGTATGAGCTCTGATGGAACTAGCACCCTAAAAATGTGGGGTAGCTGCAGCGGCATGAGCGATGGGACAGGCTATCTGCTCCAATCCTATCTGAGACCCTAGGCATGTACTTGGGGCAGCTAGCCCCTAGGATGGCAGTGGCCATGCTCTCTTTTCACTGTGCTGGCATGGCTATGTCTCCTTGAGCTGGGATATCTTCCGTGTTTGTGCAGCACTTTCCACAGTGAGGCCACTGTAACAATCAACAACCACCAGGCAATAAAGGGTTAAAGGTCTGGCGCTCCACCATGCAGATGGGGCCTCATCTCACCCCCAGCCCCTTGCTTGCTGCCCTAATGTTCTGTGCACATGCGAAGAAGTGCAGTAGGGTCAGTTGGGGCTGATGTGCATTTCAATCTGCTCTGGTAACCCACAACAGGTTCCTGTGCCCAGGACACGGGGTTTGCTCCATCCTACCTCAAACCAGTGTGGGCTGCAGTAAGGACTACAGGGTTGGTCTTTCCTCTGAGATAGCTCCTGAGTGGCTATGCTGGGCTCTGGATTGTGTTCCAAGTGTCAGTCCATATAGCTCCCGTAGCTGCTTCACAGGAAAGTGATGCTCAATCCTCAATGATTATCAAGTGCTTTGAAATCTTTGGCTGCTAGAGACGAAAGGATCGCTACAAGTAATGTTAATAACAGGAGCGAGTAGAGCTGCGAGGACATGAACGCCCTGTTTCCCCAAGGACTGAGATTTTGACTTTTGCCTTTGTTGCAATTAGGAGCAAACCCACAAATTCCCCCCTCCCTGCAAATTGTTTCAAGTTGATCAAAATGTTCTGATTTGACGCTGTCTTTTTTTAAGTATTGCATTGTAATGCAGGCTATGATGTTATAAAAATTGAAGCGAAAGTTCTCTGCCAACTGAAAAATCTAAATGTTTCCCTCGGAAAGCATCAAAACACGACATTTCAACACTGTCCAGCATCCCCCGCCCCGCTGCCTTTTCCCCTCCCAGAATGAAATTTTTGGCAAAACCTCCACGGGTCTGTGACGTGTGAGGACTTCAGCGGAAAGGGCTGGTCTGTCGGAAAATGGACCTGTCCCAGAGCGAGTGTTCAGGAGAAGCTAGCGGGCTGCCTCATCCTTGGAGAGCAGGGAATGGAAGCACTTTGCACTGCTCTCAAGAGATTGGACCCTTGTCAATGATCAGGTCCCATAGGGAGCTGTGGCCGTGGCTTCAAACACAGGCTGGGACACAGGCCATGGGGCTTGAGAGCAGGATAGAAGAGAAAGGATCCCCAAAGCCTGCTCCTCACCTCCCCACAAAACCAATTCAGTCAATGGGCCAGATCCTCAGGTGATGTAAACTGGGACCTCTCCATTGACTTCACTGGAGCTTCCTTGGGGATCTTCCAGCTGGGGATCTTGTCTCCCCTGCATCCCAGAGCAGGTCGTGCACTGCTCAGTAATTCTGCTGCTCCAGCTCCCCTTTCAGCGAGCACAATACATCTGCAAACACCACCTGCAACCAAACCAACACGGGGCTGCGGGCGCCCGGGACACGGCAGCTGCATTGAGAACCCATGCCCGGAGCCTGTCATGGGGAAAAGCTGAACTAACTCCCAGGCAGGGTGGCGTACATTCCAGGGCGTGTTTGGGTAGGGAAGGTCAATAACACTGGGCCCGTTTATCAGCTAAGAGATCCCGCAGGAGTCTGCCACTTCTTGGGGCAGTGGGGAATGAGCAGGGAGAGACAGAGGAGGATCAAGGAAAGAGTGGCAGAGGTGGGGAGATAAATGGGACAAGCTCCATAGCAGGGATCAATTGGCACTGAAGTCATTGCAACAACACTGAGTTACACCAGCTTAGGATATGGCCCAGAAAAAGAAACGGTGAGCCCGATCCCCAGTGCAACCAAAGAGCTGGGATTTGGAGATTGGCTCAGCTCCTATCTCCTGGGATCTACCTACCCAAGGCTCTTATTAGCACAGCATCTAAGCACCTCCCAATCCTCCCACTCCCGGTGGCCTTGCAGATGGGGAACTAAGGCCTGGAGAGGTGATGTGTCTTGCCCGAGTCACCCAGGAAGTGTGTCGTAGAGTCTGGAATTCAAACTGGATCTCAAAAATCCCAGGTTGGGTCCCAAACTACTGGCCCATCCTCCTTCTCTGGAACAAAGCCACGTAGCAGAACTCCTTTCCACATGAGATTTGCACTGATGGTGACAAGGACATGACCTCTCCCTGAGTTGTAAAGCCGTCCAAGTCAATCCCCAACTTTAACCTATGGCTTAGAAAATACGCCTTTCCCCA